>OX328014.1:7245798-7633298 GCA_946811545.1 Netelia fuscicornis
TATAATATAATATAATATAATATAATATAATATAATATAATATAATATAATATAATATAATATAATATAATATAATATAATATAATATAATATAATATAATATAATATAATATAATATAATATAATATAATATAATATAATATAATATAATATAATATAATATAATATAATATAATATAATATAATATAATATAATATAATATAATATAATATAATATAATATAATATAATATAATATAATATAATATAATATAATATAATATAATATAATATAATATAATATAATATAATATAATATAATATAATATAATATAATATATTATAATATAATATAATATAATATGATATAATATAATATAATATAATATAATATAATATAATATAATATTTAAGAAATAAATTTGAAAAAAAAAACTATTTACTGTTTATTTGTCGCTCGATACAGTTCGGAGTTACCGCAGAGACGTATGGTTTGCTTGCTTTGCAAAAGTTTCGTAAAGAGATGTCATTGCTGCATGATCGAGCTTTCGTAACGCTAAAGGTGATGCCAGAGGGGATGAAACGCGCGTTCAGGTGTTATCGTATGCAACATCATATTGCGACGCGCCAAGATTCCACTTCATACCTGTGACTTTTATACTCACATATGACTATGTATTCGGGTCATGGTGACTAAAATTGATAGTACTATCGTATTCTTCGCTTCATTTGATTTTATTCTAAATCGTATTGAAAACTTCTCCGACAAAACCTTCTCAAAATTGTATTTCAAATTTTATACGAAATTCTACTCAATCATTTATTCTAAATATTAACTTTAAATCTGATTTCATATTTTCTTAAAAATATTATTAACAAAATACGATTAAAAATTGTCCTCAAAATTTAGACTCGATATTATTTTACTCACGATTTCAGTCTAAATTCAATTTACAATTTTTTTTGTTATTCCTACTTTTATTTCACACCATCGTTCGAACATTTACTGAAATTACAATGCGTTTCTATAGCTCGAACATTTCTATAGCTCATAGAGAAGCGAAAAATCACGAATTGCCATTATCAATCATCTCCCCATAATATCCATTGAATTTACTTCGTCATTGAATTTCAATTTCAATATTATTATTACGTACGTACGTTTAATTATATTTTGCAATACTCGCGATAAATATAATACCACTTCGATAATAGCGATATGCAAATGCTTCGTAATTGATTACGCGAATAATAGCACGCGAAATCATGAACGTAGCCAAATCACTCCCATCTCACATCCCATCTGGGTTAACCCAGCGCTAAAAACAAAACAAAAAATACAACCACAACAAAAAAAAAGATCAAGCCGTTCATCTCCGAAACGAGCTATCGACTATCGAAACTCGCTAAATACACAAAATTTCAGTCCCGAAATACTTTAATTAGTTCCAACCAAGCTCCGCACAACCCCCGAGGCTTTTCTCAGTCAAGGGACTTCGACAGGCTTTTGGATATCAACCCTTTCACACAGAAATTTCCCCATTCCGGTAAATTTTCATCGCCCACGTCGTAGATTCTTCCCTCTTTCTTCGCTCAGCTGGTTCCTTCAACCCCTCTCGTCCCTGGTGCTCGTCGAGGGGGTTGAACTTTGCCCAGGGGGTGTGCGAGGTTGGCAACGGTGAGGCTGAGAGGAAAACCGGAGGTTTCGACGAGCAACAGCGAAATTGTGTGTGTGTGTGTGTGTGTGTGTGTGTGTGTGTGTGAGAGAGAGAGAGAGAGAGAAAGAGGGAGAGAGAGAGAATCTCCTCTCACCGGTTGAGAAGATGGAGCGATCAATCTGAACCGAACAAGGAGCCCGCGAACTGTTTCGATAACCCGCGCGAGCTTCGCCAGAAGGCTTGGCTTCGAGGGCCAAGGGATGAAACGAATGGGCTGAGTGGAAAACGCGGGAAAAGTTTCGGGCCGAAACGAGGAAAGGAGAAGAGAACAAAATAACACTCACACACACACACACACACACACACACTTACACACACTCACACACACACATATATATAAAACAAGAAAACAAAAATGGAGAAAAGAGTGAGAAAGCGTCTACCTACGTCGCCACGACCCTCGCCTAGGAGAGTCGACTTAAAAGGCGACCCAGAAACGAAATTGATGAATGGAATTGTCGAGAGTAAGGAAGAAGAAAAAAAGGCGAAGAAAAATTTGCGAAATAAATGCGGGGCGATAAAAATTTATACGGAAGATAAATTGAATCGTCGACGAGGTTCGAATATTTCTGTCGTTTATGAATATTTCTTATTTCTTTTATAACGAGAAAATCGAACGAGAGAATGAAAAATTGATTGATTGGAAACTTCCTTCTTCGATACGATTAATAAATTGTTATTTACAATTAAGGCGATATAAAAAAAGAAATATAAAACAGGATGTAAACAAAATTTGTTTATTATATTCGTAAATATGTCAAATTTTCTTTTTATCTCTGTTTTTTTTGTGATAAAACGAGAAGATAGAGCGTTGATTAATTAACAATCTCATTCCTATAGATAAACGATATCGGAAATTATATTTTTAATCGTCGACGTTAAACAAAAAAACAACAACAAAGTCTTTTAAGATCGGATCATAATTTTTCTCTCATTGTTTTCTCCTCTTAATTTCTCTTTGTCAATGAACAGTCGGGACATAATATAGACATTTACGTACAAGACGTTGCCGAGAGAATCTCGTAAATCGCGAAGATCCTGTACAACAGGCTTTACCGTAGCGTTGGGCGACGTCTTAGAACGCGTGACGTCGCGAGGCGAACAAGGTGGGATGAGATAGAAGTGTCTCCATTAGAAACTCAATTTTCCCAGGCAAATTTCATTTCGATCGTGCAACATAGTGCCATGCCCGTCTACCATATTAGGCTCTGCACTACGCTTATCTACCGGAATTTTACTTGAAAACTTTTGCGCAGACTCCGAGTAACACGGTTGTTCCTCGTTCCACTCTCGAATTCACTTATACACTGGTACACGCTCGTACTCGACTACGAGCATCTCAAAGATGCCAGAGAAATATGAAAATATTCTTGTGATATAATTTTTTTTAACAATCTCACTTCATTTTTACTTATCTATAAATTTTAGAATAAAATTGATTATCCGTATGAGAAGAGAGTTTTTTTTTGAGAAGAATCGATCGACAATAAATTGCAAAAAAAATTTTTGAAACAGTGAGAAAAAAACTACCCCGTGACCTTGACGCTGACAGCAGTTGACCTTGACACAAGGTCAATTTGTAAATTCAATATTAATGATAATTATTACGAGATAAAATTTGAAAAATCGTCGTTCGATTATTTCCACCGTTATAAATTTTTCAACCCTTATTACTTCATGAAACGCTCGTACTCGACTACGAGCATCTCAAAGATGCCAAAGAAATATGAAAATATTCTTGCAATACAATTTTTTTGTAACAATCTCACTCCATTCTTACTTATCTATAAATTTTAGAATAAAATTGATTATCCGTATGAAAAGAGAGTTTTTTTTTGAGAGGAATCGATCGACAATAAATTGCAAAAAAAATTTTTGAAATAGTGAGAAAAAAACTACCCCGTGACCTTGACGCTGACAGTTGACCTTGACATAAGGTCAATTTGTAAATTTAATATTAATGTCAATTATTATGAGATAAAATTTGAAAAATCGTCGTTCGATTATTTCCACCGTTATAAATTTTTCAACCCTTATTATCTCTTGGAACGCCCCCCCCCCCTCCCGAGCAATTTCGGACTCGATCTACTTGCACTCAGCAACAAGCTTCTTCGACTAAACATTGCCTGGTGAAATATCTTTGCCGGTAACTCGAAGTTTCGTCTCACCCTTCCAGTCCTTCAGCCCTCTCTCACCTAGTCGGGCGCTCGACTCGTCGCCTTTGCTCATCCCCCAAAACTCCCTCTTTCCGTCAATCCTCCCCGACGTCACCATTATCTTAAGTAAACAGACTACCTGGTGCAGCCTCGAGAATTCGAGATAAAGTCACATGTTACCAAAATCCTTAGCTGTTAGCCTCTCTCCACCTCTTCCCAATCCCCACCTCCACCATTCCGACGAACCCTCTCCCTCAAGGCTGAGAGAAGAGCAGCTCGTTAATACGCCTAAGTCCTCCGGATATAAGCGCGTCGACTTGCACATCGTACTCTCGGAATATGGACGCATACACCACCCAGTCGAAAAGCTTTGCCTGATTCTCGCTTCAGCAGAACGCCGGTAGAAACTACCCTCTCAAGAGGGAATACTCCTCCGTCGTACGAATTCCAACCCCCCATTCGGTCGTTGGTTAGGTCGGTGGAAAATTTTCTTAGAACCGCAGTGCACCAGTCCATGCGGTATGTAATACGGCATGAAGTGTGTATTGCTTCAAGATACGCGATACATTTTTCCTCATCTCGATCAAAAAATGATCCAAGGGTTGACCGAAAACGTTAGGGGATGAATGAAAAAATGATGGAGTAAAAATTGTAGATTTATCCTTGTCTTTTGTTTTTGATCCGAGGATAATTTCATCCTTAAATTATCACGAGGATATAAACGAAGATAAAATCTTTACGGAAATGTTTGAATTCATGAATTTTTGAATAATTGATATATTTTTGAAGTGCCAAGGGTGGTTCGACGATTCGACGGTCGAATTTACCTCGCCAAGTGCAAAAAGTGAATTGGTCGATGATTAATTCTTCCACAATTCTACGTTTTAGCAATTTCAAGTTTAACTTTCGAGTCGGAAATCGTTCTTCTTCTTAGCCCTCTACTCTCCCTGTACCGTTTGTCCCACGGACTCCGTTAGTCAAGGAGAGATTTGTGCGCGAGAAAATATCTCTCTTGGTACTATGGGAAAGAGCGAAAGGAGGTTTGAGAGAGTGAGAAGAATAGAGAGGGTGCAAGAGCGATGAAGGGATGAAAACAGAAAGAGAATAAGAGAGTGAGAGAGGGAGAGAGAGAGAGAGAGAGGGGTTGGGATGGGTTTGAGAAAGAGGGTGAGGGCGAAGTGAGTGAATGAGCAAGGGGTTGCGCTGGAGGTGGCTCCACGTTGATGGTGTGTTCGCTTCCTAGCGAGAGAACGCTCGAGGGATGAGGGAGAGGGTGGCGTTGAATAAGGGTGAGAAAGAGAGAGAGAGGGAGAGAAGCAAGCTACAAGAACTTCATTTTCCGAACCATTACGTCCCGTCCCACTGCGCCGTTGCTTTCCGCCGGGAAACCCCTTTAACCCCCCGCCTCCTCCCACCCCCACCCCCCATCCCACTAAATTAATTTATATCGAAATTTCAAATGACACTCATCGGTAGCGTGCAATAAATAACGGGAAGAGGTTGAGCAGGTTGAGAGGGTCGAGACGGTTTTTCGAGCTGCTGCAAACTCTTCGTTTTACTATTCTACCCCTCTCCCTTGTCTCCGACACGAGGGCATTTTCCTCCTTGCCCTTTACCATCGCTACTTCGTGATACAGTCTTTCGTTTTGTCGAGCACATCGAGATGAAAGCGCGAGAGAATGAGATCGTAACAAAAATGTATGTTTTTTTTACAACCCCCTACGCTTTTGAGGGTTGTTTAAATGGTGTGGAGGAATTTGGGCTTGGTTCGTTTCTTTAATTACTGGGTGGGCCAATACGATTTGATTTCGACAATATCGTATGAACTGTCCTAAATTATATTTTACATCGATTCAAGTTTCATCCCCCAAACTACCCTTTATATAAGGGATTTAGGCTATTTAAAAAATTTCGACGATATTCAACGTCCATATCGTTATTTCGTCATCGTGCACAGAGTTGCTCCGGATGGAAAAGAAAAATGCGTTTCTGCTTCAACCCTCTGAGACTTTAAGGGTTGCTTATACATTGGTGAACAATTTGTGCTTGCTTGAATTATAGTTTAATCACAAGGATCGCTCTGCGACACGACTCCATATCAATGATATTGTATCGATCGCAGAAAATAATATTCGACGTAAAATTAAGCTTCATCCCCTAAATTACCCCTCAGACGACAATCAAAGCTACGATATTTCAAACATTTTGACGACATGCAATGTCAAATTTTGCGGGTAGCGCACAATGTATGAACTAACTGTAGCACGAATATGGCGGTATCGTAGCGCATTTTGCGGTGGGGTAGTGCACCCGTGGATGCTCAGGATGGCGGAGTGTTGTTCATAAAGTATGCGGAGAAATTGTTTTGCGCCGTAAAGGAAGGATGCCACATCGTCCTACTACAGGCCAAGGCTTCCAGTAAACTCGCGACAGTAACGTGCAAACACATTGAAGATCCTCCGAAGCGCGCGTACATGCACATGAGGCATTTCACCCCAAGTGAGCCACCCCATTTTCGTAAAGTGCCTAAAACTGTCAACGATCTTTCTTCCTCGGCTGGCAAAACTCGGTGACGTCTAGAAAAAAACATATTCAAGTTTCTCGTCCCCCGATAAAAAGTTTTGAAAAATTGTGGAAAAAAAGGATCGAAGACGAAGTTTGAAAACAAAAAAACATCCCTTAACTTCCAGCTGGTTCATTTTTTGAACAAAAATAAATTTTTTTTTCTTTCGTTTTTGACACTTTGGAGTTTAAAACAAAATATTTCTTAATTTAATTGTGTTGATACGAAATTAAAAAAATAAAATAAAAATATCAATGGGTCATTTGATACGGAATGCCTCATGTAGGTACAGAGATACTCGTAGTGGAAAAACATACGTAGAGGTTAGCATAACGTTAACGTTGGCTTCCCACTTCTAGATGGTAGTTTGGCGAACGTGTACACATCGACAATAAACGTGTAGAGAGGAAAATATCTCCGGCACGCCAGCACGACCCTCAGACATACCCCGACGCTATTTCCAACCCTCCCATCTTGCTACCCCCCCAAACCCTCCTCGACGTTCTCGTATCTGTAGATTCGGGTATGCCCAAGCCATACAGGAAACTCTCTCCTGAGCTTCGGGCGAACTGTCAAGCCAACCAAAGTCACGATACTATATACAGTCGGTGTGGCACGCGAGCTGGCAAACAGTTAATTCGATGATTTCCTAATGCCTTAAGGATCTTTAGCCCCTACAGTTACGTTCAAAAGTTCGATTCGATAGAAATTGTAATAAAAATTATGTTTTTTTTTTAAAATATTTTGACTCAAAGTTTCAATTTAATATTTTTGAAAAGATGTAAGGAAATATGTGTAATAATTATTATTAAAATTATCAAATTAATTATATTACTAATTTAATAATTAATAATAATATATTAAAGTAATTAAAATTATTAGAAAAATTATTATATTATTAAAGAAATGAAAATATATTTTATTTGTTAATAAAGTGTTAACAAATAAAATATTTTTGAACGATCAATCAAATGTTTATCATTTCTTTAATTTGTATTATTTGAATTCTGATATCAAATATTTCGATTTTTTATTATGGGATTATTTAAATCAAAGATGTTTTTGTATTTTTTATATGGTCGAATTTAATTGGAATTTTTAATTTTATTACAATGTTTGCAAAAATTTTATCGACGTCGATTTTTGAACGTGCCTGTATTAGAGAAAGATCCTTGGCGATCGCGAGCTTTACAAATGGCAAATGCTACTAGTTTCTGTACTGTCAGTAAATGCCTGTGTATCGAACGTATACTTACATATATATATATAATAATTTTCCTTTCACCATATTGTTACTCCAATTTGCCAGTAATTTGCTAGTATTGAGTGTGTATAGCCTGGAACGTGAATCGTTTCGCGCCGACTATAATGTTTAACCGAGGGACCAAATAGAGAGAGAGGGAGATAGGGTTGGCCTGTGAGAAACGTCAGGAATTCAGTCAGAAGCATCGGAGCCTTGTTTCCTTTATATTTCTCGAATTTCCTACGTTTCGTCGCTTCAGTGATAACTTCCTTCCATGAATAATTAGCATTCTATGAAACAACGCCATTTTACAAAGGTATTTTTCTTACTTCCATTTACAAGAAAATCTTCTTACAATCAATCTTACACGATTTTTTGTTTATGTCTATTTTGATTTAAATAAATAATTTTTTTCACATTTTTTGATCGGTGACAGTCACGTGTGAATATTTTTCATAATAATTTACTTATAAAAAAAAAATGCAAAATGTGAAAATCAATTTTGAAGGTCAAATCATTAACCTTGTACAAAATACAAAGTGTATTTTACAAAGTTATTTTTCTTACTTCCCTTTACAAACAAATCTTCTTACAATTTTACATGCTTTTTTGTTTATGTTTATTTTGATTAAAAAAAAATTTTTTTCTTCACATTTTTTGATCGGTGACAGTCACGTGTGAATATTTTTCATAATAATTTACTTATAAAAAAAAAATGCAAAATGTGAAAATCAATTTTGAAGGTCGAATCGTTAACCTTATACAAAATACAAAGTGTATTTTACAAAGTTATTTTTCATACTTCCCTTTACAAACAAATCTTCTTATAATTTTAGGTTCTTTTTTGTTTATGTTTATTTAGAATAAAAAAAAATTTTTTTTTCACATTTTTTGATCGGTGACAGTCACGTGTGAACATTTTTCATAATAATTTAATTATTAATAAAAAAAACAAGTGCAAAATATGAAGATCAATTTTGAAGGTCAAATCGTTAACCTTGTAAAAACGTACCTTTTTTCCACCCGGCAAATTCCCACTTTTTTTAAAAATATTGTCACTCGCGTTTTTTTCAGGTCACCGATGTGTCACTACGATGTTTTCTCGTTGAATTACTCGACGCATCTGGGCGAATTTGTATCGTACGTTCGCGTATTAACTTGAACTTTCTCACTGATAATATGACGGTTGCGTCATTCGCTCGAGGCTGATCCCGTTATTATGGTATCAACGAGTGATGCTGCATTTTTTTCCGGTTGTGATAAGTGGAATAATTGCTGACTTTGAGAAAACAGTTGTATCAACCGGTATGTGTGCATCGAAATTGCTGAATCACGATCGCTTTATTAATCCGGCGAAAATTAAGAGAAAGACGCCGGTACTCGAAGATAAGCGACTTACAGATTTTATCATCTTTCTAATCGTTACCACGATGTTGATAATTTGGATTTCTCTGAAATTTACCAAAAAAGGTCAAGTCTGTTTTTTCAAATTTGTTTTTTGTTTTCAAATTTTTTTCAAAGTGCAACTAAATATTAATTGATAATCGATAAAAAGATTTCAATCTTTTTCAAATAAGATTTCACTCTAAAAAACGTGACTGGATATTCTTGAAAAAAATACGACGAGTGATATTTTTTTGCTCGATAAAAGTATCCGTTTTATATTTTTGTTATTTTTTATTTTTGGCGCAGGAGAAAGATAAGAATTCTTATGGAATTAATGATAATAGATTGCGCGTGAAAGAATTGAGCAATTGATTTTTGTTTCATAACTATGACAGATTTCATAAGTAAACAATGTTTGAAAATGAAAGGAATGGACCGAAATAGTTTAAAGTAGACGGAAATGACTCAAAGTGGACAAAAATGAGTTAAAACGAACCAAAATGGACAAAAATTGGTGAAAATCAATTAATACAAATTAAAATGAACTAAAACGGTCCAGAATAGACAAAAATAAGCCAAACTAAACTAAAATGGACTAAAATTGATAAAAATGGATTAATAGAAACTAAAATGAACTGAATTGGATCAAAATAGACAAAAACAAGCCAAAATGAACCAAAATGAACTAAAAATGATAAAAAAACATTAATACACACTAAAATGAATGAACTGAAACGCGCCAAAATGAACTAAAATGAACTAAAATGAACCAAAGCAGACAAAACCGAGCCAAAACGAAGAAAAATAAACTAGAATTGATAAAAATGGATTAATACAAACTAAAATGAACTGAATTGGACCAAAATGGACAAAAACAAGCCAAAATGAACCAAAATGAACTAAATATGATAAAAATACATTAATACACACTAAAATGAATGAACTGAAACGCACCAAAATGAACTAAAATGAACTAAAACGGACCAAAGCAGACAAAACCGAGCCAAAACGAAGAAAAATAAACTGGAATTGATAAAAATGAATTAATACAGACTAAAATGAACTAAAACATAGAAAAATGGATAGAAATATACCAACGTGGATTAAAAATGCCTAAAATATACAAAAATGTACAACTAAATTGCAATAAAATTAACGAAATCTAGTTAAAATGTACCAAAAACAACGAGCCATTACTAAATTTAATATAGAGCGAACAAAATGAATCAAAATAACAATAACAACAACCTAAAAACGAATTAAATCCAATTAAATCGACTAAAACTGGTTAATTTAGAACTAAATGGACTGCAATGGACCTAGAACAATTTACCTCGACTACAACAAAACTTACAACTGTATATAACATTGCAACATCGATTCAACATACGTTCGTAATATTAGTCTGTCTCCCCCACTCTCTCTCTCTCTCTCTAAACTTTAACTTTCGATTACAAAACTTTTCAATAATCGTGTTGTTTTATTAAGCCACAGACGCATTTTGCCTTTCTCAAGTTTACTCTATCCACTGGTAACGCATACAGAAAGAGAGAGGCAAAGAGAGAGAGAGAGAGAGAGAGAGAGAGAGAGAGAGAGAGAGAGAGAGAGAGAGAATAACATAGACAAAGAGAGAAAGAAGGAGAGAGAAAGAGAAAGATAGAGGAAGGTACGGTCTACAGTATTCACAGCCTCGGGGCAGACTTTGTGAACGTACCCTCTTGGTTCTCATTCTCGCAGTAGCTGAGGCACAAGCGGTTGGAAATCGTTCCCGCTTCTTCTCCGTGCCCGGAATACCAAACGTGCCGAATATGGCTCGCACATTGTAGGTACACCGGGTGAAGGAGTCACGTGGCCCTAAGAGTTAGAAAGTTGAGAGCATTGTTCACGTAGGGTGAACAACCCTTACAACGAGAAAGATCCTAACCCTCTCGTTCCGACGTGCGAGGTCTCTCGCTATAATTCGTCCTGGAAAAGCGACAAGAACGACCGCAGCACGCGTTGCATCTTCCCTCGGTGACACAATAATGCGACCCTCGCAACGTTCAAACGATGAGCTTGAAATTCCTCGAGGAACCCACCCACTTTTCCAGTTTTTTTTTCCCCTAAATATTTCACTTTCCGTACGAATATTTACAAAATTTTAAAGAAACAAAAAAAATGTTTACGTCAACTGACTCCCAACGACCTTTATCCAAGACTTAGGAGAATGAAAAAATGTAACAAAGTCGCGAATAAATTTGGATATTTTGTGTATTGTTCACGAAAGTCGCTTTTAATAATGCAACTGCACTTTACTCCAGTGCAATTTTACAACTGGATTTAATTAGATTCAATGCAAACTGGGAGGAATGCCCCGAGGAAATTGTTGTCTAAGCTCGTCTCTCGTCCTGTACCTAGCGATGAGACGCTTCTCATCTCTTAGCTATAGAGACGACGATAAAAGGGCGGAGGGTTTGGGGGTTGTAGCGGATGAGACGGTGAAGAGGTAAAGGAGATTGGGAGATGGAAGTGGATAGAGAATGTATTTGCAAACAGCGTCGATGGGGCGATAGTCTTAAAATGCAAAGTACAGTCTTATTCGATAAGCTTCGCCTTGCGCATGGATGTCGCTGGCGATTTAGCATTGATTCTCGCTCCAAGTGCTCAATGCTATTTCGACTTTGTAGAAGTTCGTCGTGCAACGACAAAGTATAACGAGGAGGAAAACTCACCGGCTGTTATTGACTGTGTACATAAATTTTCTCTCGCAACAATCCGCTCACACTCGATGTCAGACATTTTTGCTTGAGAATTGTATTTTAAAACTTTTTGTTTTCAGCTGGTTTTAAAAATTAACGTGGATCGAGAAATAAATCGACGGACGTTTGAAATATCGTTAAGATCGAGTGAAAATTCATAGTTTTGAGTTAAAAGATTGTACGATGGAATTTTTTTTGAAATATTTCATGAAAATATTAAATCTATTTATTATAAATAAAATTTGATTTTGTAAAAATTATTTTTTATTAAAATTAATTATTAATTGTTTATTATTAATAATTATTAATTATATTAATTATTTATTATTAATAGTTATTAATTATATTAATTATTAATTGTTTTTTATTAAATGGAGAAAAGGGATTGGTGAAAAAGCTGTTATAATTTATTTATAGTCAAAAAAAGAGTTTTGGTGAAAAAAAAGCTGTTATAATTTTGATCTCTCAATTGACGTGGAATTTGTGGATCAAATAATTAACAAACTGTGTTTTTTTGTCGAATGTCAAAGTGTCCATCCTCGAAATTAAATTTCAAGATTGACCTCCGTCATCGTTTCGACAAGGAACAAGATTTATTTCGAATTATGATATTTCGTATTTCTAATTATTGGGAGAGAAAAATTGCCATTTGTCATTCGCCGGAAACGTTTACGTCGTAGTTTACCAGTTTACCAAGATGTAGAAGCAGTTCGTATCAAAGTACAAAGCTAAGAGAGCGTAGAAAATCCCTTTTCAAGCTCTACGAGCGTTGCGCATTCTCCGTAGAAAACATCTGCACTGCCTTTTCACAGGAGTCTGTAAAGAAGCTGAAACTTTTCTCCTCTTTACCCCCCCCCCCCCCCCCCCCCCGTTTCTTTTCCGGCCTGGTTCGTCTTTCGAATCCTTGACCGTTCCGGTTACGGGTAGTATAAAAGTTTCGATCAAAGATTCTCGAGACTCGTGTAATTAGTTGCGTCGTTGATACCATTGATTGTAAATACGATTTTTCTTTTTCCCATTCTCTCTGTCTCTCTCTCTTTTCCTCTTTCACTAATCACGTCTGAAGAAGTTGAACAACGTTTTATAGAAATACAAATGCCGAGGAAGAACAAAAAGTCGATTATTCAATAATCGCATTGACTCGTGGAACATATTTTTTTCTCAATAACTTTATAATCGGACGTAATTTCGAAGTACCTATATATGAAAAATTGTGTTTCATCGGCTTTAAAAAAATCCCTCTGAAGATACTTCGAGTAAGGAGTCTCATTATCGTTGGCATTTTTTGTACACGTAAGAACCTGGTAATTAATATTTTCTGCTGGAAAAGGACAGTGATATAATTTTTGTTCCATAATTGACGATTTTTTAAATTCTATTTGAAAATTCGTAATCTTATTCCGAGTTTAACCTAATATAACCTAACATAACCTAACTTAATCCAAAATAACGTAATATAACAATATAACATAACCTGACATAACCTAACATAACCTGACATAACTTGCATAACCTAACATACCCTGCATAACCTGACATAACCTAACATAACCTGACATAACCTGCATAACCTAACATACCCTGCATAACCTGCATAACCTGCATAACCTAACATAACCTGCATAACCTGACATAACCTACATAACCTAACATAACCTGACATAATCTAACATAACCTAACATAACTTGACATAACCTGACATGACATAACATAATCTAACATAACCTAACATCGCGAAATCCAATCTAGTTTAACCTCGACAAACCCAAATATAATCTAAATTAACCTAACCTAATCAAAGTTCGTTGCTGGTTGTAATATTAAAAAAAATATCATCGTCGCCAATAATTCTCACGCTCTCGCTCTGCGTCTTGATAACCCGTGTGATAACGAGACCGATGACTGCCAACACGAACGGTGCAGTTGTTAGCCGGAGATTAGCGTCGAGGGACTCTATGGGGCTCGCGCGAAGAGATGAATTAAGCACTTCGAGAGAGAAAGTGAGAGGTTCGGTCCAAACGAACGGAACCAAAGGGAGACGGAGATAGTGAGAGGGAGAGATAGAGAGCAAGTGAGAGGGAGGATCTCATGATTATAATTTGCGTTTTCGTGTACGCGTTGGTTGAGCACGGGCGAAGTAAGTTGCAGAGTTTAGGTACTGAGAAAATAGGTGGGGGGTTGAATGACCCGATCCCAAAACTCGGGGATTCCCGCGACGTTAGGTTGGTACGATCCGAGCCAAGTACGGTTACCTACTGTAGGTATACGTAGTTCGTAGGTTAGGTTGGCGGGCCTGGTTTTCACTCGAGGGGTCGGGAGATTGTCGTAGTTCTCTTCGCTTCGTCCCTCACTGCCAGCCACCCCCCTCCTCATCTCGTCGGTGCTAGGGATATATCTCTAATAATAATGAGAGTTCTTTAAGGGAGAGGTCGCAGTTGTACTGTAAATCCCAAAGTTTGGGCATAACGCTAATTTGAAGCTGGAACGCCGCCTGCCATCCACGCGTAGGACGCGAAAACCGAGAGGCAGAGATTGTGAGTGAGGAGGATTGGAAATGGTACTTACCTATGGGCCGTTCCACGCGAATTCGATCTTCTCCCCCCTCAAAAAAAAAACAATATTTCTTTTACAAACTCTTTGATGCGAACGAGATAAGGTTTGAAGAAAAGGAAAAAAATTTAAAGAAAATTAATTTAGGTTTGTTATAATTTTTTAAGGGAATTGGTAATTCGCGACAATGTGGTTGATCGAAAATTGGTTCGATTTATACCGAAGGTCTTATGTAAGTCGATATAACGACGGAGACTCGGCCGAACGTGCGTAATCACCGAGGCGAAGTTCTTAGCCAAGGTCCAATACATTTTTCTTTTCGCCTTCGGTGATTATCAGCTTTTCTCCGTCCTTTCGTAAAAGTACATTCCCATAATCGTCACCTTCGATCATAATCCCCCTTCATCGTCGAGATCACGTTTCTTTTTGTTACTGTAGCCCGAATCGGAATCCGAAACGTTACGTCAACTAAACTCATTGTTCGATCGTCGTTGCTGTTTATTGTAAGCTGCTACTTTATTTCGAAACCAAGAAAAGCAAAAAAAAAACGAGAAATTCCGTGCCATTTTCTCGTAACGAGAGATCGTATGAGTTAATTAAAGAAAATACCGAATTTAATAAATAGAAATAAAATTGCTTATGTTCTGAAATGTTGAAAATTATTGTTGGCAATAAAAAATTGATGAAAGGGTGTAAAATGCTTATTTTCATTCGAATCTCAGTCTAAAAATCGTCCCCAATCGACTTTATCGAATAATTAAAACTCCAATTTACTTATCGACTTTAATTACCAATTAATCAGTAATGAGTGAGTCATTTAATTCTCGATTAATGGTTAATCAATAGAACTATTAAGCCAATTATTAATTAATCGTTACTTTGATTCTCGATTAATAATTGATTAATGACTGATTTAAATATTTAAAACTAATCAATGATTAATTATGTCCGTCCTTGTTTTTCCTCATTCTAAGTTAAATCGAGATCCGCCCTACATCCTCAACTTCACGCTAACGACTTCCAATTTGGTTCTCGCTCGAGATAAAAAGGATTCAAGGATTCAAGAAAAAAAAAATGCATTTCTCTTCCACGGTTGATTCGTCTCTATCGTACAACCCCCCTGATTCCCTCTCTCCAGCGAGTGGTATAATCGACAACAGGGAAGATATTTCCGAAGATGTTTAAGATATCAATCGGTAGGCTCGGTTCTCTCGCTCGTGGGGCATTCCAATCGAGACCAACCCGGATCGAGATGTCTCTGGGAACTGTCGGAGAATGCTGGAAAGCACAAGCCCTCTCGGCAGGGGGATGAGGGTAAGGGTGGGGATAATTGAATACAACTTGATCGAGCCGCGGCGTTTCCACCCCATTAAATCGGGCTTAAACTCCCAACCACCCCCCGTTGGTTCATGGTTGTGGGTGAACCGGCTGAGAAAGAGGAATAGAACGACCGAGGCTGAGGGTTGGAGGTGGTTGGAGGATTGGGGCCTCGGTAAGGGGTGGTAAAGGGGGGAAGGTAGGAGAGAGCGCGAGTAAAGGGACGTACGAAACACTCCTGGAGACCTCGAGCCGCTAAAGTCGTGAGGGTGGAAGAGGGAGGAGGCCGAGGGGCGAGAGGGTGAAAGAGCGGGTCCGGGGAGTAAGAGGGGCGGGGGAGAATGAGAGAATGTTTACTGCTATCCCAGCTGGGTGGCCAATCAGTAAGGACCGCACCGGCAACTTGCTCTCTTCCCCCTCTCCCTCACTCTGTCTCTCTTTTCTCTCTCCCTCTCGCTCTCTTCGTGCCTCGTTCTCCACTTCTAAATGGTCCCTTTTCACTCCCCCCATGCCACACCAAACTCACGGTACAATCGTATACAATAGAATTGGCCAATGTCGTTATATAGCGCGGATTATTCGTTGCTTGGCCTCCAGTCTTGAACAGTCACCGGTAAATTCTCCATCCCTTAACGCATTTTCGTTCTAAACTCACACTATGAAACGTGGGAGAGGGCTGAACGAGGCTTCAGGGAGAAGGGGATTGACGCGTTCAACTCCAGTCTGGATCAAATTAACTTGCTTAGGGATTTTAAAGCCTCCAGCCGTCACTTCTCACACCTTGGAAACCACCCTACTCTCCCACCACCACCCTTGGATGTTTGGAGAAACGTTTACTGCAGAAGTTTCGAATCGACTGGGTCACTGGCTGACTGCGTACCCTTGAAGTTTAACCATCCCGAACATTCCACGAATCCGCAATTGGGTTTGCTGTGATTCGAAGAACCGTCGCCCAGAATTTGGTCGGCACGAGGCAACGCGCGAACCACGAAGTCTCGATTTATGCTTTGGGATTATTTATCATTCAGATTTGGTGTTTCGAACAATTTTTGAGAATAATTTCGTGTTACGGGGGTTGAAAAAAAATGTAAAAAGTCCAATTAATTTTAAAGTTTCGACGTTCTGCTTAATATTGTTGTTATTTGGATATGGGGGGGGGGGGGGGGGGCACTCCTTATGCTGAAAAAACAGTAGTAATTTTTCGATATTTTGGGGTTGAAAATCAACCCTTGAATCCGAAACACGTAAAAAACCACGTTTATTCGAGAGCTTTGGTATTTGATCGGGCATTAGGGTAATTTTGAGGTTTGAAGCTCGACCCTTAAATTATATTTAGGTTAATTAATAATACTATTAATTAAATGGTTTTGGCTATTCGGTCGATTTGAATAGTCCTGCCCGAAAATTCATATTACCAGATTCGCCAGATCCCTCGTACGAAAAAAAATTAGAATTATACCAATGCAAATTACCGATCTTTATTATCCTCCCAGTCTGTAATAAACCTTAACCGAAGAATAGTCAACGTTGCACCAGCAAAATGTTTACGCAGTTTCGATTTCATAGCTTCCCAATTACAAAACGTTACGAGACCCCTCGCGGCATCGTATAAAACCCGCGACGAGTCGTGTCGTAACCACGAGGTGTGCAATTATTCCGCTTATTTGTTCAGGGAACTCGTTACAACAAAAATCCCACGAGTTAATGCGAAAAAAATCCTGGTAAGAGCTAAAAATTTATATAAAAAAAAAAAGAAAAAAACATTTCGAAAAATTGAAAATTATCTCACAGCGACATAGACAATTCTCATAGTGACATAAATTAATTTGCCTGGGCTTGCATCCAAATTTTTGAAAAATCGATTGAAAAATGCAAAAACAAAGCAAAAATTAGTAAATTTTTTTGGAATTTGACTTTTTGTTTTATTTTTGTTTCATGTAATCGCGCGGAGAACATAATTCATGAGTGTTATTTTGATAAAAGTTTGATGTTTCGCGTGTGGCTGACTTTTCGTGACCCGAGCTTTTCGGCGAAGAAAAGGGTCGAACGCCGACCGCTCGAGGAGTAAACGCGGAGGAATTCGCTACGTCGGCGCAGCAATGCACCGTTATACCCATCCCCGTTGCGATATCGTGCTTCCAATAGCTGTATGCGAACACACATACGCTTATACAAGTTCGATACACGTCAATCGGCATCTCGACACACCCGACACATCGTTTCTATTGGAATTCTAAATATTTGGTACCGTTCGATATCGTAGATGCGTGTGTAAGCGCATCGCGGGTCTCGCTTTCGATCGAACGAGATCGCTCGAACCTCGTAAACCAGCCAGCTGTCCAGATCCGAAAACTGCGTCGAGATTTAAGACTTTTTTCAAAATAGAATTCTATTGTTTCACAATTATCTAGTGAAAGATTTTTCGTCCGGTAAAAATATTCGTCGAAGTTAATTTTGAATTTAAGATAGAAAAGTTCTATTACGAGAATAATTGTTATATTTTTAATTTTTTTTATAATGTTGCGATAAAAAAAATAAAAGAAATCCCTATTTTAGAGTTCGTGTCAGAAATATTGCACGTACAGCAATTTTGACTTTCAAACTTTGTCTATTCCTGAGTTTGCTGGTCATCACGTAGTAACGAAATATGCAAATTCTTTTTTCGATTTTCAAAATTTCAATAGTGTAAGCCTCTGAAGGAGTATCAACTTTATGACATACTAAAATTTCAAAACATTCCGTTGGATAGTTTGGGAATAAATCTCAGCGAAAGATCCAGACTCGTTTCGAGGGTAACAAATATCTATCACGTTGCTTTAATGCAGCCTCGAGATTTAAGACTTTCAAAATAGAATTTGATTGTTTCACAATTGTCTATTTTTGGGCCTGCTGGTAAACCATTATCACGTGGTAACGAAATCTGCAAATTTTTGTTAGGATTTTCAAAATTTCAATAGTGTAAGCCCCTGGAGGAGTATCGGCTTTACGACATACTAAAATTTCAAACCATTCCGCTGGATAGTTTGGGAATAAATCTCAACAAAAGATCCAGACTCGTTTCGAGGGTAAAAAATATCTATGACGTTGCTTTAATGCAACCTCGAGATTTAAGACTTTCAAAATAGGATTCAATTGTTTCACAATTGACTATTCTTGAGCCTGCTGGTAAATTATCATCACGTGGTAACGAAATCTGCAATTTTTTTTTTCGATTTTCGAAATTTCAATAGTGTGAGCCCCTGGAGGAGTATCGACTTTATGACATCCTAAAATTACAAACCATTCCGTTGGATGATTTAAGAATAAAAACCGAACGAAAAATCCTGACTCGTTTCGAGGGTAAAGAAGATCTATCACGTTGCCTTAATGCAGAGTTCGCGTGAGATCGACTCCATTGTTCGGTTTTGCCTATAAAGCTATTCCATAATTCCAAGGACAACGGAGAGCGGTAAATAGGAAACGGTACAGAGAGGCTACGATGGAGAAAGACAAGTCCCTGAGGGCGTATTAAATCCACAACGCGTTTAATATTTGCTATTATTATAGATATAACGAAATTGAGCGATATAACAGGGGGAAAGAGGAGTGAGTAGATGGGCACAGGCCGGGACAGTGGAAGGTTCTGTTCCGGATTCCTACATTTACGCTTATAGTCCAGTTCTCATTACGACCCATTCGCCTTCTCTCCAGCCTTCTCTTCGTTATAGCGTGAGATGGAAAGAGGGAAGTTTCGCGAAATGTGGTTTGCGAAGCACCGTCGTCGCATCACGCGAATCGTGAACCACACGACGAGCAATGCCGTCGAGAATCTGGAAAACTTTCTTTCCTCGTTTCGTGTTCGCTGGCTCGATGCAAAGGCCGAAGCGTCACTCTTTCATTGCTATATCTCCTCGCGTGCTTTAACCGCTCGATGAAAGAAAACATAAAGAGATAAAAAAAACAAATGGATAAAAAACGACGCTCGAAAATTCCCGTTGTTTGTATTTCCGTAAACGATAAATTGTCGAATTCTTTTTACGGGATGTATGGAAACTTTGGTTTCGACGATTATGAGACTGTTACGTATTTTTTTTCCTCGTAATAATAACAAATTAGGAGGATTTATCGGACGAAAGTTTCGAGACGGTTTTATCGAGCTTTCGTCTGTGCAATTTTTTTCCCTCTTTTCGTATTGCAATTATAATAATTATTAACGATGAAGTAGCAAGGTTTGTCAATTTTTAGTTTAATTTATTGTTAGATTGGTCTTTTCGCATTGGAATTGTAATAATAATTAACGATGAAGTCCTAAGGTTTGTCGATTTTTGAAATCACATCAAAGAGGGGGTACACTCGATCCTTTTTTCCTTTACAATAGGACACCCAGTATACGTTTCATCCGAGCGATAACGAAGTTCATGAAATCTTTCCTTAATTTGAAGTTTGAAATTTTTTTATTCTTTCTTTTTGATTGATTAACGATCTTTATTTACGAAATTTTAGGCGAATTAACAAACTGAAAATTGCACATGTAAAGTATGAATATAAAATAAATAAATAAATCTTCTTTTCTGTGTTTTTGAACAATTTTCCCGCCAATTAACGACGAGTAGAGTTATAATAATTGTATACGATCCTCGCATCAAAATCGTAAAGAAATTGTCTTGAATTCGTTACGAAGATCCGTTATTATTGTTTTATTTTATTTTTTTCCACGGATACATTTACCTACCGTCGGGGCGAGGACGAGCTTGAGATTTCATTGCATATTCACTTGTCCCGAGGAAAAAAAAAAGATGAGCTTGAAAATTTCTTCCACGAGATAAGATAACAGTCGCGAGACACCGAGACTCAATATATGCAGCAGGATTCTTGGTTCGGGCTGAGGATCGAGTGTCGAGAGATGGAGGGAAAAGATGCCAATTTAAAGACGTCTATCGGGTCGCGGTGAACGTTGAGAATGAAATTCACATTTTTTCAAGGAAATATCTACATTCCCTATGTAACAAATCGTCGAGATGCAAAATTATAAAGTTATTCAGTACTTGGAATTTTTGTCGAGTCCATCAAAATTGTAGCAAAGAACAACTCGAGGGAGAAAGAAATAAACATTTCTCAAAAAAAAAAAACACTGACTTGTAAAATTTTGTCGATCAATTTATATTAATTTTGCATTAATTTAATTAATATTTTTCATAATTTTTTGTTTTCATAGATTGTTATCTGTTATTTTTATTAATTTTGTTTTTTATAACAAAAAGGGACTACTTTCTAGCTCGTTTGTTCCGTGTAATTAGTTCGAAGCCTAGAATATCTCGTTTAGGATCGAGACTATCGTGCGATCGATAAAGGATACGAGTATCTGGATGAGTTTCGATCTCGTGTAATTCTTTGACGAGATTGTCGGTAGTGGAAGAACAAGAAAGATACATGTCACTCTGAACACTGTTCACGTTTACACGTGTGTGAGTGTGTGTGTGTGTGTATGTGTGCTTACCATCGTTGAGTAATAAAAGAGCTTTGCCGTTAACTGGCGCGGAAGGATTGTGAGCTTTGCTGAGCGCCCCCTGCTCACTCGTCCCATGGCTGGTTCTTGATTCACCTTCGGGATTTCCGCAGTGTTAGAACAGGGAGAGCCGCGAGACGGTGGCGCGTGTGAGCTTCGATGGAACGTGGATGTCCTTGCCATTATACAGGGTGTCCCTTAATTGATCGACACCAATTAAAAAAAGTGTTTAACTTTTATTATCTTCCAAGTTACAGGAGCTTAAAGTTTACAATTGGTAGCAAGAACGTGAAGTTGGTCACAGTTACATCAAACACGAAATTTATGAATCATAATCTACAAAATCTTAAGTTTCTATCTATTTTTTAGATGTTGAGGATGTAAACTACCATAATTGTAGAGTGTGTTAGGCTGAGAATGTGTTGGGCTTGTTATATCGGTTAATTAGGACACACCCTGTACATAGTATAGATATATATACATATAGTTTACTATTTTATATAGAGGTTGTATATGCTATATATCTCGCCATCTTATATGTACGAGATAACCTATATAACTAGATAGGGATTAGACGGGCTAGCCACGGAAGGCTTTGGTGTCCGGATCGGTGAAATCATGCAGTGAGTCAAGCAGCTGCTCAAGAAAGCTTCGGGATATTCCTCGACTTCTTGGTGGTTTCCAAGATTAGCTTTCGTTACAGATAACGCAAACCGGAGGATATAGTCCGTGCACGAGATCTAACCTCACTCTGCCTGTCTCTCTATGTCTCTCCCTCACTCTCTTGGATAAGGGATGTGTAGCAGCGATTCGTCGGTGTGCTGAGAAGAACGTGCAAGGGATCACCTTGAGATTTAGTTGGTACGACGAGCCTGAGAGGATATTCTCCACAGTGGCTGCGTAAGAAGTTTGATTATCTTTGGACCATGTGGAATAGCGAAGCCGAAGTATCCGTGGATCGCATACTCGTATCGCTGTTCGGTAGCCAGATTTACCCAGCTAAGCAGGCGACGAAACGAATCGAAAAACAGTAATCCGCGGGTAAAAAATATATTGGAAAATATGTCTCATTGTTTCAGGATGTTGCCGTTCGTTTCGAGCTTCGATAGGCTATTTAAAATCTTGACCAGGAGCAAAATTGAACTATTTTGCCAGTCATCAGGAATCCGTCTGATGGAATCAAAAACAGGATTCTTCGCCTTCAAATTTGATGCAGGCCAGGCCACCAGAGATCAAAGAAAGAGCTTTGGTAGATTTCCTTAGCTTGGTTAGGAACGATTAGCAAGAATAGCTACAAACCTTCGTTAACATCCGTGCCACAATGGGGACATCAAAGGATTTGGACAATTCCACCTAACGCGGTGTAATCTGGCATCCATAAAACATTACGAATTTAGTTTCACGCCCAACGGAGATTCGATCGAATCAACAGATACATATGGAAGTATCTTTGAAGGCCAACTGGTGCATGGTCGTCAACGTCGAATCTCATTCGTTGGCCTTCATTGGCCCGTTGTCTATCCAGCTCGAGCCGAATAAGGGAAGCACTAGCCTTTTCCGCGCGTTTGTTGGTCACCATTATCCTAACTGCGCTTCCGAGTACAATATAAGCGGCAGTATCCTGCAATCCCATACAGGAGGAAGCGAGCGTTGAACAGTGCAAGGATAGATACGGAAACAGGAGAAACGGCTTGGCGGATCTTTCGAAGTGAATGGAAGGATATTGTGATCCCTCGGGGCAGACGAGGACAAGCTAGTTGCGGTAGACGCGTCTCGTTGCCGTTGCTTTGCAAACCGCAATATTACACGGGTCACGCTTGAGAACAAGCGAGCATGTGCTCCTTTCAAGAGTGAGGGAGATAGTAGCATGGGAGGTTTGGCAAAGCCGTAGGACCGAGGGAGATATCAGTAGCGGAAGTTGCGAGCTACGTAGTGAGGAGCGAGACAAGCCCCGCGTGCGGATGGAAACGCAAAGACACCCAAACAGGGATCTCTCTATCCTCACTCTGGAGTTAATTGCCTTGCCAATGTAGGATTAACCAAGCTGCCTGACTGGCGGGACTTACCAGGCTCTCTGTGGCCACCTAAACCCTACAGGCCTGAAAATCATGTTCCCTCTCTCGTGCTGCCAAGGCTTCCAGAGCTCGATGGCCCACAGATGAGAACTCCCCTCATCCTCGTGTAGGTCCATGGGAAAGTATTCGTATCGTGTACAAGTTCGTAACGGTGAAATTGACCGGCTTATTACGACGTTTGCGTTAAGCAAGTGCTTCCAACTGGTAAGCTCGATGTGCTGTGTATTTACGGAACGTTGGACTGGAATATTCTTCTTGTCTCTTTTAACACGAGGGCTGTAGCTATCCCGTACGAAACATCCACGAACCAATGGAAGATTTTCGATAGACCGGTGTCTGGTTTATCTTCAAAAGTGATCGGTTCATGAAAATTGATCAATTCCTGAGGAACGCCTCAAGGAGATTATCCCAATGCACATCAACGACGCAGAAAATTGAGAAGTTTGTGCAAAGTCTGGAAAGTCTTCGGACTCTTCTTTCCAAGCGATATCTCGTTCGTTCCAAGGGAACCCTCGCTCTCGTTCACTCTTCCTGTCTATGCGATGATTCTTCAAAGCGAAATGGATCCTAATGACGAAAAGACGGACGTACGCGTATCGAAGCGATGAATCGAACAGTGAAAAGTCGATGAGGGAACCGGCAAGAGAAAGAGAAACAACCTATCCTGGTACTCTTCGTTCGTTGGTATACGAATTCTGATTCGTTTGAGTGGAAAGCTCTCTTACGGATCGAAGTTTAACTGGAGCGATATAACCGGAAGGGATTTTCCCCGAGAAAGTTACGGTGGAGGCGTATTCTATATACGCTATTACAGACGAAGCAGATATACGTTATATACTATTATCGTAGTGTATATAGAAGTAGGAACAACCGTGCTCTGTTCCTGGTGCGAGTTAGTCCACCACACCGAGGGTGGAAAACGATTTTGCCGTTCAGCCACGCGAATCGAGTGAGAGAAAGCGAGGAAATTGGTGGAGTCTAAGAGTCCTCTTGCGTCTTTATATACAGGTATATCACAGACTGTTGTAACATAGAGAGTGCTATTTATCAAATCGAATCAAGCTGTGCCTAATCAGTCGACTATAGTTTGGAGTGAGGCTAGCGTAAAAAAACTCCAATCGACTATCGAACCAAACGGATTTTTCCGTTCCATCTAAAAGGAAAAACAATGGAAAAGTTCCAATTCCTACCCGTGCCAATAACAAATATCTTTATATTACATTACAAAGAGTATTATTTTTTCAAAATTTAATAAATAACTCGCTTTTTATAATTTACTATTAAAAATCGAAGATTTCATTGAACCGCTGCTCTTGTTTGTCCGTTAATTGCAACTAGTGTCTTGTTCCCTTCCAACGAGTGATAAAAAGTTGAAAAAATTATACAACCCTTAGTCATTATTGCATCAGCTTTCACCCAATGTTGAACTATCTTCCGAATTGCCAATCATTGGATCTCCTAGCCTACAACCGGATAGGTGTAATATCCAATAGATAGGAGAGGTAGGATCTCGAGTATTCTATAGCGGTTCGAGATTCCACGAGGGTTAGCGAATCCTCTCCTCCCGGGCTGGTTCGGGGGGCTCGCTGCTCGTGTTATGTTGGCGTTGTTACTCCCTGGGTTTGGCCTGACGTTGAAAGATGGTGGCCCTCCTTCTACGAGGCTGGACCGCTTGGTTCGCAGCATGATATAGCACTATCCGAACACGCTGATAGATCCAATTTACAGAACGGTTGCCTCGCTCTCGCGCTTCACCCGAGCCATCCGAGTCAGACCGTTGGTAGCTGAGGAAGGTTACACTGCACGAGCTTACGTTGGCACAGTCTCGAAAGACAATTTTTAACTTTCTCTACCTACTTCCCCGCCTCTACTCCGACTCCTCTCTTGCCCCTTGGTCCTGACAACCGACCCAAAGTCTATCGTGGCAACTTCGCCGGAAAACCAGCGGCAGCTGTACCGGAATTTCTCCCTCCTTTGCTCCATTTACCCCAATATTTATGAGTATCAATTAAAATATATTTACGGTCGGAGTTTATTACTACGAAATACATCCACGCCCGTATACCTACCTATCGACTTGAATGTGCGGGTGGATAATTGCATACACGTATTTATTTGCCTACCTTGGGATGATAATCAATGAATTTAATAGATTTTATGCGCAACCAATGTTTTCGATTATTAATATATTCTGATATTCATTCGATAACGTCCAAGGCTGCGTGGTCGATTAAAGATTACTTCCAACGAAAAAAAAAAGTATATCCTCGAAATTTTGCAATCTCCAAATTATTATTTTTTAACGAAATCGTTAATTTTTTTTTCTTCTGATTTATTTATTCGGGTATTATTGTTAGTTTCATTTTTGCTTATTAGTTTTGATCGACTTATTTCGTTTTTGATATTTTTACAAAATTATTCTTTCACGTATTGATCATTCGAGTTTTATTTATTTATATTTTTGGATTAATTTGGTCATTAACTGTTCTTTCATTTGCAGATTATAGAAACAATGCTCTGAGATAAAAAAAGGGAAATAAAGGATGCAAGGTACGTATGTCCAGACGAGATATAGTCAAGTGAAATAATATAGTATGACCATAAATGTGTCTTTTCGCCAATGGAAATAAAAAAAGAAACGTCAGTTTCAGAATTTCTTATTCACTCGAGTCCCTCGAGAAATCCACAAAGGATCATGGGAGAGCCATGAATATAAAAATCGAAGTAGTAGCTTTGAAATGTTCCATGTAAAGGGAATAAAATAGTACTTTCGTATCAATCCCCAAACGAGATTCTATGGAAATATCTCATGCAAGCTGACCAATGAAGAAAAAAAAAGAGCAACAGTAACTCGATGTAAATGTAAATGAAATTGAAATTTTTCTTATTGATCTTCCAAGAAGCTGCGAAGGAAGCTCACGAAATCGGAGATGCTTAGAGCCTTAAAAAGACGAAAATTTTGTTTTTAGAAAAATTACTTCAAAATTTCATACTCTCATTGAAAAATTCTCGTACAATATGAAATTCATAGTTATTCCTCCGATGCTTGGAAATTTATAGGCAGCTATTGTTGCAGCTTACTCTTGGTAAAACCAAGCAACTCTTGGTTTTACCAAGAGTAAGCTGCAACACGTTGAGTTTATTTTTTATTTGTTTACCCATAAAGTTTCCCGGGAATGAAAAACGCGTATGATATACGTAATACACAGGAATTTTGCAGTTCTATAGGTTCCTGATGATATTATTTCAAGTATTCATTCAATTTCATTTTTCTGAAATTGAATGAATACTTGTAATAAATGAATAAATGAAATTGAATGAATACTTGAAATAAATAAATAAATGAAATTGAATGAATACTTGAAATAAATGAATAAATGAAAATGAATGAATACTTGAAATAAATGAATAAATGAAATTGAATGAATACTTGAAATAAATGAATAAATGAAATTTTGAAATAATGAATAATGAAATGAATAAAATGATATATAAATGAATATAATGATAAAATAAATAATAAATGAATAAATGAAATACTTGAAATGAATGAATAAATGAAATTTTTTCTACTTGAGATAATTTCATTTGCACAGGAATTTTGCAATTCAATAGGTTCCTGATGAAATTATTTCAAGTAGAAAAAAATATCATCAGGAACCTATAGAATTGCAAAATTCCTGTGCATTGCATATATCATACGCGAGACCTATAAAAAGGTATGTATGGCCAGCAAAAAAGGCCTCGAAATTCATTAAAAAATTTCATTAAAAAAATCAAATTTAATCTCAATTTCAATTTCAATTCTAACACTCTAAAATTATAACATTTTTTATTACAATGCCCCTCGATTATTTAAAATAAAAAATGAAATAATAATTCTTTTAATCGCCATCTCTGTTAATCTACAGGCTGTCGTCACCCTCTCCCTCTCTCTCTCTCTCTCCCTCTCTCTCTCTCTCTCTCTCTCTCTCTCTCTCTCTCTCTCTCTCTCTCTCTCTCTCTCCTGAAATAACCGATGCGCCCCCTGGAACAAAGTACAGTAACCGTCTATATCCGTTAGACCTCTACGACGGGACATATTTCCGAAACTCACGGTGCATCCCTCATCCGGCACTCAGCAACGATGAGCATTAGCGACAGAGCCACCGTGTGATACCAGCTGACCCCAACAACGATTAATGGAATACTTAATTATTGGCAATCTCGTCGCGTAGAGATCGGTCGAATTTGCGACAGAGCGATGCGAGCGCCACCGTACCGGTGATGGTACTAGTTATAAGTATTTGTGACGGATAACCCATCGCTTATAAGTAGTCGCGTTTATAACGATACGTACACATTTGGTATAAATACGCATACCACTGCCTATCCAAGATACACGTATAGATATCATTCGGTTAAGCTGATTCCAGCTGTATTAGTGTTCGTTTCGTCGATCGTTGGGGAATCGGCTAGGGGGATGGGTAGTAAAGCCCTCTCTACCCTCTGTACCATTCCTATCCACGATCGGTGGTTGCGAGTCGAGAGCGACCGCGCGGGTTGTACTTGACGTATTGGTAGAGTGATCGAATATCGATTAGGCCATTGGCCACCGTGAATATACACCACTCTCTCTCTCTCTCTCTCTCCCTCTCTCTCTCCCTTTCTCTTCTTCTCTCTCTACCCCTTCTGTCTCTCTCGATTTATATGTATGTAGATATAGGTATAGTGGTTATATGCAGTGTTTATTTGCGGCGAAAAAACGTATCGAAAATGAGCAAATATTCATTTGCTCCATTTTTGGCGATGGGATTATTCTGGGGTTGTAAAAATTCGATATAGTTTGATGGCTGGGAATAAGCGGAACAATTTTAACGAAGTTGATCGAGTTTTATTCCAATGGATTCAGTTTTACAAAGATGGACACAATTTCATAAAAAATGAACTTAATTTTAGATTAACGGATCGAGATTTATTAAAATTGATCTAATTTTAACAAAATGAAGTCAGTTTCATCCGGCACGAAATTGCCATCGCGACGTAGGTTGCATACAGTATTTATTTGTGGCGAAAAAACGTATCGAAAATGAGCAAATATTCATTTGCTCCATTTTTGGCGATGGGATTATTCTGGGGTTGTAAAAATTCGATATAGTTTGATGGCTGGGAATAAGCGGAACAATTTTAACGAAGTTGATCGAGTTCTATTCCAATGGATTCAGTTTTACAAAGATGGACACAATTTCATAAAAAATGAACTTAATTTTAGATTAACGGATCGAGATTTATTAAAATTGATCTAATTTTAACAAAATGAAGTCAGTTTCATCCGGCACGAAATTGCCATCGCGACGTGGGTTGCATACAGTATTTATTTGCGGCGAAAAAACGTATCGGAAATGAGCAAATATCCATTTGCTTCATTTTTTACGGTGGGATTATTTTTGGGTTGTCAAAATTCGATATAGTTTGTTGGCTGGGAATGAGCGGAACAATTTTAACAAGATTTATTTAATGAAGTTTATCTCATTTTATTCAAATCAATCCAGTTTTAGAAACATAGAATTAATTTCATAAAAATGAATTCAATTTTATAAAAACAAACCTAAACCCAAACCCAAAAGTAGCTTTATTAAAATTGCTCCAATTTCATCTGGCTCAACATTCCCACCGCGACGTAGGTCCCTTTTCATAGCCAGAAACTCAAAAACGTGTTAGTCAGTGATTGAAACGTGACAAATATTTTTTTTCCAGTTTACGAATGAAAACAAAAAATATGCCGATATATTTTTTTACATAAATTCGTTGTATCTGCTTAGAGTAGACCATCCCTCGAATCTCTTTCGCTCAGCACGTGTCAAACTAACATTGTGCACCATCCGATTTGTATCTCTTGTCACACTCAATCGTCACGCTCGGATGATCCCCTCAAGAACATTGTCTCGTCGACTGGATTGAAATATGGATAGCTGTATCTCATATATATAAATCAATAAGACAGACAATGGAGAGACAATATTATCGGTTGTATATTACATTCAAATTAATCGAGTCGACCAGTCTTAAGGTCCTTGCCACGAGGACTCATCCCTTAGAGAAACCAACCCCTTCATCCCCCTTCTACAAAAAACAACCCTAAATGCTTTTTATTGCAGAAGCTATTCAAATTCTATTTAAAAAAAAAGAAACAAATATCCTTGCACCTCGTAATCGGTTTAGAATCCCTTTTTATCCCATTAAATTTATCAAGACAAGTCACTTTCCTAGAAGCGTCTCACAATTTCACGGAAATAATTCACTTCTTTTTCTCTCATAGGGCAAAGTTGTATTGAGACGTTATACCCAGGCGGATCCAAAGAGGGGGAATGGGAGCTTGGTTGAGTTGGTAAAGATGCTTCTATCCAACTTTCGTTAGATCCGAAGAAGCTTTGCCATGCCTTCGAGATGTTCTTAACTATGTGGGAACTATTCATCGCGCGCTTAAGATATCCGCGATGCCAACGAACCCTCAACCCCCATACTCACCCCTTGTACAACCAACCCCTCCCTTTATGTATATACCATCACTCGCAGTTAATACATAGTTTATATATATATATATGTATAAAGTCTTTGCAAATCCGTTTATGAAACTACTCCCTATACGTAGTTTAGACCTTATACCCGCGTATTAGGTACACGTTGAGGAGAGTCTGCTCGATTCTGAGGCAGCTACCAAATATTCAACTCTACTTTTCGTATTCTCTTCTCGCGAAATCGATACATTCCGCCAAATTTGTGTTCTATCTATAACTATTTGTTAAACTAATATCGTATCGAGTATGATAAATCTATAATACAATACTGATCGACGTTGTAGCTGACACGATAAAAGAAATTTTTAAAAAAGTGACAAAAAAGTTTTTAGCTAAAAATTTCTATTTTGATTCAAAATTTGTCTAATTTGTGACATTCGTTTTAATACGATAGAACGAGTGATTATCTTATCGGTAAGATAGTTTTTCTTTTAGTCACTTGTGAGAAAAATATGAAAAGAATATTTTTTTTCTTGATTAAAAATGAAAAAGAATGAAAAAGATTGAAATGAAAATGTGCAATTTCAATAATTTGTAAATTTGTATCGTTATTTGTTTTTGAGGTTATAGAACGAACGATTATTCGATAGATTTACCAGCGGATAAAAAATATATTTGCAAATTTTTTTGGTTTTTAATAAAAAACAAGAAAAATGATGAATCTTTGTTTTTCTTTTCAGTTTGCGAAAGTTGACTGGAATGCCCAAAGATAGGATCATCTACGAACCAAGAAGCATACGATCAGAGAGGTCACCGCTGATAATATATTATGGGAAAAAAAGGAGAGAAAGCAGTGAAAGCGTAGGAGCGGCTATGTTTGTGGAGCTAAGTGATACTAATTGAAAGTTCAATGCTGGGATATCGATTACGTTTGTGGATAATGTAAACATACGTGTGTACGGGCCTAAGCCGCGGGGGATGTTCTTGCAGGGGGCGTGACACACACACACACACACACACATACAAAGAGCAGTAATTCAATCTCGTTCGCGTCTCATTTATCTTCGCATTGTTGACATATATTTCTGGCCATTTATATATATAATATTTATATTTATTTTTATATATGAAATAAAAAATAGAAAATAAAATTTGCCCACTATGAATCTTGCGGCATTAAACTCAGAATTAATCAAAGTTTAGAAAAAAAATTTAAATAAAAAATCAAAAATGGAGTTTTTGAGAAATTAAGATTTTTCTCTAAAAAAAAATGAAAATTTCATAGCTGACATATATTTCTCTCCATTTATATATATAATATTTATATTTATGTTTATATATGAAATAAAAAATAGAAAATAAAATTTGCCCACTATGAATCTTGCGGCATTAAACTCAGAATTAATCAAAGTTTAGAAAAAAATAAAAAATCAAAAATCCGAAATGGAGTTTTTGAGAAATTAAGATTTTTCTCTAAAAAAAATGAAAATTTTCATTGCTTATGCCTTGAATATTCTTTTTAAAGTTTTGTGACTATGTACACAGGGGTAAAAGAATATTGAATATTGTGTAATTGAGTATTGTGTAAAAGAATATTGAACATGTAAAAGAATATTAATTTTTTAATATTCTTTTACATGTTCATTTGGAACGTCTTTTTTAAAATAAAATCTACCCTTATTAAAAATTTATGGTATGCAGGTAATTAATTTTGTGATAAGGTATATTTAAATGCTAAGAGAATTTTATGTACAATTTATATTTATATAGTAGGATGCATGGCTATTATATACCGTAACGCCCATAACTCTCGTAGCTCACGCCTCAAAAGAAGCATCGCTTTTCCGTTTCACTTTGTATTACTCTAATCCACGTTCGCTTTCAAATAGTACGATCGTTATATAAATATATAGTACTAAATATATATTTGCCAAGGATGCTTATGTATGGGGTGTTTTATCCACAGTTATCCCCATTTCTTTTCTTCAAAATTCTTAAATAACTTCCCCACTCTTTTAATTCGTCCTTTAACATAACAAAAAAAATTATTTTTCGAAAAATCTATTTATTTTTTAAATTTTAAATTCGTTTATATCAATACCCAGTTTACTTATTATTTATTATTTTCATCCATCGTAGAAAAAGTAAATGACGATAAATTTTATTAAATTTCATAAAAGTAGTTGGATTTCTTTGAAAGGATTTTCAACAATAACATTTTTTTAAACAAATTCACAAAAATTTGTTTGTGGTATTGCAATCTGGTAAATACTAGGGGAATTTTGAGAAAGCCTGTTATAAATAATCCAGCATTTTATTCGAAAACGATACACAATCGTACGCGTTCTGTATCACTTTTTCATATTTACCTATGTATTTGCACAAAGGTATAATATTTCTTCGTGCATTGATGCAAATGCGATGTACACTGACTTTGTATTTTTACAACGAAATGAAAAAGAAGCTTTGGGCAAAAAATATATTTTTTGTCGATTTGTTCAAACGCGAATGAAGGGCCACCAATATATGGCCATTTTTTTTTAATCCTTCACCGGGAAGAATATTTATAACCGTACGTTTCGAATTTTAATTATATCGTCAAAGGCTCGCACGGTGCGTTGGATAAAGAAGCCAGTATGTATTCATATTTGATGAATGAATATTGACGGAAGCTCTGAAAAAATCCGAAAAAACATTGGTCGAAAATTCTGTTCCTCGTAATTTCCTCTCGTTTAACGACTCCTAATCCTATGCACCAAATTTTTCTATTTCGAATTTATATATATTTTTCCATAGAGAAAGTATTGATAAAAGGGAGAAGAAATTTCGATAAAAAGAACGTTTCCTTGAATAGCCCGAGGTTTGCTTTTCATAAATGATATTAAAATTTGTAATCAAAATTCAAAAATGCTGCTCATTTTTTTATCGAGGATAATGTTTCGTGGAAAAGATATAAAAAAATTGAGAAAATAAAGAGGGTAGTTCAGCAACAGACTGGTGTATCGAGAGATCTAACAGGCTTAAAAGCAGAGAAAATATATTTTGGTGCACACGACAGAAAGGGGAGAAACATTGCGTGTGTGTGTGAGGGAGAGAGGGAGAGAGAGAGAGAGAGGCTCAATTCAGGAAAGATTAGGATGAGATCTGAAAGAGTGGAAGGGCAAGGAAAAGAGGCTGTGTGTATCCTGGGAGTGGTGACGGAGTTTGGCTGCGGAGGATTTGCGACTGAGAAACCCAAGTCACACGCTCGCTTGGGGCTCTTGAGTCACGTAACTCTAGGGGTTGTGCGACGAACTGAGGGGTAGTGACCTGTTATATATATATACATGCAATCGTATACTTGCTATTTCTGTTCCCGTCTCTTTGCGAACTCACGAAAATGTTTCGTCCGCCAGTGAACGACAGAGATAGTGAGAGAGAGAGAGAGAGAGAGAGAGAAGAAGAAGAGAGAGAGAACGTCACAAAGCCGTGAAAATGAGATAAATGGGGAGGGGAGTTGGAAAAAGAGTCGTAGAGAATGAAAAGGTACGAAAAGACGTGGAACTACGGCCAGGATTACATTCTTTCTCTCTTATCTATATCTACTCAGGAAATTAAAAAAAGATGACAGCCTTTCGTATAAACGATACTGAGCCTCGTAATGCGTATGGCGGACGAGACAAAAGTGAAAAATAATAAAAACGAGGTCATGGAAATTGCTTGGAACGAACGAGCATGCGCGCATGCGCATACGTACACGCGAATGCGCATGCGCCGTTGCACACGCGAAGGCGCAGACCCGTTGGCCCGATGAGCATGCATCCGCGGACTTGCAGTCGCGCATGCGCACTTGCACATGCGAACGCGCTCGCGCAGGCGCAGTCCCGTCGGCCCGATGCGCATGCGTCCGCGGATTCGCAGTCGCGCATGCGCATAAACATTTCTGTCAATAAAAGTAAATAAAAAAAACTTGTTATTAAGATCGTAATATATATCTTTTTTCTTCCTCCAGAGACTAAAATAATTGATATTTTTCACAAGATACCAAAATATCTCTGAAAAATAGGAGAAGAGAGGAGATTTCGGATATTTTGCGGAAGAGGTTTCATCAACAGAAAAAACAATACAACGACGCCGATGAGAACATAAATTCGCAATATGTCCCACCACAGGAAATGATAGAAAATATCACCGTTTGAAATCCGAGAGAGAATCGAATGAAAAATAGATAAAAAGAAGGAAACAAAAATCAATACAACAAACATATGTGATACGAGAGTCATGTTCAGCCCCTTTCTCTTATTTGTGCTCTCGTTGTCAAAGAACCGGCGAATCGAAATGTACAGAGAGAGAATGTAGTGAGGAAGTTGGTGGAAAATATATTTGAGTGAGGAAAAGTCGTGTGATGTCGAGAGGTTGGCCCAGCAGACGATGCTAGTGAGAATTGGCAGAAGTCTCTTCTCTTTCTCGTCTCTGCTGGTTCCGGTCACCCTCTGTGGCATCTCCTCGTTTCCGTCGCGCTCGAGACTTTCACCCATTTTTCGTTTTCTCCTTCGCTTTCTCTCTCTCTCTCTCTCTTTCTCTCTTTGTCTATCCATCTTGACCCGGTCACAAAGTCCTGAGTTCTGGGCACGATTCGAGTCTGTCCGGAAAATTGCGTCTCATATAAGTGTCTCGTGTGCCAGTAGGGTAGAAAAAAATGCAGGAAGTGGAAAGAGAGAGAGAGAGAGACGGAGTAAAGGAACAAAGAATGAAAATCCGGAAGTTGCCGCTGCGTTTGCAGGTCTCTCGACAGATATATCCGTTTCCACGATATTTTTGCCCCTGCGGACAGATCCACGAGCGGACGACGAGGGTAGACGCGTCGAGAGAACCGACTTTAGAAAGATTAGTTGCTCCATCCTCGTACCTTCTTCAACGTTCGCTCCGCAAGTTATACAACCGTCGTTGCTGTTTCTGCTTTTCCGTGGGCCTGACATTTATTACCTACCCGCGAATCACCTTGGTAAGCCACACCGTATAACCGTTTTGCTTTGTTCCGTTGCGACAACCGGATCCGCCTTCTTCAACAGTGAGCAACCTTTCCTGCCGTTCTTTATGTTGTTACAAGGTATATTTATTTTCCGAAATATTCGTCGACCAGAGAAAAAGAATGAAGAGAGGGAAAGACTATGAAGCCTATAATTGAACTTGTTATTGCAATCTTTTAGCGGGTCGGTCAGGTCAACCGGTCACCTCTCGACATCGAAAGTTGTCCGTACTACACGAATAAGTTTCCATTACTCGGTTTTAATAATGTTTCGTCGGGGAAAAGTGGAAAACGTAGAATTTTTGAGATTTTTCCCTGCACGATGAGCGAAATTTGGAAATTTAGAGATAAGACAATGTGATATTCGTGTTACACGGGAAATTTCCATTCCGTAATGACCCTACAAGGTCTTTCTGGACGAAAAAAGTTTGAACCTCGGAAGTGCCGACCAGTTATTATTCGTGATTTTCTTTGGAGATTTTGGAGGGTCTAGAGGGATCAAATTTGTTTTCCTCCAAAAAGACTTAGCAGCATCGTTTCGGAAATGGATACCTCCCGTCTGACACGAATATGATGAAATAAATGAGTTTTGAAGAAAAACAAAATCTGACATCATCGAAGGCATGACGCTCGAAGCGTCGTCCTGGGCACAAAAATTGAGCTATCGGGATGATCCTTGGCTGGTTGTCGAGCTCTAGGTCAGTTCTTCAAAAAGTTATTCGTGATATTTTCTGTCGGACGAACGAGAACGGAGATACAGCATCGCGAAAAGTCGATTTTTCGAGGTTTCGCAAATCCATCGATATTGCGATATACTGTATTCCAGTGAATTTTAATCCTTCCTCAAACTCTGAGAGCCTACGCCAATCACAAATATCTTACTGATGATGAAAGAATGAATCGCTTTTCCCTGGCACTCCAATTTATCAATGAAAAAATCGAAAAACTTAATATTCCTGTAAATAGCAATATATCAAAGAATTTACAATTCCGCCATCCCTCTATACAAGTATTTTTGATCTCTTTACTTATTTTTGATTTTTGAAAAAGATTAGAACGAAAGATTACGAAATCGAAAAAAAAATTATCTACAAAAAATGTCCAAAACTTTTTTCTTTTTCTTTCACTACCGTCACTTTATTATCGCACCCCCTTATCGTGTCTCTATCGAAAAATAGGTGACGGTCTCAAGGTTTTCATAGCCCCGTAAAACAAAGTCTCTCGGCAGGAAAACAATAAAAAAAAAATAAGGAAAAAATGGAGCACGATCGTTTGTTCCGGATAAAGAGCTGTAGGTATCACTCGAGATTACGTACGTACAGTAACGGTTTCGTATCATGTAGAGGTAGTGGCTGCACCAGTGGAAGTATGCAAAGGTAAGAGAGACGGAGAGAAACGTCTATAGAACTGTAGGGTCGTAGAAACGGTCCAAAGTTCATTTATGGAAACTTAGTTAACCGCCGCTCTCCTTACAGGAAGTTTCAATAGCCGGCGTGTGCCACAGTGGTCTCAGACGCCCGGAGACCCCCCGTGAGAAATATAATCTCACCGAGGGACTCGTTTTGTGCGATTCCGGCTAATAAAGTTTTCACCCCAGTTTTGAATTTGGTCGGCGTCCCGAGACTGTACTGAAAAGTAGTCACAGTTTTCTTCCTTCTTCCCGGCAAAAAGGAACGAAAAAATTTAAACCCTGCGCAAATTTGACGGAAATGGAGTAAAACGAAAGTATTGCGTAAAATCGTCCACGAAGAAACTTCTTTTTTGTTTGTCAAACGGTAGGTTAATTGGAAAAATAATTTATTTTGGAACAGAGTTTCGCAAATAACAAATTTTTATTAATTAAAATCGATTTGGTAGAATTTATCTCGTGGATAAAGCAACGATTGAGGAGAAATTTCGAGGTAATCGTTGAGTTAATTTTCAAGAATATTATTGGTTTAGCGAGTTAAATAAATATTCCACAATTTTTCACCTGGAAGTCGATATTTTGCAATGTTTTTTAAACACTTTTCTTGCGTTTATTGTGATAAACCTAAGCTATCGTGTGTTTAAAAATAAAGATATTTCATTAATTACGTTTGAGATTATTAATTTATGAAAATGAAACGATTTTGTTGTAGTGGTTGAGAGAGATTTGACTTGATATTCACGAGCCCAGGTGACTCTAGGTACCCTAGTTGATTTTTAAAGAGGCCATCTTCTCTCAACCTACATAGCTTAACTTTCTAACAAACCACCTAGCTTTTACTACTTTTTCATGCTTTTAGCTAATCGTAGTTTAACAAGACCGTCTCTCGTGTCGAATAAAATATTTATCTCACATTTTTGTTCGAGCTTCATTCTTGTCGATTCGTTTCAACAAACCAGGGACGTGGAGGGAGTTAGAGCGAGAGAATGAATTTTCAGTTCACCGTAGCCCGAAGCTTCCGTTAACATTGGACAAGTTTAATATTACTATCGGAATATCGTCGAAGTACAACCGCTAGTTCCATATCGTCTAACAGCGCAAGGCCACCCAAACCGCGAGGTTTGGTTAGTTCTCTCTGTCTCTCTCTTTCTCTCTTGATTTTGATAATATAGACTATTGAGTAAAGAGCGGAGTTGTGTCGATTTTCAACTATCTACTAGTTTTTCGCACCGGTTTCAACTTCTACGAAACGACATTGAAAAAAGTCAAATTTACTTTTTTGAGTGTTTCAACAAAATCATGTCACACTTATAATTTGATTAATTGTATGAATAATGTTTGACATTTTTGGAAAATTGTGGAATTTAGGTATGTAAATATTAACTCGATAATTTATTTATTTACTCATTTATTTACTTATTTACTCATTTCCTCAGTTACTTAATTATCGAATTATTGTTGCTGAATTCATTAATAGCAAACAAAATATTAAATTCTAAAATTTACGTATATATATACTTACTCATTTATTTATTCATTTATCTACTCATTTATTTACTTATTTACTCATTTATTAACTTATTTACTTATTTATTCATTCCCTCACTTACTTAATTACCTAATTATTATAGTCTAATTATTATTATTTGCTCATTCCCTTACTTACTCAATTCCCCAATTATCATTACTTAATTCACAAATAGCAGACAAAATATCAAAGCGTCACTGACTCATTTATACGTAAACGATATTCCATATAATTTTTATTCTCTTCCATTCCCGGAAATCGACAATCGTGTCGAATACCACAATTTTTTTGCAACTTCACAAACGAGCCAAAAAAGAAGTAGTATCAGTTCTCGCGTGTCAAATTCGGGAAATCATTCATTCGCGCGAGAAGGATCGCTATCGAAAGACGAGAAGGGAGGTGAAGAAAATTCTCGATGAGTAGACGTACAGGTTGAAGGGGTTGAAGTGCCGCGAGGGTGTATATACATACATACCATACGTACATACATATATACATACCCCCCCCCCCTATATATATATTGGTATGAGTATATATATATATATATATATATATATATATATATATATATATATATTGGTATGAGTATATAGATATAGAGTATGTCTGTATAGCAAAAGCGATGAGGAGAAGCAGTGATATAGGGTGAGAGGATCGACGGATACGTATCCAATCCCCCGAGCAACACCGCGCTCTCCAGGATCAAACATCAATCTCTGTCCCAATAGTCCGTTGCGCCGGAGTCGTGTACGCGAGCATGCGAGATCGTACGTAGCGTAGATTCCCCACCCCAATCCTCCCTCGAATTTATTTGAGACTTCCTTCTCCACCGATTCTCGAAGCTTCGAACAATATGCCGCGAAACAATTCGAATTTATTACGTCGCGTTGGGCGAAACAAAAAAATTTGCCAGAAATGCAACGAGAAAGAAAGAGAATATTGTGAAAACGTAAAATTTGTCGTTTGAGATTTTTTTTTGGGTTTTTTTTTTTTTGGGAGAAAGAAAATATTTTTAATTTTGTTATTTTCGAGTATTTGTTCGTTTCTCTCGTCGCAGTCGATAGTCGTGAAAGGAATCGGTGAACGAGGTAAAATCGCGTCTGGGACGTTTAAGGGTTGTAACGGCGGGGATGAAAAAGAAAACAGGACGCTTAGCCTTTTGTCGGGACGAAATCGATCCTTTTTAACATCGCCGAGCCGATATTTTTTACCGTGACGAGATGAAGGAACGAAAAATAAAAATTTCATCGTATCTTTATTTTCGCGATATTTCCAATCGCTATTGAACGATAGTAGAGAAGCGTTCTCTTTTTCAGTGTTCAGTCAACGAGAGATAAAAAGAAGCGTAGGTTATGTCTGAGTGTGTTTTTTCCCCTTTTTTCTTCGGTTGTGTTATTTCCATGTTTATCCGGTTGTATTATGGCGACACGAAATTCCGGACGATTCCACGATTCAAATATTTTACTCGTGACAATTTTCTCATTTTTTTTTGTTTTTCAAACTCGTTAAAATAATTTATCTTTTCTTGGTTTTAATAAAATTTGTTTCACATGGAAGATGGAAAGATACAAATAATTATCGAGTAATAAGTATTCAGTTTGAAATTCTCATGGAAAATTAAAAAAAGAGATTTTTTTGAATTCTTGTTTTCTTTTTTCTCCGGTAGTGTTATTTCCATGTTTATCCGGTTGTATTATGGCGATATGAAATTCCGGACGATCCCACGATTCAAATATTTTACTCGCGACAATTTTCTCATTTTTTTATTTTTCTGTTTCAAACTCGTTAAAATAATTTTTTTTTGGTTTTAATATAATTTGTTTAATACGGAAGATGGAAAGATATAAATAATTATCGAGTAATAAGTATTCAGTTTGAAATTCTCGTGGAAAATTAAAAAAAAAGAGATTTTTTTGAATTAAAAAAAAGAGATTTTTTTGAATTCTCGTTTTCTTTTTTCTCCGGTCGTGTTATTTCCATGTTTATCCGGTTGTATTATGGCGACATGAAATACCGGCCGATCCCAGGATTTAAATATTTTACTCGTGACAATTTTTTCATTTTTGAATTTTTGTTTTTCAAACTCTTTAAATTAATTTATCTTTCCTTGGTTTTAATAAAATTTGTTTAACACGGGAGATGTAAAGATACAAATAATTATCGAGTAATAAGTATTCAGTTTGAAATTCTCATGGAAAATAAAAAAAAAATAGATTTTTTGGAGTTTTCTTTTTCTTTTCTCTCCAGTTGTGTTATTTCCATGTTTATCCGGTTGCATTATGTCGACACAAAATTCCGTACGATGGCAGGATAGAAATTTTACATTCGTGACAATTTTCTCATTAAAAAATTTATTGATTTTCAAATTTTTTATATTATTTTCTTTTTTCTTGGTGTTAACAAAATTTATTCGACCCTAAAGATGTAAAGATACAAATAATTATCGAGTACCAAGTATTTAGTTTGAAATTCTCATGGGAGATAAAAAAAAGATTCTTTTTTAGTTTGTAAACCACCTTTTTGTCAAGTTGCAAAGAATAATTGAAAATATCGCAAAGTTATAAAACAGATGGGTTTAGGTTGATAGAGATTAAACGTACTTCTCTTATTGCAGGTACGTTTCGATAGTAATAACAAAATATTCGTTCGAAAATAAATTACTCGATAATACAATGTTTAATTAATTACCGTAGTAGATTATTCATCGCTTTGTCGAGACCGCCGTCTACTCCTTCACATTTTTAATTAATATTCTCACATTGGCACGTTAAAATTCGACCTTTATTCATGGCCCGAATATTTATATTATCGTCGAATTAAATTAATTCTGGATTTTGCAGGAGTGAAAATTGAAAATACGAAGATTATTATCGATGTAGAGTTCGCAAGGTAGGTACGAGATTACTGTCGTGAAGACGATCCTAACGATGCCAAGTACTAGACTTGGGTAAACCGTTACTTGCAACGAGCCAAAAAAGAAAATAGAAATTGAAAGACTGCCTGCCCGACTGTAATTAATTAAATACCTCAACCTTTATACTTTCTCCCTCTTCCTATCTCTCTCTCTCTCTCTTTATCTCTATCTTAGCAACGGTTCATAAGATGAAATCCTCCATTTGCGGGAAAATCTACGATAACACGGGCAGTGCAGGTCTACTTCAAGACAAATTTTAATTCTTTTATCATTATCATTATTATTGTTAGTATAATTATAATTTGCAAGCTGGTGATAAGTAAACAAAACACGGGTAATAAATTGAATCATTTAATTGTTATCATCATTATTAATACCGTTATTTATAAAATCACTCTAGATAATTATTAACAAACCCAGCAATCATACAATAATCAAAGCAGATCGAGTAACATCGATAACGACATGTTTTTCAAACAAATTTTCACATTTTCAGCGTGTGATATTTGCATTGTGATAAAGAAAAGCATACACGCTTTGTTTGACTCAACAGTGATAACAATGATAATGATAATAATGATAAAAAATTATAATAATATTCATATCTCTCGAAGTTTCGTATCGCGGGCACACGGGTGTGAAAGTAATTAGCGAGTTGAATAATTCGGATGCTCGTTAGACCGCGAGGGAGCGCCACCGTTGGATTTCAGTGGTGGCGAGTGGGCTGGAAGACAGAAATAGAAATAGGAGAAAAAGAAAAAGGAACGAGCAGGAGGAAGGAAGAACGTCGGGTCGTGGAAGGGGGAAGGGGGGGGGGGAGTAAAAGAAGCCCACGCCGAGTAATTAGACCAGTGAGGGTTAGCTATAGTCTCGCTTCGTTTCGTTTTACTTCACCCAACGACTCGTTACGAAGAATTAAACAATTAAAAAAAACGCATACCCTACGCACATATACCCACATTATCTTGACGCTGTTAGATAGGTGGACGGATATAATTTTAACAGTTTTGTACGAGATGCGTCTCGGCTGAGACTGTTTGTGTAGCTTTTTATGAAAATTTCGTTAGCTCTCATATCGCCAGGATTTTTGCCTTATTACAGCTTGATTTTTCTGGATTTCTCTCAGTTCTTTTCGAGCTGTACCATTCTTCGCTGTACAGGATGATTCAGAATATTTATTGAATTTCGTGTCAATCTGTCAAAAAACAGTAAATAATAAAGCCAGCTAGGTGAATTGTTATTATGAAATTAGGGAGATTATTATTATTTTATTCAGCGTAGTAAATTTATTTTCCCCAGAATAGAAAATAACTTTCGAAAATATGTTTAAAATGACAATTGAACAATTTTTGAAGAAACGAAGTTTCTCACTAACGTTGGCAAAGACTCAGAGTTAGTGCGCCAATAAATTACGCAGTATCTCTACTGTATCGTTCTATAACCCAGACCGTATACTACACAGCACTTGGTTACACGAGCTGTAACCAGGTTACGAAGTTTCGTCCTCGTAAGTCTGGCCCAAGTGTGAGATCCTGACTTTTCATCGCAAACTCAGCCTTTATTCGAGAAGATATCGGAACGTTCGTACAGTCGATAGTCCCGCGCTTCATCGAAAGGAGCTGTTTCTCACGATCGAGCTCCCCCACCGTGGCTGACTCTCCGCGAATCAGAGCACGCCGAGGCGCGCCGACCAATCGCGCAGTGGCAAGTGGTGGGGGAAGTAGGCGTGGCGACGCTCGATTGGTGAGAAGCTGTTGATGCGTTAAAGTGGGGGTAACGCTCGAGGCATTCGGACTTGAGACTCGCGAGAGTTCACACTGTATTTATATCGCGTAATACAGCGGATACGTTATAACGAAGGCCAGTGGTATATATACGAGTGTCCAGTGCGAGCGAGCGTTGTTCACCTGCTGGACCCGCAGGAAAAGGGCACATCATTCTCCCACGGTAACTCAATCTCTCAGTTTCGCTTTAGACCGCGGTGGCTTACAAGCGGCAATGGAAAATACGAAACGTGCTCACCCACGAACGTTTCTCCTTCTCTCGTTCTATATTATCTCTTTCCCCATATACATAGTGCATTTCGCTCTCCCGGTGGTATATCCGATACTACATTTAACTGCGACTAACTTTCATTCCTGGCAATTTTTTTTTTCTTCTTTCTTTTCGCGATCTCTTCAGTGTAATAACGCAATAAAGATTGAGAGGCAATTACACAAGGCTCGTTAACCACACCACTGCTCTTCAGCTTTTTTTTTCTTGCCTTCCCGTCCGTCTAACGAGATTCTAGAATTTTTTTTTTCTTCATCCCTCCGCTCAACTTTATGATCCTCTCTCACGCATTCTGCTATCGCGTTTCTCCTTACTTTCCGGAGGGATTTTAATACAATATCTCCGAGTTAGTGGGAGAGAGTCGCTCGAGGCTAAATTCGTCAAACCGGCCAACCCAATGAATTTCCTCGTTCTCAAATTTTCATTTTTCTCGTCTTTCATCAAATGTTTAAAGTATGAAATATTAGAAGAAAGAAATATACGATATTAAGTACACGCCTGTCTTTACTCACTTTTTGATACAATTCTTTTTGGTTCGTAACGCAATCGATTTGGTAAAATAAAGAAAACAGTTGTTCTGTAAGCGCAATGGAACGTTGTAATTCGTCAATAATAGATCGTTTTTTCTTCGGGTCAAGAGGTCTTCTCTCGCGATGTCAAATGATCCGTGACAAGGCCACAGCAACGAGCCACTCTTCGCTTCCTCGTTCCCGTCGAGGACAATTGGTTATCGCCTCGGCTATAAAGAGTCCTCTCTCTCCCCGGACAACATTTCTCAGTTGTCCTTTCGTACCTTCGTCTCTTCCTCATTTTCTTCGCTACCTCTTTTCACTGTTATTCCCGTGATTTTCCTTCGTTTTTCTTTCCTTCCTTTCTGTCTTATTTCATTTTCATTCCTTCTTTTTTTTGTTTTTTTACTTTTATTTGTTTTATTCCTGCTCGTGTGCTTCTTTGTCTCGGTCCTCTCGTGGTATCCTCGATCTTCTTTCAATTCACCACCTCTGCGTTGAACAAAGTCAAACGACTGGGTTTTCCTCTCGACCGGCAGCATACAGTCGATTGATAGACGCTCGGTTTCGGTTTTACTGCTGGCTGACTTTACCACCGGCTTGGGGGAACCAACTCCCGGGGTAAAAGCGAGAAATCTGATTGTAAAGAACATCTAAAACCTCGATTCCACGTTCAGGCCAAAGGCACTCGCCCCCTGCTCTCTCAACCCCGCCATCGCCATCCTCGCTCACCGCAACCCTCACGAGGTTCGCGCCAAACCACTTTCTTTCACTTTTCCGCCTTTCTTTCGATATATATACGTATATAGAGAGTATATAGCTCTCTCTCGCTCTCTCACTTTCCACTTTCTTTCGCCAACTCCATTCCACCCTTTCATTATATCCGGAGGTGATAGAATCTATAGATGTGAATCATGTATCTTTCTCTTGTATCGATATATATATATATATATATATATAGGTACGTGTGATACGAATGTGTATCTACCCGGAAAAATATGCTAGATATACCTACACGTATGAGATATTTCGACTTGAAACGACTTTCGCAATTTTTTATCCAACGAAAATTTCAATTTTGTAATATTATCGTTTACTTGCGTCAGTAAAATTTGCCAAACGAATAGAATTATTTCCAAATATTTCTCCCATTCGTGTTCCTACGCTTTACCTATCTCTTGTGGGTAATATTTTTTTTTAAGTGCGTATTTTTAATGAAGGCTTTATTTGAAGGGACTCGTTTCGGGTGATACTGAATGAATAAAACCAAACCTAAAAAATGTGAAAATGTTAAAATGTTAAATTTTGTTTTTTTGTATTTTCATGAAATTTTTATTTTCTTACAGAAACGATCCCCGTGGAGATTTTCTATAAAATATACCTACGTGAAAATAGAATAAGTTTTTTTTAAATTAACCAAAGTAAATTAAAAAAAAAAGAAATTACATCGTTGCAAAAATTGTGAACTATACAAATTATAATAACAATAATAGGAACGAAAAAGAAAAATATTTCATAATCGTAATGATCTATTAACATTGCCATTATCGTTGTTCGTCTTATTTTAACATTATTATTATTTATGACTGAAGAATAATTTTAATGATTTAATTTCTGAACCTAGAATCAGCCAAGCGTACCGAGGGCCTCCAGATTTTCTCCACGGATACTTCCGGGATTCCTCGGAAAATATCGCGAAAAATTCTTCGAATGACCCGGCCGGAAAGGTATTTTTAAAGTGTCCGCAATGCTCCGAGCGGTTGCCCAGAGTGCAAAACATCAAAGCATATTTAGTTGTTAGCGCGTAGCAGCGAGAACAGAAGAGACGCAAACGGCTGAAAAATATAAGAACGCAAAGGGTGAAGTGAAGAAAGAGAAGAAAGAAAACAAAATCAAAAAAACAAAAAAAGAAAATCGCGTAAACGACGAACTATAACGAAAGCCACAAACCGATAGCTCGTGCCGAGCAGCTGGCGTCTGATTGAAAGGGGAACAAAAATAATAGGGGAAGACAAGAAAAAAAAAATATCGGATAAGAAAAACAGAGAAATACGTTGAAGGTATTTCGTAATATCGAAGGTTGAAAGCTTTTCCGAGCAAACCCCCTCGCATTCGCAAAATGAAAAAAAGCTCACGCTGATCTCGCAAAAGCTTTCGCTTCAATTTTCCTCTCGTTCTTTTGCTAATTTTTAATTTTTTTTTTTTCAATAATTCTACGTAAAATAATAAAATGTGGAACGAGCGACGCTCATGGGTATCGTGAAACAGTATATAACCGAGGCTCGTAACGATGATGAGGAAAATTACAGGCGTTTCGAGATCATTAAACGAGATAATATTATTTTTCTTTTATTGGAATTCTTCGCATTTAATTCCAAAACTCGTAGGTCGAATTAAACATGGCTTCGATTGGAATTCGAGCAAATAATATCAGTTACTATTACGATTTAATCAAATATCGATTCAAACATTGTTTGCCAATTTTTCCAATGTCAAGTATGCCAAAAATTAATTGAAATGTCTCTCTGTGTTTATGTGCGTTTTTTTTGGGGAGAGAACATTAAAAAATAGATCGTAGGGAGCTGTACTCCTTCGCTGGTTGACTTTAATCGCATCTCCGAAGAAATTGCATGCAGCTGGTGCTAGTCAAGCGACTGCGTAAAGGGAAATCGCAGAGGGAGAGGTTGGTGATGGCGAGTCGCAAGACATTTGTCAGATGTCAGATGTCATGCGTCGCGGTGGTAAATCAAGTGTCTCCTGACCTACCTCAAGTCTGTCGACACCTCGCGAGAGGGTGTCCCGTCCCAAGAAGTTCAGAAGGGTGAGTGGAGACGCTCTGTGTGGATGACACAATGGAAAATACACACTCGGGACGTATAAAGGACGTGGGAGTAAAGCTTAAGCTAGGTGATTCAAAATTCTGACGAAAGTTGGATCGAGCTAACGCCCTCGTAGTTGATCGGTTCCACTCCCGGGAATTTTTTCAAAATTGATTTTTAAAATTCTCATTTGTTGCCTGGATTGGACGAAACGCTGTTACAATTTCGAGTTACCTTTTCGCGCGGAATTGAGGAAACGATTGACGCGGAATGAAATTCATATCGGCAGTGGATTTCGACAGCTGTTGGTCGTCCTGGAACTAGGAATCGACCAATGCGAAGTGAGAAGAGTCGAGTTTCGTCGCTGGAAACAAAAATTCGATCAACCCTAATTCTCGCCTGATAGATTGGACAGAAAAGAAACTCGGTTACGAATTATAAAAAAGAATTTTCGATAAAGATCTTCTGAAAATAAATTTTCATAGAAATTCTACGAAGACGATAGTCTACGTCGATTCCGTTCAATTCCTAAACTCGACTCATCAAAGTATCTAAAAATCGTCCATTCACGTAAATGACTCATTGCTATTTACAATCTCCATCCGTCCAGCCCACCATGCACTCATCTGCCAAACATATCGTAGGTTACTCGAGTAACCCTGGAATCGCTGCCACAATTCCACGCATTTCCCGCACTTCCTCCTCCAACACAACCCTTTCGAACCCTAGAGGAGCTGCATGAAAGCGTCGAGGTTCACTCGTCATCCTACTGTTGTGGCTGCGCTGTGGTGGTAGTAGGAAGGAGCGAGGATTGCACAGACGAGGGAGGTGGAAGAGAGAAACGGTGGAATCTAAAGCGCGATACAAGCTGACGCTGTGGAGAAGAAAGAAAGAAAGAGCGAGACACGAAAACGAGCATCGAGGAGTGGGAGTGGCCACACGGCTCCACGTGTTGTGGCGGAGGAGTGGGAGGGAGGAGCGCGGCAGAAGTGGGGGGAGTACCGACGGTACCGAATGATCCGGTTGTGGCGTGGGGAGGGAGAAGAGCGCGCGGCTGCCCGTTCAGGAGTAGGAGTGTGAGAGAGTGGAGTGCGGGAGGTGGGACGGTGGAGCAGCAGGGAGTAGCGGGGAGCTGGAGTCGAGGGACACCACACTGACTAAGAGTCGAAGTGCGGCTGCGATAGGGAACGGACTTCAACTACTAGTCCCGCCGGTTCAACCGCCGCTTCTACTACTGCGACACTGCGCTCGGTAGAGATCGCGCGAGCGAGAGAGAGAGAGCGAGAGCGGGAAATCGCGGGTGAGAAGCGCAGGAGGAGAAGGGTAACACTCGCCCACCACCGAGCGAAGGGTCGTTCGCGAAGCTGCGAGAGGGTAGTTGGTGGAGGAAAAGGACGGCTAGAACGAGTTGGGAGAGGAAAGAGGAGGAGGAGAGAGGAGCCGAGAGCGTTAGAGGGTCGCGATTGTGCTACAGTCGCACCGCGACACCCTCAACGAGTAAAACCTACGACTCGCGTGCACAGATAACCCGAAGCTCGTGCTGTTTTTGCTGAGTGAATACTCGACGTCTCTTCCGATTTTGTATCGAAATAGTTCGGAGGCAAATACATTTTTCTTTGTTCCGTAGAAAGAAAGAAAAATCAAGCGAAGGTTGAGATAAGTGGGATGTAAAGAGGACACGGGTGATAAGCGTAAACGCGGAAAAACCAGTCTTTTATGGTTTTTTTTTGCGACAAGATAAGCGCGCTCGCGCGTTATATTACGACGTACGTTTGAGTGAGAGATACAAAGTTACGAAGCAACGAGGAAGAAATTCTGTTTTTAAGTGAAATTTTCGTGCTCGTGGCTTTTTTATTTTGGTGGTGAGAGGACGAAGGGAACTCGATCGGTGTTGAAGATTAACGTGGAGCGAGAGGAGAAAATTTCGAACGCGACCGATCTCTTCTTGTGAAAAATCGGCCAGTGACAATTCTCTGGGACGATATCAACCGCAGAGTTTTTTTGCTTTTGTTTTTTGGACGACGATCGAAGCTGATTGAGTGAGTAACTATTGTTTATGATTCGTGTTTTTTGCGTGGAATCGTATGGATTTATCGTAAGGAAAATTTTAATAGTTCGAGGATTCGATGGATCGAGATAGAAATCGTTAAGGAAAAAGTTAGACCGTGGCTCGAGATTTAAAAGATTTGCGATAAAGTTCGAATTTTAATAAAACATTGTTTAATATTTTTTATTTGAATTAAAGATCGTACTTGAAATAGCACATTTATTTTTACTGCGGATTTAACGATCGTGCTCGAATTTTTATGAGTTCTTTTTTTGTCCAAATGTCACGCCGTCTTGAGGAACTTTCTAAAACTTTTTGTTATTCCTTGTTTTTAAACATTTACGAACATCTCGACGTGCTTCGGAAGTTTTAGTGACCTTGAAACTTCGAAAGTGTAACGCGACAGCGTGTAGGAATTTATTTCAAATTCGTCGCATGAAAACAATTTTGATATAAATATTCAATTTTCACAAATCATAAACAACTTCAAAATTTCATAATTCGTTCATAAAGTTATTTACCAAAAATTATAAAAACAAATAGCGAACATCCTGTAAACAAACGCGATCCTAAATCCACATTGCGTATAAATTCGTTAATCCAAATTTTCATCTTTCGACAATTAATTTGCAAAAAAATCTCAATTCCACAAATTTTCAGAAACGGAAAATTTTCGATAAAAAATTTACTCCTCGATAAGAAACACAAGATACAAATAGACGAAAATCAAAATTCATTTTTTCCCATTGATCGTGATGGTAAAAAATTGTTTATTTAGAAATTTTCTGGATTTTCCTATTTTTTAATTTACGAAGGAATTCTCTCGCGACTGTCGACTATATTCAAATTCGTCCCTCCAGGATGTTTCTCTATAGTAATAAAAACAAAAACGAGCTATTGATTGATTTTTTTGTTGTTTTTTTTTCCTCGTTTTCAACCCCTATCGCGTCAATCTGCTATCAATTCTTCTTATTCCAACGTTCTTCGAACTGACACACCGGAAGTCGATTTCGTACTCTCGAAGTGGTCCTGGACGGATGCCAACGATTACCAGCTACGCCGCACGTATACTAGCTTCTCGGCGGACCGTTCTAGACTCTCCCTGAGACTTGTCGTGTGGCCGGATAACCTGTTGAAAACTTACACCTCTCCCTCACCCCCTCCTTTTATTCCCCGTCGACTATTTTTCTTCGTCGCTTCGCACTCGTTTTCTTTGTCACGCTGTTTTTTTTAATGCAAATATTAAATACAAAAACGTTTGTCTAAACAATTATACAAATAAAATATTGTTTCGATCTCGACTAAATGTCGTAAACTTTTTTCATTCGAATATTCTTTTAACAATAAAAACAACAACAAAAAACGAAAAACGTGAACGAATTTGATGAAAAGACTAAATATTTTTATCAATTTTTAACAAATTTTTTTCCATTTATCGAAAACGGCCACCCGGGTGAAGAAATAGTTTATTTTTTTTTATAAAGAAACGTAAATTACAAATAGTGACGAGGCTTTAAAAATCTCGAGGTTCGATTTTTGTTAAATCCGTGGCAACGTAATAAAAGGTAATGTTCATTTACACGAGAACCGGAAGTAGGCGAGGGTGATTCATCCAGGAAAAGCGAGCGTTTCTCCATAATACCCGGAAGTTACGGCTAACTTTTAGCCTTCCTATGTCTTACACCTCATTTGCGCCTCCATCAGCCGCGGTTTGCAACCACCCCCAACCCCAAGGCCCGCGTTCCGTTTTATCTTTAAACTTTACCTCAACTACAGTTAGGTGTCCGAGAAGCCCACCCGGGTGTTCTTCATGGCTCCTTCGCCATTGGAGCCCGAACCGAACTAACTATATCGCTGTTACCAACGTGAAACAAGAATGCCAGCTTCGCGACAGCCTTCCTTTATTACATCTGTCCGTACTTTATAACCGTCCGAGTCGCCCATTGTCTTTTTTTCTTTGGTTTTCTTCTTTTTTCTCTCAAGACACGAAATACGAATCAACAATTGCAACGTATATCGTCCGCGTCAAATTAACCAACTGTGACTGCAAGAACCACCCTTATCTTGAGCCAGACAATACCGTCTTATTTATCGTTTGCATCGTTCTTCCACGCTGGGTTAAACCAACCCCTCTTTATCATTCGTTTTTCTATTTCTCTTTTTCATTTCCTTTTGTTCACCGTCAGCGTTGAGCAACGACGAAGTTTTTCCAAGAAAGAGTCTGAAAGCTTTTATTTAACTCGCTGCGAGCTTTGGATTACGTACGGTCCATTCGCTGACAATCCTTGAGCCAATGACACGTGGCACGAAACTATAATTGTCGCAATTTGTTCGTCGCCACTAGTGCAGCGATTGGAAAAAAGAAAACACTTTTCGACCCTTGGTCGCGTAGACCTTTTGTAGTTCTTGACAGTTTAAACGGTTCGTTGGATTAGTTGGGCTGTTTTTAGGGGTTGACTCGATGATACGAACTTCGAATTGACAACTGGGGGGGGGGGGGGGGGGTTAAAATTGAAAACTGTCAATTTTCCAATAATTTTTTCGTTTCATCCAATTTCCGGACATCTGACGAGAAGTTCAAGAAGAAACCCTCATTGCTGTTAAAACCAACCCCTATGGATCTCGTTCGAGCCCAGTCCTGGAACATTTTTTTTATGACAACGAGCTTTGTCGTCGGAACAAAAAACGTAAAAAAAAAAGAATAAATAAATCGATGTTCATTGATTGATTGGTCGTTGAGTGGCGTTCAGAGTGCGTTAACCGAAGCACTACTACCATCGTAGTGACGACAGTTCGATCCCCCCTGGCAAGCCCTCTCTTCGTGTACCATTGTTCTTCCTCTCGCTCGATGCCCGCTACTCTCACTACTTTACATTTACCATTTTCCAACACCGCTTGGCTCTTGTTCCCGTGTGTCAGTAACCAATATAGAGAGTTCAAGCCTTCCCGATGGGTTAGTTCCTTCAAATTGCTCGATGATGGATTTCTCTATTGACCGTACAATTTTCGACGTTTCACTCTTCGCTCATAACTCTCACCTTTACTTCATCCCCCGTCCGTTTTGCGCATCGATTGTTTTGCAGCGGTGAATCGAGAATGCTTTTTTTCAGCTTTTTTTCCCACCTATCGTCGCGCCACGGTGAAAGCTTTCACGTGACTGCAAGCTCGTACGAGAACGTTACCCCCTTCTTTGATTCTCTTTGATCCGCGATAGACATCGGGGCTGTTTGTCCCCTTGATCAAGCTGTGTAACCCGGTAAATTGAGAAACAAGGAAAGGGTGGTTTTTCATCAAAGGGACGAAAGCTTTTTACTTCAACGTTGATTCTTGAAAGTTTGGGGGTTGAATTAGCCCGAATGACGAATTAACCAACGAAGTATTGATTTTTTTTCCGGTGATTTTGGAAATTTGACGACTCTCGGGTTTGAATAACGTTTGAAAGGTTATTAAAATCGTGTGTAACGCGAGGCGAGCGTTGGGTAAATGAACTTCAAATTGAAAACTCACCCCCGAGGGAGGGTTAAAAAAAGCTACGGGCAATGGATGACAAATTTTCATTTTAAACTGAATTTCTCGAACGTTTTTGGGTCGCGTGAGCAGTAAATTGCTGAAGGAAAATTTGATTTTTGTGTTTTTAAAATTTTGACGTCGCTCGAGTTGGCATTCGTTCAGAAAAATGAATACATTCGCGTGAAAGCAAGTCCAGAGGTTAGAAAAATGAGTGAGATTGGAAGTTCTTCGCTCCTTAAGGAGGGTGTTGAAAGGTTTGTGATGAAAAAAAGGATATGTTGAGAAAGACCAATCGAGGAGAAGTCGACTACACTACGTCTTTCCATCGTTTCCTTTATGCTAAACTTCCCCTCTGGATTATTGCCAATGAATGCTCGAGCGAGAAAAGCTTTACTACCTGTTGATAATCGGGTCATAATACTTCTTTTTTATGCGTCTTACGTGCTCCGGATGGTCCCAGCTTGCTTTCGTATTAGCTCTCTCCCACTCTCGCCAACATTTCCCCCAACCCGACATCAGCTCGCCCTCATTTTTCTTTTCCTCGAACGAGAACTTTTTGATGAATTTATTGAAAACTCGACTCTGTTTTCCTCCGTCTTTCAAACATTTACAATCTTATCTTTTACGTTTATATCAGACTCTCTTATTTTTCGACTTTATTAATTAAATCTCAATTACCCTTTGGACATTGCACCTCGCATTTTGAAGAAACGAGAATAATTCGTTGTTCGTTAAATCCTTCCATTCGTACAAAAGTTTTCTGCTTACCTAAAATAAAATAATTTCTCTACATTTCTAGATTTTTCTTGGATCTTTCTAACAAATTCCAACCTGCCCCTTTCCATTGGCAATTAAATTTTGTATTTATGAGAAAGATGATTCATCCATTTATTAAACCAGATGATTCATTGAATTTCAACCCCTATGTATAATTTTCAGCTGTAAATATTGACATTTATAAAAGTTTTCTGCTAATTCATCAAGTAAAATGGCTCGTATGCGGATAAATATATATGTATAGACGTATAAGGGTGCATATATTCGTAGGATGGGCAAACCCATATCGAATTTCTCACCCCGTTATAATTTACGTCGTCGTCGGTGAGGCGTTGACCAAAACGGCGAGAGAGGGGTATCATCGTATTCCCATTTCGAATGAAATTTCATAGCTGATACCGGACGTTGCACATACCGAAAGAGAGAGAGAAGGGGAGAGAACGGTCCAACGGCGACGTCGAGAGAGGGCAGTGTGGACATGACAAGAACTCGTAACATCTGCTGCGCTTTGGGACTTTTTGCAATAAAGCACCCCGAACCTCTATATATGAAAACTCCACTTTCTCGTCCACCACCACCACGTACGTTCTCGCTGGACCGTTTCCCATCTCGTTTCGCTCGTTCTCATGGCCGCAGAAAAATTCAGAAAAAAATTATGAGAACGCGTTTCTATCGCCCTTTGAAGTCGAACGAGAGAGAATAATTCGAGGAAATTCATCGAAATCGATATTGAAGCGAAATTGCGAAAAAAGAAAACAAATAAAAATAAAAAAAAAAAGAAAGGCGAAAATATCGAATGAAAAACGGCGGAAAATGAGATCGCTTCGAAACGGGGTAATTAGTCTTTTATGAGGCAAGACGAAGAGAACATTACAAAAAAAAAAACGTAGATTTTTATGGGAAATATTGCAATTGATCGTACTACTACGGCGAGATTAAACGGACGTAGCGTTTTCTCGCTGCTTTGTCGGATGGAAGTGAATAGAAATTTCTTATTTACATCGATTAATGAGATTTTTTAATTCTCCAGTCAAATACGTTATTACTGATAATAATCATAATTCGTTAATATACAAAAATAAAGTTTTTCTCATATTATCGATAATAATCGTTTATTTTATAAAGATTAAAGAACCAATGATCGTTTTCCAATCTCCAAAAACTCTGAAAAACGTCAAAATTTCGAACAAACAATGTTTTTATGAACATTTTTACGACATAAACCAGAAATTCGCATTTCGAATTTCGTTTTTCAAGATTTTCCTTGACAAATTAATTTGCACAATTCCAAACTGCTCGAGTATTTTGAAAATATCATTTTTACTTATTGAAAATGTCGACGAATCGATATTGGCGAAGTATTTCGATAAAAAATATTACGAAATAAACGACAAAACTTTTCAGTCGAGTTCATTTTACTTCCAGCACAATTAGTTACAGTTTTACATGATAATTTAACATTTTCCCATGTTTTTTCCCCTCTCGACTTTCAGTTCTCAAATGTCACGTATTTTCCTAACAATTTTTTCTCAATGACATTGATTTATTACAATACTGTATGTTACAGAATAATCCAGTAGGTGTAAAACTGGACGGTGTATTGTACGAGATAAAAGAACGTGGGGCTTGCATGTCTGTGTGTGTGTGTATGTGTGTGTGTGTGCGACGAATCTATTCTATGTCGCGTGATAGCGCCAAGAGTAGACTATTCTCACGGAATAAATTCCATTATCTGCTATTCGTCTCTTGTATCCCGAGCGGCGTGGTCCATTGTGTGCCATCTTACTCTCACCCTTTTCTCCCTCTCTCCAGCTCGGTCCATAGCTGCGTAGAGAAGTGAAAAGTCCAGCTGCCATGTGGACTGGGTCAGTAAGGTGAATACAACTCTGACGTTGTGCAATGTCACGAGGTCGCGTTCAACCTGGAATTTAATATTTAGCTGAAAAACCACAATAATCAATAAACAAAAAACAATTTTTTCAAAAAAACACAATTTTTTAAACGTTTTCTTGAAAATAAGTTCACATTTTAACAAAATTTTACGAATAATCTTGTTTAGAATTGTTTAATAATGTTTGCAACAAATGGAGAAAGGATAAAAAATAATAATTAAAAAAATTCAATAAAAACTAAAAATATCGAAAATCGGAATGATATTTGAAAATAAAAACGAATTGACATATTTTGTGTGTGTATTTCGAGTTAAAAGTTATTCGTGTCGAGATCGATTAACGAACGCGATTGGCAGAGTGCGAATAAAAAAAAAAGAAATGCGTTGAAGAATTGAGATGTAAATGTCAGTTGAATGTTACAATTCGCAAATCGCGGCCATTCATACGATAATTCGCGGTCCCTCTGGACTCTACGGGAAACCTCGATCGTGCTCGAAATAATACTGATAAGCTTATCGTCGCGCATATACAACGAGTATTATAATTTTTCGCATCGAATTTGCGTATTCAACGATTCTTCGACGATGCTAGATGTCGTACGATAAACGTATATTAAGTGCTCGCACTAAATTTCAAACATTTGAAAAATGATCCATTATGTTTATTAATAATTTTCGTTCCATCAGAAAGTTATTCCTACTTTTGTAAAAAGAAATTCACAAAAAAAACGAGAAAAATTGAATCAACGTCAAGGCGAGAAACTTTCCCTCGACGAAGTTGTTCTCTTTCGTCCTCGAACTATCGAAACGGTTTCCTTCATAGACAAGCAGTCCATGGTACAGCTTGAAATTTCTTTCTAAAAAATTCCTATTCATTTGTTGTCGTTTTACGAAATATTTTTTATTTTCATTTATCTTCCAGAAGTTAAATCGATGCAAAACATTCGTCATGATGAAAAACTTGATCGTTTATTTCAATTTTTTAAATTAAACTAAATAAAATACGATAAGAATCTTCCATTTTGTCAATTTATCCATAAAATTATCAAAAAATGAGCAAAACTTTTCAAAATTATTTCAAAATTAAACATTCCATCGACGATCGAATTATCGATGAATAATTGATAATGTCTAATTCGATAATGAACGATAAACAAACAAAAATTCGAAAAATTTATGGTTCACGTATCTTCCTGTAAGCATAAACTGGCAAACTTTAAAAACATGGTACTATTTAAAAAAACGAAACAAAAACACAGTCAACTTTACGAAGAATGCCTCGTACAGCAATCAACGACGCATTAAAACCATTCTTTGTCCCGTTTGGGCGAAAAAAAATAATAAAAAAAAAACAACAGAAAAACTAAAAAAAAACTTTTCAGAACCGAGCGAAAAAAACGAACGACCCATTAACGTCGCATATATTTTCGTTCAATTTTTTTTCTCTTCTCATTCACACCGTATTTCCGGTGCAGCTTTCTTTCTCCTTATCTACACCTCCATATCTCCCTTTCTCTATCTCTCTCTCTCTCTCTCTCCCTCTCGCACAACTCTTCTCCATTCTCGTTCGCGACTTTTTACTCTAACGATCGTGTTTTAGATGGAAAAATGATGCCCGGGACTAGGTAACGTGTTTCACGCCAAGCTTTTCGTCCTCCCCGTGGAAGATCTCACCATTTTTTTTTGTTTTCTTCCCAACTTCCTTTCGAAGAGGGGAGAAAAAAATAAAGAACAAGAACCCAGCAACGAGGCAAGGACAATGACAAAGAAAGCTTTTAAGTTTGGAATATCGGTTGCGAGAAACCAAATACTTCACCGGTGGCGTTTTTTCCTACACCCGGGTGCGCCCCGAGTATATTGTGCAGTTCGTAAACTGTCTTCTATAGCTTTTGCTCGTTCTGTTCGTACCATTGGGTAAAATCATTTTCTGTGTGTGTGTGTGTGTGTGTGTTTGTGTTTGTGTGTGTGTGTGTGTGTGTCTGTTTTTGTGTGTGTATGTGTGTACGTGTATTGAAGATAGAAAGAAAATGGAATGGTGTGTCTGCGCGAGAAACATGGTGAGGGAGTGAGGGCGTTGGTGCGCAGGAGTGCGAGGAAGAGGCTGAGAGGAGGGGGGAGGGAGTGGAAGAAAGGTGATGCTGGACGAATTCTCTATTTCTTATTTTCCCTCGCGAACTCTTGAACCACCTCGACTCTGCCCAAGCTGATAAATCTTAACGAGACTTCTCGCTCTGGCCCCCTTTTGCCCGGAATGATACGACGATTAAGCCAGCCGGACCATTAATGGTAATGGACGTTGTACAGCATGGGTTAACGTTTGAAACTTAAGCTTTTTTTAACGAATTTATAAATCGATCCATTACTTTTACATTTTTTGTAAATATTTTATGGAATTTTATATTTTTGGATTTTTCGAAATATTTGCGTTTTGAATTTTTGAAATTTCCCGCGTTATATTTTAACGTATTGGATTAATTCGTTAAAAACAAACAAAAAACACAACAAAATAGATACATCCAAACGAGAAATTGTTTTTACGAAGAGAACATTTTATCGTTTTGGTGATAATTTGCTTTTGTGAAAATTTGCACTTTAATAGGGACGATCGTTCAATTAAGCTCTCCAAAACCCGTGAGTGACGGAGAGAAGAGAGAGAGGGAGAGAAAGAGAGCGAACAACGTTATTTTATCGTCAACCCGGTTTGTCTCACGCTTCCAATCACGGCTTAAAAGACGCCCCCCCTCCTCTTCCCTCCCTCCAACCACGAATAGTGATGTAAAAAAACCTCGCCGAACGAGTTACGAGTAAGAAATGAAAAAAAAAAAAAACAACGCGCCCCTAGAACGGACAATCCGAAAGAGACGCAACGAGCGAGGGAAATGTTGCAAGTAAAAAAGAAGAAAAAATTGCAAAAGAAATAAAAACCGAAAGAGCCGGCAGAGTGTCGCATCTCCGCGGACCTCGTGGCGCATCTGTGTGTTACGCCGACGGGCTGAGTTACGTGTGCGTTTAAGGTCCGTAACAAGCGTATGTCGAACTCTCAGCACGGGGAAAACTCACTCTCCGCTCGCCTTCCGTCCAACGAGCGTGAAAGCATTTTTAGCCGAGGTTTTTCAGTGGAAAACGACGCTCGCGCTTCCACCCCTTCCACCCCTTCCACCCTTCGTGCGGCCCACCGGGCTGTCGCTAAAAGCCATCGTGTCGCGCGCCTCGTACTGAACTTTCTGGCCTGTTCGCAGAGCCACCGACGCGCTTTTCCGCGAGAACCATTGCCGACGGGTCCATTGATGCCGCTTACGCCTCCGACGAGACTCGCCACTATGAACTGCCGATCTATATAACGTCGTCCACTGGTTTCCAAACTGTATGTAGCGAGAGTGTGAAAAAATATATTTTCACGGTATTGTTGCAATTTGTGTAATAATCGCGATGGGAGTTTTTTCGTTCGAGACGTAAAACGTAAAGGGTAGAGAATATTTGTGGATTTTTCGGATTTTAAAAAATGCATTTCTCGATTTTATTCTGCGGTTTTTATTTTCGGTCTTTTTTTGGAATTATTTGGTTTTTACTTCATTATTTTGGGTTTGGGTTTGGGTTTGTACGGAAGGGTTGGTAAAATTTGTGGAATTTTTGGAATTTTTAAAAATGCATTTCTCGATTTTATTCTGCGGTTTTTATTTTTGGTCTTTTTTTTGGAATTATTTGGTTTTTATTTCATTATTTTGGGTTTGGGTTTGGGTTTGTACGGAAGGGTTGGTAAAATTTGTGGAATTTTTGGAATTTTTAAAAATGCATTTCTCGATTTTATTCTGCGGTTTTTATTTTTGGTCTTTTTTTGGAATTATTTGGTTTTTATTTCATTATTTTGGGTTTGGGTTTGGGTTTGTACGGAAGGGTAGGTAAAATTTGTGGAATTTTTGGAATTTAAAAAAATTTATTTTTCGATTTTGTTCCGTGGTTTTCATTTTTGATATTTTTAAAAATTATTTAATTTTTATAGGGGTGGAATTGCTCGGATGATTCGTGAATAAAAAAGACAGATATTTCGAGTTTTTACTTCCACTATTGTTAATTTTAGCATTTTTTATGTAAAATTTTGAGTCACCGATTTTAGGCAAATAAATCAAATTCGTTCTTGCTATTTCGGATTGTTATTATCAGACATCGTTTCGCGAAACAATCAATAATTCAAAATTCGAAATTTTTCAAGTATCAATAAATAAAAAACGAAAACGTATCAAAAAACATTTTTTAGTAAGTAAGAGTGTCAATTTTCTTCATTTTTTCCATACGTTAAGATGTCGTGGGTTGCAAAAAATTGGTGGGCGTATTACAAAACGATAAGAATCCTCGTAAAAAAAAAAAATTGTCGGGAATAAGCAAATTCTTTTTTTACTTTGCACGACCATTTTTGATCGGTTAAACCCTTTCGCCGCATCGGTAAGTACGACGAAATGTGCGAATGTGCCGATGAGATCTCGAGAATCGAGTGCCACTATATAGCACTTGGAAGCTATATCAAGAGACGCGACAGCGTCTCGACACTCGGTAATAGTACGAAGTTCATTGTTTCGACGAGTCCCTCGTTCCATCCTTTATACCGTTCGTTGGGAACCCTTTGGGGCTCACATTCCAGAAGGACTTGGAGAGCTTCTCCAACCCCTCGCAATTCTAATGTTATACAGGCATCGCGAGCATGGGCACCGATTCAAAACCCCTCTGAGCTACGTCTCTGGTACTTATGACGCCGATACTCCAAACGCCTAATTCCTTCTTATTAGTATTTGAGGGGATTTATACCGAGCACGAAAGCCGAAAATCGATGATACAAAGGTTTGATCTTTTCGCGGGTTATTTCATCCGTTCGCTATACGATTTCTCACGATTGTCGATTATTATCTTTGAAACGTTTTTTTTTTTCAAACACGACATGATTATTTTTTACGAGTAAAAAAAAATCAGGAAAAGAATGAGCCAAAAAATACAAAGATAAAATCGATAAAAATATCTTTTAATTTTTTTTATTTGAGATAACTAGTTTTGACTCGTAAAAAAATCAGGAAAAGAATTATCCAAAAAATACAAAGATAAAAACGATAGAAATTTCTTTTTCTTTTTTTAATTTGACATAATTGTTTTTGTCTCGTAAAAAAACCAGGAAAAGAATTATCCAAAAAATACAAAGATAAAATCGATAGAAATTTATTTTTCTTTTTTAAATTTGACATAACTAGTTTTGACTCGTAAGACAATCAGGAAAAGAATTATCCACAAAATAAAAAGATAAAATCGATAAAAATTCATTTTTCTTTTTTTTAATTTGATTTTTCAATGTTTTTCATTTCGATCGAAGAAAATTCTTGGAGGACACGTGGTGAATGAAAAAAGCTGTTTTTTTTTGTTTTTCATTGAAACTGAGTAGATGAATGACGACGATCAGTTTGAGACTATCGCAATCAGTTCGATGTTTGAAACAAAATTAAGGATTCTTTGAAAGTTTAGAGAAAGGATCGGCGATTATATTTGTGAACGTAGTCCTAACGAAGGTTCCTTTATCGGATGCGAACGACGCGATTCGGTATTGCGTATGGGAATGGTGGTAATAGAGTTCTCGAGAGTCGTGGCGTAGAGACGCGAGAATGCTCCATGAGGGGTGAAACTATCATGGAAGGTCGGCTCGTAGAAGCAGGGTGAAAAGCCTTTAGGCAGGAAATTACAAGGACGAAGGCGTAGTAGGAACAAAAGTACGAGGAACTTCGCGTCGAGTAACGCTTCAAGCACATTTTCTAAAAAAAAATCCATAAACTCTGTAAAACATTGTTTTCCAATTATTCATCTAAATATATTCATCGAAACAGATTCAAGATATACATCGAAAATCACTAAAAAACATGAAAAAACAATTTTTAAAAAACCAAAATAAAATTTCATTATTTTTCATCCAAAGTCCAAAAAAAATTCAATTAAATTCTTCGACCAATATTTAAATCAAACAAAATCCATCTAAATATGTTCCCGATATATTGTTACAGTAATAAAAAATCGTCGATTAATAAATGCAATAAAAAATTTGTTTAAATAGAAAAAAAAACATTTTCGATTGACATTTGGTTTTATTGCTTTTTTTTTTATTTCGCGTTCTATTTCTCTCGTCGCATCGAAATATTGAGAACAAAATAAATCGTAAAAAATGGAATTTCGATCGATCGTTTCGCTGGGAAAATACGCGGCTTGCGTGTCTCAACCGAGGTCTCATATCTCACTTTGAATCGCCCTGTACATCGTATACCTACGTAACAGTGGCCGTTATCGACTCTCGCAAATTTTCCGTCATCAATGGAGCGTTTTAACGGGTGGATGAATAGGTTCGTTGGGGATACACTTTCGTGACCTATAACCCCTTCCGATATTAATAAATTATCCGATGCTAGGCCAGCGAGCGGAGCCCTATCAACACGTTCATTAATCACTGCTTATATGAGATGCGCAGCTAGTAATATACTGCATGCGAGGCACAGGCCCTACTCACGGACCAGCCATGATATACAATATACTCATTTCGTATATGGGGCGTTCACCGACCGAATCAATCGGGACCATCATTTTTCCTTTTTGCATCTTTCAAACCAAAATTACGACCACCATTTTTGATTCAAAAGAAACGAAAACAATTTTTTTATTAACGATTTTATTATTCCACGACCTGTGAATAACACGCGGTTATAGTGAAGGGATGGAAATTTTTTAATCCTTTAAATATAAATGAAATTTTCATATTCTTCAAAAAACGCCATTCTGTAACTTCCTGAAATATTGATCAACCAAGGTGAAAATTCGTGCGAAAAAAATCTGGATTTCTGAATAAAGTGATCGATCGAGCGTTTTAGGGGTGGTTTTGGGTAACTTTACATGGGTAACGTCAAACCATAATTACGAACTCCATTTTTGTTTAAAAAAAAAAGGAAAACAATTATTTAATTTACGATTTTACTATTCCACGACCTTTGAATAACACGCGGTTACAGTGAAGGGATGGAAATTTTTTAATCCTTTAAATATAAATGAAATTTTCATATTTTTCAAAAAACGTCATTCTGTAACTTTCTGAAATATTAATCAACCAAGGTGAAAAATTGTGCGAAAGAAATCTGGATTTCTGAATAAAGTGATCGATCGAGGGTTTTAGGGGTAGTTTTCGGTAACTTTACATGGGTAACGTCAAACCAAAATTACGAACTCCATTTTTGTTTAAAAAAAAAGGAAAACAATTATTTAATTTACGATTTTACTATTCCACGACCTTTGAATAATACCCGGTTATAGTGAAGGGATGGAAATTTTTTAATCCTTTAAATATAAATGAAATTTTCAAATTTTCCAAAAAACGTCGCTTTACAATTTCCTGAAATATTAATCAAGCAAGGTGAAAATTTGTGGGGCAGGAATCTCGATTTCTGAATAAATTGATGGATCGAGGGTTTTAAGGGTGGTTTTCGGTAGCTTTACATACGTAACGTCAAACCAAAATTACGAACTCCATTTTTATTTCAAAAGAAACGAAAACAATTTTTTATTTATGATTTTATCATTACTGGACCCAAGAATAACACGCAGTTACAGTTAAGGGATGGAAATTTCTCAGCCCTTTAAATATAAATCAAATTTTCAAATTTCCAAAAAAACGTCTCTATCTAACTTCCCAAAACCTTGATGGACCAAGGTGAAACATTGTGCGAAAGAAATCTCAATTTTTGAACAAACTGTCTTATAAAAAATCGCAGGGGTGATTTTTAGGTAACATTAAATGTATTGAAACAAAGAAGTAGTTTTTACATGGAATTGCCCATAGATTTTGGCAAAAACGCATACATGGACATTCCTGGACGTAATCCACTGCAGTATAGTCCTCGACGTTTCGCGAGCGTCACCCAATGTACGAGGAAACGATCACGTCATAGGGGGATGCAGTTGAGAGTGCGACGTCGGTGCATCGTTGGCTCTCCCTAGTGCGATGTCGCTTGCTGCCTGCTAGTGATTCCCTGGGTTAAGCGTACGTGCCTGGGCTTGAATGCCGTCATACGTACGTGTACATATAAAATTATATATATATATATATTAGTTATCTACATATGTATATACAACAACAAAAGTGGTAGGAGAGTCAAATACCATCGTCAAAATACGACGCGGGTTCCATAATCCGTTGCGCAAAATCTGCTCAGTTTCGTCGCAGTAGTCCCCTTCCTACCTTTGCCGATAGTCGTGAGCTAAATGAATGAGTGAATTAAGGGATTTCTGTTATCGAGAGATTTTACTATTATGGCTCCTAAACGTGTGGATAATTATAACCCGCTGGTTTATTCATTCGCGATAATTAGGTCTGCGGGACCAGCCGTCGTTTCGCGGTCTTCCCTGTGTATTAGCGAAACATTGGTGGGATTTTCATCGACATTCGATAATTTCGACCGCCACTTGGAATCTTGCTATGTAAAATTGTATCAGTTATCGTGGAATTTCGAATAAACGAGATTTGTATAGGAATTCAGTCTAATTTTGGAATGAATTTGTTTTTTAAACGAATGTTTTCATTAATTTTCTTTATCACTTATCTCTAAAAGAGAATAAAAAATATTATTATGAATAATATAATAATATAATTATTATCATGTTAAAATTAATATTAATATCACATAATTACTCGAATATATAACATAACAAAATTTTTATATCAAACAACATAATATCAATATTATATTATATATTATGTTGATAAAAGTGTTGTGCAATTATGAAAATATATATTTACATAATAAAAAAAACAAAAAAAAAAAGAAATGGAAATCGTGTTTTGAATAATAAAGAAAAACTGTCACGAACATAAAGCCCGTATAGCAATGGACAAGTATATCAGGAATAACGAACCGTTGTGCATAAATATGCATTTGTCTGTGTCGAGAGAAATACGAAAAATGCTGGTCACGTAATTATTTCATCGATGAAGGGGAGGAAAAGTTTGTACTCGAGGGTGCTTCTTTGCATCGTGAGGAGAACCGATAGAGTTTTTCGCGAATAAGAGAAGGGGATGTAAGAGGGAGACAGAGAGAGAGAGAGAGAGAGAGAGAGAGAGAGAGAGAGAAGAGAGAGAGAGAGAGAGAGAGAGAGAGAAGAGAGAGGTAGAGAACAAGTCGAGAACGATCTTGGGGAGGGATCTCCATGGCGCACGGAGATGAAGGAAAAACGCGAAAATGTGAAAAAAAAGAGGGAGTTGAAGAAAAGGGGGGTGGAGGGGAAGGTCTGAAACGTACCAGAAAGCGCAACGTCAATTCGCGATTCTAGTCAAACTTCGGGTCTATCGCCCGCTGAGACTAGCCCGCCGCGTTCGCTCCAAGAGTTTCTCGATCCACATAGCGCATTCTATCCTCTTTCCTTTCTCCCTCTCATCCTCTCTGTACACATTCAGTCGATATTTCCGGTTTCAATGCTGACTTCGAGCTCCTCTCCGACTCTCTTGGACTTTCCGTATACGAGTCTGAGGAATGTCTTTACGTGCCTTCCAAGCGCAAGCTGAGGTGAGACGTATATATATATATATTTCATACACTTCTTGCGTATGCACGATGTCTCATGGACATTCTCCCTCATCGTCCTCTGAATCGTAAATTTTTCAACAATTTTTTTCCTTTTCACTTACACCGAGGAGTTTCTAACCCCTGGTTCTGGGCAAGTAGAGGGACGGGTGTATGATAGAGGACGTACTACTCTCGAAGAAAAACCACATTTTCTCTTTGACATTCCTAATAACTGAGCGATTCGACCGACTTTCAGTTTTTGAATACGAATATAAAGTTATTTATTTTTATTATTTTTATTTTATTCATTAGAATAAAGATAAACAAATAAAAATAAAAATAACATAATAATATAATAATAATAATAATAATAAATTAATAAAAATAATAATAATAATAAATGAATAAAAATAATAATAATAATAAATGAATAAAAATAATAATAATAATAATAAATGAATAAAAAAAATAATAATAATAAATGAATAAAAATAATAACTTATATCGCATATAATAATAAGTAATGATGAATAAAATACTAATTCACCTGTTGTAACAACGCTACATAAACAAACAAAAATAGAAAAATTAACGTATTTTATATTTTCACCACGATGGAGAACCACAATTTTTTAAACGGATCTCGACGGACGAACAAAGTTTGCGTTCGAATTAAAAAAAAAAAAGAAGCAGAAGAAAAAAGCAACAAAAATCGTTATCTCCCACGAGGGATTATTTGGATATTTGACGCGAGTATGACGTTGAAATTCGTTCTTTTTTTTCCCTTTTTTTTTACCGCAGTTTATATTTTCGTTTTATTTCGTTCAATAATCCTTTCGTCCGGGAATTTTTTACGCGAGACCACGAAAAAATATTGTCGTAGTAAATTCGTTTCATACGCCGACTGCATTAGATTATGTATGAGTAAATGAGCTCACGCACGTACGTACGAAGTCTTTTTAGCCTCGAACGTTCCACACTTGTGCTCTCGCGCATGTCCCCCCCCCCCCCCCCCCCCCCCCACTTCCCCCTCACCAACCAAACCCTCCCTTTCCCACCGTTCAACCCCCGAACCCTTCCGTTTGTACTGGACACGAGCGTTTCCAGCATCCCCGCTTGTATATTTATTGCGATAGGTTTTGGTGCAAAATACCGTGTTCCCGCCGAATTTATCGTCGTCCGGTGCACAAATATTCCGAATTCTCATCGCGCATTTTTTATTCAATTTTTTTTTTGTTTTTTTTTCCTTTTTTTTTTGGTTTTCGTTCTTTTCATAATTCTCTCACCACCGCGATGGGGAGATATATATATATATATTTTTTTTGTTGCCTCTGTTTTTTTTGTTCTTCTTTTTCTTTTTTTTCCCAAATATTATACTCGTTTTCGTCCTGCTTTTTAAGCTCCCTTTCATTCATTCGCACAAACGTCAGTACAGGCCATTCCCCGATCCGCGGGCGTGTGCCCGCTGTTTCGCGAACGTCGCGATGAATTCATCTCGCGGACCCACGAGAATTCGCGACGATTTTTATTTATTTATTTATTTGAATTCTTTTTTCTTTTTTATTCTCACTCTCGTTCGTCGCTTTTTTTTTGCCGTCCATTATCGAGATTTCCGCTTTTTTTCTTTCGTTTTTGCGCGCGCGCGCGACCTCCGGTCATTGCCTATCGTACGTTCCTATTTTTGTTATCTTCTATTTTTACGTTTAATTTTTATCACGTTTTGCAAAAGAGGCGTTTGTAAAAAGTTTTTGTAAAATAAATTAAAAAAAAGACAACGAAAAATCAAAGAAAACAAAATTTTTGTCATCCTCGAAGGGAACGTTTTTAGGAAGGTTTTTTGTTCCTTCGCTTCGTTCTTCTCTCGAAGGGACGGATGTACCTACTCGTGCCCTTTGATACGCCCTGTACTCGACCCTGCATTCGCGATGAGTGGCGAACTCTTTTTTTTTTCTTTCTTTTTTTTTGCGATCGTAGCAACGAAGAGCACCGTTTCGCACGACACCCCTATGACGAAATTGTATTTGCCTTTCGCGCTATCGTCTACCACTTCGCTCTTTCTTTTTAGTCCTTTTTTTCGAACGGGAAGTGGGCAAGCACCATGCACGGTACATTACGAGGAAAAGAGAGTGGAAGTAGATAGAGAGTATGAGAAAGAGAGAGAGAGAGAGAGAGGGGTAGGGGGTAAGAGGAATATATGCATCGAGCTCGGAGAGTTTGAGGGTCGAGGGTGCGAGAAAGTTTAGAAGGGTGGTAAGTTGAGAAGGACCATATCTATGGGGTGGTGAAGTCGGGTCGAGCTGGAGGAGGAGGAGGAGGGGCAGAAAGAGGGCAGCACTGCGCTATATATCGAAGGTCGTTCAAGTAGTTGGAGGACGCTGGGTAATAACTATATATATGCATGTATAGGGCATTCCACTCCAATTGGATCGACTAATTTTTGCAGAATCCTTAAACGATCTCGCATATATTAATTTTCATCGGAGAACATACTTTAAATATTTTGCACCCTCGTGAACCACGTTCTTTCGACGGGACAAAAGAAAATCTTGATTTTTACAAATTTTTTGAGAATTTGGATAAATATTTCAAATTTTAATTCGAGTCTGAAGAATATTTTTTTAACTTTGTTTCTAATAAAATATTAACCGTTGGTTAATTATAATTTGTATAAATTACCGTTAATCGATAGAATTTATTTGCAAATATTTTTTTCGTCGGATGACATATTTGTAAATATTAATTCGACGTTATTAGCAACGTTAATTAATTAAGTATTAAATCTTCAGAGAAATAATTTCTATCCAATATTATTTAATTTGAAAGATTTATTCAATAATAACGCTAACTATTTACGAAAAATCATTTTAATCGATATTTTATTCACACAAAAGTCAAATATCTTTCTTCAACGTTCGTCAAATATTATCTTACGAAGAATTTTTTTTAATCCCATCGATTTTTCAAAAATGAACAAAACCGAAGGTACACTCGACACAGAATGGCTCATATATACGAAGTACGTATGCAAGCATCCAGGGAGAACCCGAATACTTGAAGAACTTCCGAGGGTGGCGCCGGTCGTCTCGCTTTCCATTTCTTCCCTCCTTATATAACCCCCTCCCCTGGCCCCTACCCCTTACCGTCTTTCCCTCCTCATCGACTACAACGCTATATAGAGAGGCTGCACCAGTCTCCCTCTCCTCCTTGATCTCATCAGAAGTTTCCAGTATGTTTATAATCCACTAATCGCTCGCTCTCCTCCGACACAATTAAAAACTTGGCTGGACCCGGTGATGCAGCGCCTCCTGGCGGAGGATCCGCGAAAGCACCTCACGAAAATCAACCGACTTTTCTTCGTAAAAGAACGCCCCCTCCCCTCCCCTCCCCTTTCCTCTCGACTTATTTTCAAACGGGTACCGAACTTCATTTTGCGGCTCATGGACCATCGAATTTCTTCCCTGAAGACTTGCACCGGTATTCTCGTTATAAAACCCATCCTCTTCTTCTTCCCCCCACTACTCTGCCCCCCCCCCCCCCCCCCCCCCCCTCTCTTTCTGACCGAATATCCTGTCAACGCGAGAAGATATCAGTCGTCTCATTATGAAATGCATCTCTACCTCCCTCCCTCCTTCCTCCTTTCTTGCCTCGCTCTCTCTCTCTTTCTCTCTGCTTTTCCACCCCTCCAAGAACGAAGGGGGTTCTCTCAGTTTCACACTCGATTTATTCACACTAGGAATTAGTGAAGTTATAATTTGCGCTTCGCGGTCCGAAGTATATAGTTCAACGTTACTTTCGCGACGCTAATTTTAAATAACTAAAGTTTATTTCCCACAAATTGACAAATTTTGTATTCTCGAAAAATTTTATCCGACGAAAAGAAGTAAGTTCCGTAAACAATTTATGTAAATTACCCGGATTATTTGTAATCGTTGTTGCAAAAGTAATAAAAAAAATGCACGATGTCAATTGAAGTATTTCAATGTCGGTTTTTTTTATTATAGAATCTCGCTGCTGATTTTGGAATTTTAATTTTTTTACGTGTGCTTTTTTTTTTTTAGATTTTGAAATATTTTCATCGTTTCGACTTTAAAATCTGGTATTTGGGTCTCTCAAAAGCTTCGTTCGTGGAAGAGAGTAGAGGAATTACGCGTAGATTAATGATATTCGCTTTGAAACCAAAAGCTCATACGATACAATTTTGCAACGACAAATTTTTAATATTGAATAGTATACAATGTTTTATTCATATTTTTCACGAGCAACGAATGATATTTCCAATCGTAGATACGTATCTTCAGTATTATTGAAAAATGCCCTTTAAAACGATGTTTTGTTCGTACGATTTTTTCCCCGAATTCCTTCAACGTGTTTCTACGTTTTTTTTTTGCTTATTTGTGAAATAAAAATTCAAACTCCCTTTAGGAATAAATGGGACTTTAACAAAGTCGAAAAAATGGTGATAAAGCGATGGATAAAACGTATTTTAGACTTTTTTATATTATTGAGAATAAATTGACATTTATTAAATTTGTGTAAATTCGAGATTTTTCGTAATCGACTAAACTCTTTTTTCTGTTTTTCTTTTTTTTACGCTGTTTCCTACCGTTGGATAAAGTAGCGAGTGTCTCGAAGACAGAGGCAACTGGTTTTTTTTTTGTTCTTCAATTTTCAATGTATTCGGAAGTTTCTATTTTATTCAATTGGAGCTTTTTCTTCCTCGTTCTTTTTTCGTCCGACGTTCAAGATGCCCTACCACGAGTTTCTTCTCTAATTTTGCAATAGAATTCTCGCTCTCGTTTACCTCGACAGTGGAAAAACAAGGAAATAGAATAGTCGTAAGCATATAGAGCTCGGTGTATGGCTGAGCTTCCGCTTTACTCCACGTGAGATGAGGAGGAGGGGACAAATGGAGGGGGAGAGGGGCGAGTTTGCTCTTTACTTAATTTCATTGAAAACCACTACGAAATTCCGTTAAACGAAAAGGAACACGGACGAGCGTGACCGCCGGCGATGCGGTATTAGAGAAGAAAAGAAAAGCTTTTCCTTCCGTCGCTCCAAAAAGGCGTCGAACAAATTAACTTAGAAGAATTTTTCTTTTTTACCACCTTTTACCGCTTCAAAATCTCTCGTTTGAAAATTATTAAACTGTAAAGGAACAAAGCAACGTACATTTACGAGCATTTTATGTCGTAATTGGAAGTCGTTAGCACTAATTTTAAATTATACTCGAGTATGAATGAAAATTGTGATTCAGACTTTTTTCTAGATGGAAGTTTCGGTTTGTTAATTAAGGAGGAATTAAATTCAAACTGACATTCGAGTTTGAGTTTCAACTTATAAAAATAATTCGAACTTAAGTCTCAAGTCGCTCTCCGATTCGAGTTTTGAGTCACATCTTTCTTTGAGTTAAACTCAGATGACTTTGAGTTAAACTGAGATGTGACTCAAAACTCGAATCGGAGAGCGAGTTGAGACTTAAGTTCGAATTGTTTTTATCAAAGTTTCCAGTTTTCATAAGTGAAAACTGGAAACTTTGATTTGTATTCACACTTTAGTTTAAACTTAAGTCAATCTTCAATTAGAACTAATATTTTTGAAGGCATCAAGAGAATTATGACAAAAAGTGACTAAACGTTGTATTTTTTCAAAATTGTTGCTATAATTCCCTAGATACCCTCAAAACTTCAACACTCAGTGCTGGAGAAACTAGGGATGACGTTTTTGAATCACTCGTCACCTGCAACACTATTTTCAAAATTTTTGAAAAAAATCATTTGGACCCACTTTTTGCCATAATTCTCTAGATACCCTCAAAATTTTAAAGCGATTGCTTGCTCAGCGCCGGAGAAATTACGAAACCCGTTTTCGAATCGCTAGTGAACTGTAACACTGACTTTGAAGAACTGTTCTTCAACCCCGCAAATAAAAATTAACCCACGCCCTCGTAATCGAACCTCGCCTTTAACCAAAAAATAAGACTGGTCCGATCCATCAACCCCAGTCTGACCTTTACGTACTTTTATCACTTCTAACTCGACCAAATTTTCAACTCTAGCCATACGAACCTGCGACGAAATAAAGAACGATTTCTGGAACGTACAAGCTCGTGCTTTACACCAAACACGTTACACCATAAAAATTGAACCCTCGTACGTTTCGCGGGCAGTCAGAAGAGTGTTAAAACCGGTGTGACAAAATCATGGTTGATCGACTTTCTCACCCTGGGAAAATGCTTTTACCTATCGGAAAATTGATCAGTGACGGTGTCGTACACAAACTGTGCCTTGGCTTTCGTATTCGGGTATGAGTGTGTGGTTACGTTGATGCTGTTAAATTGGGAAAGGGGCGCGGAGGGGAGAAGGAGGGACAATTTTAGAGAAGCGTACAAAAGCGTAGCCACGAGAGAGTTTCGAGGTGAAACAGCACAGTAGGTAAAGCAAATACGAATCGTATCGCGGCCTCGGGGCTCTTCGGGTTTTACGGTTAAACAGGGGCCCTCGAGATGGTGAGTGATGGCAAAACTCGTGGCTGAACGCGAGTGAAGATGAAAGCAAGAGTTTTACAACAACGTGCTAAATTTTATCTCGTTTTGCCCTCCGGATGATTTTGCTTCCACTCGCTTTTCTTCGCCCGAGCTAATTCGATAAGGCTGACTCGATATATTTCTTGGTAGGAAATTAAACAAACTTCGTCTCAGGTGCGAGATGTTACCTCGAAATTGCATTTTTCGAACTCAAATTGGAGGGTAGAAGGAAAATGATACTTTTGTCTTCGAGCAACTTCCAGAGAATCGGTCGGACTTGTTAGAGGGGTAAAACAAAATTTCAAATGTACAAAAAGTTTGTGAGAAATGATTGGCTATGTAATATTGCAAATATTATTCTAGTTATTTAATGAAAATTGAATTATTTGATCGAAATTAGAAGAATCGATTGAAAATCAAATTCATTCGTTACAATATTTTTATGATCAAATGAGGAGAAAATTCAACGTTCTCGATATTTGCAAGTGTACTATTCGAAAGTTCTCAAAATTGGTTCAGAAAAAACTTAAATATAACAGAGAAAGAATGGTAGACGTGAATGAAAAATCGATAGAAAATAATCGGAATTATAGGAAGAATTTACGACGCGAGAGAAGTGCTCTTGCGAATGAGAGTTCGAATTATAGGAAAATGAAAAAAGAGAGATTATAGGAACAAAAAAGAAGTGAAAGAGGTATGGAAACAAAAAGAAAAATTGTCAGTCTGAGGCTGAAAAAAAAGCTTCGATACCTCTCAGCGACTGTCAATCCTGTAACTGCTACGGTGTACTGACGTGCCCCGAGGATTCACGTCCGCACGGACGTTTCCTACAGCGTAACTTTCGCCGAAATGAATCATTTTATTTTACGGAAGGATGGACGTGTCGGTCACAGGGATGAGATTCAGTCACTCCAACCACGGTGAACTAGCAATGCGGATGAGCTGAGGTGGTGGTTGGAAATGGAGAAATTTGATTGGGTTAGTAAAGAGAATATGGAAGGGCGACGCATACAGGGCAACCGGCGTAGGAAACAGTCGTAGCTAACCAACGTGCGTGTAAAACATGACAATACTAGTCAAGTGTCGTTTCATCGATATATCTACTCATACATATCGTAGATACTCCTGTCCCGTACTCGATGGAACTAAATCCGACGTTTCCTATTAAATTGAATGATTTGTAATGGAGGACGTTTCGAGGACTAATTATTCTGGACAATATGAAAAGTTCGTGGTCGCTTAATAAATTACAGGGTATGTTTGAATTATTTGCTGTGTTTTGTGCTTTATAATTTGGACTCGCAATCTGTAATTCGATATTGAATATTCATCAATTCGTAAATTGTATTTGAGAAATAGCTGGTATGTAAATACTAACTATTATAGTTCTAACTATTCTAATTCTAATTCTAATAATTCTAATAGTTCTAAGTATAAGCATTTAGTACTTAATACTTAGAACTTAGTACTTAGTACTTGGTACTTAGTACTTAGTTCTTGGTACTTGGTACTTAGTACTTAGTACTTAGTACTTGGTACTTGGTACTTAGTACTTGGTACTTAGTACTTTGTACTTAGTACTTAGTACTTGGTACTTGGTGCTTGGTACTTGGTACTTTAGTACTTAGTATTTGGTAGTTTGGTACTTCAGTACTTGGTACTTGGTACTTTGGTACTTGGTACTTTAGTACTTCAGTACTTGGTACTTGGTACTTTGGTACTTGGTACTTTAGTACTTAGTACTTGGTACTTTGGTACTTGGTACTTTAGTACTTAGTACTTGGTACTTGGTACTTTGGTACTTGGTACTTTAGTACTTAGTACTTGGTACTTTGGTACTTGGTACTTTAGTACTTAGTACTTGGTACTTGGTACTTTGGCACTTGGTACTTTAGTACTTAGTACTTGGTACTTGGTACTTTGGTACTTGGTACTTTAGTACTTAGTACTTGGTATTTACAATTAAATACTCCCAATGGATTTTTCCATATATTCAGTAATCATTTAACGAAGCTTTGCGCTAAAGAGTGCGTTTTTACCAAATTTCATATCCTTAAAATTGTAACAGAACCTCCAATCCCAAATGTGAACACATCATGTTTCCACCGTTACAATCGTCTGCAATACGGTTCGACGTATCTAATACCCAGAATGTTACGAGTCAAAGCAACATGCACGTTGGCTCACGATCGGAGGACTTGATTTCACCAATTGTTTCTGCGAATGTCACATCCCATATATTCGAGGAACAAGAAATTAATGCGAGACTCGCAGCAGGCGCCGGTATTGGTTGGCCGATGTGCTTTCGAACGAAGAAACAATACCGGGGGAAACTAGGAGTGGATTCTGGTGCACGGGCGCGATCGGAATATCTGACGACATCACGTACCGCTGTCACCGTACCAAAACAGCGTATATAAGGCGAAGATTCCATTTCACGAGTCGAAACGACCACGGGCTTATGACATCGGAACTTGATACAAATTTGTGATTACTCGAGACGATTTGTTCCAATCGAAACTGGATGAAATATATAACGGTTGAAAAAAAGCTGATTCATCGTTCGAACAAAACTTAAAACCTCAACATTATCGTAATTCGTTCCACTCATTCCAAATCCGATTACGTCTATCACACAAAGGCCACTTTATATGTCTAATTTATCATCAAGGATCAAAGAAATTGTTCCAAAAGATATTTTCCATCGATCGCAAACAAAGGAAACAATGGAAAATAGGTTACGCGCCATATATTCCGTAAAAGGTAGATCTGTTTACAGAACGTAATACAGATCCACATACGTCGACCAATCGAGGAATTCAATTCATTTGTTTGGAGAGAACGGACTACCTTCCTACCAATGTATCGGATAGGACGATGGGTCAGGGTTTGCAGGGGGATGAGGGGGTGAGAGAGTGGTAACTGTAGAACGTAATCGGGAATTGCCTTTATACCACCGATCCGAGAGATAGAGAGTTGGGGAGGATAGGAGGTCGGTACTAGGAATGCTTGCTGAAGAGCTCTCACCATAGTCATGGTGGATTCGCTGGCTGATGAAAGCGAATGGAACCGTACGGTACAAAGCGATTTTACGAATGTTAGAAGGAAAGAGAGGCGCGAGAGTTCAGTTTGCTGGTCAAACGACCTTGCTTCTGATATTACTGATTCCTGTCTGCTACCCGTCCCGAAACTAGCGTTCCACCGAGGCCTCTTTGTACAACGTTTCCCCAAGTGAAACTTTTTCCAGACAATCTATGAAACACACACGGACTGAACTTTAACGTGGGCTGCGTGCTCTTTTGCACACATCGTGGCATATATTCAATGAAAATACTTTTGCCGCTTCGTACTTATTCATTTCGCGTCAAAGCCAAACGGCTTTACCCGTCGTGGATCGATTTTTAATGGGATAGAGCAGAGTCGTTTGACGCACTTCCATATTTTATTATTTTTATGCTTACTCGTTCCTGCGAAGGTAACATGGTTTGACCTTTAACACACGTGTACATCAAGCCGTTATCTAGATTCGATAAAAATTCTGGATTCATTTTATCCACTGCGGATCGATTGCGCGACAGCGAGGTTGGGGTCAGTTGATGCATTTTCGTTCTATTTGATTTTCCATTTTTTTTCTGTGAACGTCAACTTCGTTGGACCTTCGTCTCGTGCTTTGATTGAATGCTAACGCAATTTCAAAAAAATTGTTGGTTCGTTTGATGTCGCTCGTTCGAAGTTGCAATGCGGTAAGTAACCCTGCGTATCGTGTATGCCTCTTGTGCCCATGCACCTAGAATGTAGTCTACGGCTTCTTTGCCGGATGAAAAGTTATTGTCGGAATAATATGTTTCCCGAAGCCCAAGCACAATGTTGATACAACCCTCCAAATTCTTATCATCCCTATATTTTCAACGGATTCTACAAAAAAAAACAATTGATTTTTGTTTTCGTTCAACATGTTTTTTCACCTCCCGAATGCACGTTCTCGCATCGGAGTCAACTGACCCCGATCTCCCCTCGATATCTCATTTTTCAAACAAAAAATGCATCCATTCGAATTATCGGTATCTCATCGTTTATAAATTTGAACATTTTTTTACATGAGACTCGAATCTGTCTCGTTTCGTACGGGTCGTGGGACGTAAAACTAGTTATCTTGGACCTCGCACGGTTATCGACAATTGGTATTACCTCTTTACTCTAATCCCCTTACTGAACCACACCCGGATCCTCGTCTTCTACGAGTATTTTATTTTTCGTGCCTGAGGCGTCCATCCTGACTCTACGAATCCGATTTATATTTATGTGCATCTGCATACGTAACATACACACATACATATATATGTCTATACACATCAATATAAATCGGTTATATGCATATATAGCGTATGCGTGTGCGTATGTGTGTGGTTGTTTTTGTTTCAGTGCCGAATGCAAAACATAAATTCACTAGGGCCTCGAAAAATGGAAAAGTAGAGAGTGAACGAGTCGCTTAAGAGTCAATATCGTGTACCAATATCCCTAGAATCGTTATTCAGAGCCACTTTCGATCGCCCGAGAGAGATAATAACGTTCTCTGTTCTCATCAATCGATTAGATTACATCGGCTGCTTCGGGTTGCTCGATTATGCAGCGCGAATGGCAGGCAGTAAGCGCGTTTATACAAGCGCTCCCTGTTGGACTTTGGTTCGGAGTTATCGACAGGGAAAAAGAGGGAAAGTTGAAAAACGGGGGGGAAAAGACGAAAAATCGAGAATGGATTTTGCTACATCTGGTGATATCTACCATTATTACCGTGGCTGGGATAACAGTTTGGACTCTGTCGAGTTACAGATAGCGAGCTCACGATATATATGTACAGTCAGATCGGTCGCGATAGCCGAGAAGGAGGGAAAAGAATTTTAACGATCTGACTGGTTTTCGAGGGCTTGATATCACACTAGGCCACATCCCCATTCCACCCCCTCTGTTACTTTCCGCGATAGAAACCAATAGCCCCGAGCCATTTGGGATTACGAAATAACGCGAGTTTGCTGGGAATCTACTCATACCATCATCGCTGTACCAACCCCCTCGAGGTAATTCAGCTTCGTTACTCGTCCACTATTCTTCGCAATTCTATGAAACAGAAATTCGATAGCTTTCCATCAACATCACTTAGGTCCTATTTTTCTTGTTCACTTTTTATATCTTCTTCTTCTTAGGAACATGTATATACGTGATTTCGTTTACTCCAAAGAGCTGGGATAACAAATTTCCGGACGGCTCAAACTGTACGTGGTTTTATTATTTCATTTTTCGTCACTGAAATCGAAAAGAAATCGATTGAGGGATGAATAGATCGATCGATTGTTTAAGAAAGTAAATTTGATAAATTGTTGTCTATTTATACATTTTCTAATTCGAATGTTCATCCTTTATAGAGGGGACTTTGTAAATATTATTCTATTCCATTTCAATTCTTCTAGTATTATCCTCACTGTTTTGCTTAAACCGAGACAATCGCGGAATCGACTCCGTGCGCAACAACAGTATCATCATCGTCGTTGAGTGATGTATCTTGTCGACCAGCATGAATATCTGCGGGAGCAACGGCACGTACGCGGTGGTTAAACATATATATAGAATATCCGACGCGGAGTTAGGGATACGAGTTCACTGGCAATTCTAGTTCGAGGATAGCTCGATGTGCACTGTGACGAGATATATGTTTCATTGAGATCCCAGTTGTCAGGACCGCCGATGCTCTTGGAGTTGGATAGCTTCTCGTCGTGATCCAATCATGCCACGGAAGGAAGACGCTGGTCAATCGAATAGCAATAGGAGAGCAGGGTACGAGGAGGGCTGGATCAGAAAGAGATCAATACACCAATCGTATAAAGAGAAACGAAAAACTGGATACAACCAGTTGGTGACGACCGATGTCAGACTGGTGAACGACGTTTCATTCTCTAGCCACGTCCATCCAGCGAATGATATTGGGGCATCTGAAATTAGATGGGATCGAGGTGAGATCTCTAACCGAGTTAACCCTATCAAACCTACGATCTAATCGAACCTAAACCGCTCTCATACATGCAGTGGATAAGACTGGGATACCGAAAATTAGACGAGGATTCGGATCCTCGACTTATCATGCCACTTTACGACAACCTAATCGAATCTTAACTATCCAAGTGTATCAAGCGTATAAGAGGCCACCCAGGGATAAGGCTGTCTTAGATCTTTGACCATCTCAAAATTAAAGTCGGATAGGATCTTCAACCAATTTAAAGTTAAAGCTGGATTAGGTGCTCCACCAACTTAACCCGAATATCAGACCCAATTCCAGTCCAGCGTTACCCATCTTCATGCAGGTCTACGGTCACGACAGCTACAGTGAGATGTCTGGAATGCTAATGTTACGTTAGGACCTTAAGCGTACCTCAGTGTATCGTAGCTCATTTTTAGATTCCACAACGATGGATTCATGTATGCAATCGCTGGGTACCACTAGCACATCTAGAATTATTGTTATGCTATAGGGTGGTCACCTATACAATGAGATCAGTCTAGGAAGTGGCGAAAGAGAGAGCGAGGCAGAAGGAATGGAAGAGAGAGAGAGAGAGGAAGAGAGACAGAGAGAGAGAGAGAGTGGTCGCTGGCAATGTCGCGTAGCAGAGAGCGTGGGGTAACACGTCGGATGTCCGGCAGTCCGTCACCGACTATCCCCTCGTATCTCCGGACCCGCCAGGATCCTCTTCCGCAAGGGATATGGACAGAGACAGGGAAAGCAGAGCACGTCATGCTAGAGGCCACGCCGCGCCTCAGTCTCGCCATATCGCTGGTCTATAACAAGTCCTGAATATGCATATATTCCACAGCCGAAGGCAGAGGAGGGTTGGCGGAGCTGTACTGGTTGCTTTGCTGATCCATGTTGCGTGGCATAAGCGACCCGAGATAGAGACGGACGGTACAGAGATTTCACCACCAGAAGCAGAAACGACGGCAGAGAGAATCCACTGCGTGCGTCGCCACCTCCTATGTATGAATATGGGGATGTTTTGCATTATGGCTACTCGCTGGCCTAGAACTACCAATGGATTCACGTATCACAGGTTTCAACTCCGCAGTTCCTGTCCTACGGAGTTACACCAACCCCTCCGTTCGTCCTATCCTACATTGCTCTCTTCACGGATTTGCCACTGCACCTAGGTTCATCTCGTTCAATCAGGACTCCAATATCCTCCTACGTTACGTAATTTCTATGCCTAGCTCAATGTCTCGTTTTCCAGCTCTTTGGACTCGTACAAGATAGATGGAACGAAGTGAAGGACCAATGGCTCTTCTTTAATGGAACAACATCAGATCAGTCGACAACAACTTCCACTATACACAATAGATGTTTCTCATTCGTCTTATAGGATCCAAGATCAGAAGGACATTACCGACGGTCGGTAATTTCTATAATCGGGTCAATGTTGAACCGGTTGTTGCTTGGGTTAAAGGTTTCTTCCAGTTCAAACATCAGGTCAAATGTATCTTATCCTGAGATTTGACGATACGTCAAGAAGACAAAACCTCAAAATTCGGTTCCATTAAATAGTAATTATTGTTAGAACATATTATAGTAATATCGACGTTTCCTTTTGATGACACGACCCTTATTTGAATAGCTTTTTTTAAACGTTCAAATTTTGACCTTCAGCGGTTTTTTATTCACAACCATTTAAGGACAACCACCCCATAAAACTTTAGTTGACTCACCCTGTATTCGTGCATACATTAACCACTCTGCTAAGTTTCTCTGCAAGCCCTATCGCTTTCCCTGTCCGTCCCGTAGCACACATCGTATCCACCGGCTCACTTCAATCGGCCCATCCTCTGGTGTTCTGCGCGCGTCCGCGCTCTCCCTCCCTCCCTCTCTCTCTCTCTCTCTCTCTCTCTCTCGGTCATCGGCGAAGCACCATTGACGCCAGTTCACTGCCTGCTCACACAGATTTATGGTTGTGTATACTATTCCAGCCCTGTCTCTGGTGCACCCACGGTCTCGTATATATTCCCATTCTCCTCTCTCTCTCTCTATACCTCTCACCGCGTCCTGAAACCCTCCACACACTATGATATTCCACTTCGGCTTTCGACCACCACCATCATCACCGTTTTCCACCTCGTTCCTCGTCAATCCTGGTCAAGCTTTCCACGCCATTTTGACGCATCGTGTACATTAGGGAAATTCTAATTACCCACGGCCTCCCACCGCGAAACGCCTTTGCAAAAGGAAATGGGCGCGTATCGTTAACTCCACCAACTCTACCGTAACCGATAGGCTACGCAAACTACCCTATTCGCAACTCGCATTCGTCACAAAGACCGATATTTTCTCATCCCTAAACCGTATATCGACATAGTCATGAAATTTCGATCGTGAAATTTTATGAATAATTGAAATGGGTAACGCGTATGTCTCGAGGGTTGAAATTGTCCTTTAAAAATTTCCACGTCAGTAATAGTTTCAAGGTCAACGTAAGAGGAAGGTCAATTGATTACAAAAATTATTTAAAACTTAGGTTTATTTTAATGCGCATCGATATTTAATTTTGTCGCGATTATTTTAATATAAAAATTACCTAATAACGGGAATTATAGTGTTCGAAATTGCTTGTGATTCTTGGTTTTATTTTGTTTACCCTACGAAGAGCAGTTCAAACAAACAGCCCTCGGCTTAATACTCTTCACCCGAGCCAGCTTTTTCGTTGCCAGCGAGCTTCCCGTTTTAACCGATACTCCTTTTGTTTCGTATAACAAGTTTTTCACCCTCACCTGGCGGAGTACCTAATGAACCAACCCTCGTACAAAACTGGCAACTACCCCGAGTTGTTCATTTTTTTCGCGCTTAGAAAGATCTAATAGACGTCGAGGCTGACAAACGACACTCCGCATTCGGTACAAAGCTTCCTACGCCAAAAAAACCCATCTATTTTCGATCCTTTCAAAATGGCGTCTATGCACCAACAGCAAAAATTCACAAAAAATTCCAAACTTTGCGGTCTATTTTCGTTACAAAAATTAGTCAAAATAAAAATATCGAGATCGAGTCCACACCATTTCCCAAAATAAATATTTTTCAACCCCGCCGCTTTCAGTTCGTAGCTCAGTCTATACTCGGAAAACGAATTAGGGGATGAAAGTCGATTCGACCAAGCCTTTCCAGGTTTCGGGTAGGATCGAATCAAACTAATTGGCAGTCCGGGTTGTTTTTTTTCGCGAAAGGGGTGGGCACCCTCGCGACCACGGTCTTGATCCTTTAATTTGTTAATCCAACCAGGGGCTCGGTTGGTCCCGTCGTGGAATGCTAATTCTCGTATTCCGTTATGCACAAGAGTCGATAAGAGCCGGACGAGACTTCGAAATTCTTTTTCTTTTCTTCATCCCCCGTTTCTACCCTTCTATTTTTGCATATATATGTATATATATATATAAACGTTTTTTTTCCTCTTCATTATCGGCGAATCTTTGCTGTCGAACGAGCTGACCCCGACGGAGCTATCGAACGTCGGAAGCGTAATTGGGGTTTCTTTCAGGTCTGTAATTTGTATAAAATTTTCTTTTTTTCTTCTTTCTTTCCCTTCCTTTTTCTCCTCCCATCTGTTTTAGAGGTAGTTTTGCGCGTTTCTCCGTTTCGGTATCATTGGCCCGTCTGGCTTCCTCGCTAAACTGCGCTCATGCAGAAACACAAAGTTCACCGGCCTCTCGCCAAACCGTTTAATGCCCCAAGCACGGCGGAGTCGGGCAATCGCGACTCTCTCGCTCGAACGAATGTGGCCAAAAGGGGGATAAGCACGAGGGATTGAATAGCTTCTATATAGTTTTCGTAAGGGAAAATACAAAGCACGCGTGAGTGTTGGAGGCGAGAGAAAGGGCCCGTGGAGACATTTCCGGTGAATTTATCGTACTGGAGTTTCGAGAGTGTCAACCAAGCCAGCTAACCCCCGAGCTACTATCCCCCGCCCCCCTTCTCTCTCGCTCTCTCTCTCTCTCCCTGCCCTACCCCTCTAACACGTACCAGGACCAACGAACCAGACCAGGGTGAGAGGTCCTCGAGCAGTTTCCCCAAATAAGTGCCATTAGTGGATTTCGGGCGAAGCACTTGGAAACGTCAAAGGAACCAATATGGATCTGAAAACTTGGCTTTCGGGCAACCCGAAGCAAATAGGAACGCCAATTCTATCGCTGAATATATTAAACCGTGGATTAAGCCTCGATATATAATACCTTACATTATTGGCTTGGGCCAAATACGATTCTCGGTTTAACTCTCGCTACGTCTTTATGCTCCATTTACTTCTGGTTATTGATGATCCTTTTAATAAAATTATACTGCCCGATGAATTTCATATTACGACGACGAACTTTCGTACGTCAAAGACGAGAGTTCGCAATAAGAAATTGATTTTAATGAAGCCAAAACCATACGTAATATCGCGTATTCGAGATTTCAAAAGATAATGAAAAATTGCGAAAAAATGGAAAAATACTGTTCTCAAATAATCATTAAATTCCGAATTTTTAATTTATTTATGAATTTTCAGATGTCTAGCACTCAGCGATCTATACGGTTGAATGAAGCCTCCCCTTCTCTATTACCAATCTTCCGCGATTCCAAGCTCTCTCTCTCCCTCTCTCTTAGCACACGCAAGGAGTGGGGAGCCTCTCGCGCCAATCTCATAGCTGACACGCTCCCCACCCTTAATTTCATCCAATAGGCAAGATTCGAGTCGACCTCGTGTCTCACGAATCGACACGATCTCATCCGACGAACGTAGTTCAAGGTCATCAGCCTACATGACATGTGTGTAAATCTAAATAGCCGTAAACCCACACACACACACACACACACACAGGTATTTAACATGTAGGCACGCCTGTACCTACTTATCCCGCGCATACCTTTTGGTCGACCGTAAATCAACCGGAAGTGAATGTGCTAATGAAGGGACATAGCTCCCTGGGAACCTTTTGTAATGACAGCGAGGGACAATGGTTTACGCACTATAGAGGTTGTCGTTTACTGTACATATATATATATATATATATCAAGCGAGAATGCGTGTGGTCCATGACAGTCCACCTCTCTCCATCTCACCAGCCACCAATCCTCACCCGTTAGGGGTAGAGGGGCTGAGTTCTAGTTCCAGTGCGTATTGACACTTGATTTGTGCTTGCGGCGTGCTGACGATTCATGACCGTTCATGCCACCTCGTTCCACTATACATATTCCTACTATCCGAAGAATCATTCCATCAGCTCCATCTCTTTCACTCTCCCCCCTTCCCCCTCCTCTCTCACTGCAGACCGGGTTTTATATGAACACGTTCTACACTCTGGTGTATGAGCGTGCTAAATCATAGCAAGTGAAAATGACGAGAGGTATAGGCGAGTGATATGCGAGTGCTATATCCCAACCCTCTCGATAACCCCAAAACTGCCCGGTCCTCGCCAACGACCCACAAAAGCGCGAGAAAGCGTTTTTATTCGATTGTACCGATGTCAGATGGGAAAATTCTGGATTTTATTTTGCATACCATCCCATTGGATCGATCGAGAAAATTTGTGAATTTTTTCATAGGAATTTTTTCACTTTCATAATTATTAGTTCGGATAATGAATCAATGATTAATCGTAATTTTGGAGAATTTTATTCGTGTATAAAAGGGGAAATTTTCTTTTTCTTTTGAGCAAAGAATCAATCTTTTTTTTGACGATCGCTATTTTTTAAATTCCATAAATTTCAACCGAATAAAAAATAAATATAAATTATATGAAATAGAGGACAGTTCGTTTATATTTCGCAGCTTCGTACATTATTCTTAAAGACATTAATTTTCAAAATTCATCTTCTCGTATCTTAGATAATGTCCATAATTAAGAAAATCGCGAATATTATCTTACTTGATAATGTACATAATTAAGAAAATCGCGAAGATACGAGAAGATAAATTTTGAAAATTAATGTCTTTAAGAATAATGTACGAAGCAGCGAAATATAAAATTGAAAATGTAAGGATGGTAAGAAGAAAATCACGTAGATGGGAATTGATAAAATTTATCGTAAAAAGATGAATCATGGAAAAGGCAGACTTCAATATGGACCTGTGGCACGAAACGTAACACACTATGTATGCATTCGACGCTGATTGAAAACAGAAATAAACAAAAGCAGCATCAATAACCCAAAAATACATATATAAATATGTGTACGATGTATGCAATCTCGATGCGAATCACGTGCGTATCGAATTTCACATTTTTATAGTGCCAGAGAGCGCAAGATGCTCCTTTTTTTTCCTGACAACAGCATCCGCATGGTTAATGTCGGCTCGCTGTAGTCTCTGCAGCAAGTATTCGAATACACAGGAATCGTAAGCATCGCCATGAAAAAAAGGATATTCCCACTAGCATATTGATGATTCAACGATATCCTTTGTTTCTCGCTTTGATAGAGCCACGACTAAGGGAATCCATGTAGGTACACGAAGGATTTTACTATTTTTTGTTTATGCCTTTTCGATAAACTACCATTGCTCGTGGAAAAAACAAGAATTCTGGACGGTAACCTGAATAATCCAGTTGGAAAACCGAACACTTCTGGTACGAGCATAATTTTCCTACACCAGCTGCTCAGTGATCGAATGCCATCGCGAAACGACTTCCTACCTTTAAATTCAAATGGATCTGTGGACTTTCGGAGGAAAGATAGCTTTTCCAGATGGAGGTCTATGTAGATTTGCGAAATTGAAGAATCTACGTGGAAGTGGATTTTCAAGTGGGAATTCTGACGAAAGTCCATGTGGGTTTATGGAATCTGGGTGAGAATTCGTGTGGATGCGTCCAACCCACAGGTTGGTATCCAGATGGAATCGTAAAATCCAGGTCAAAGTCCACTTTGATTTGAGGATTGGAAACTGGAAAATCCACTTTGATTCGAGGAGTGGAAACTGGATTCCAAGCGATCGATTGATTTCCAGGTTTGAATCTAGGTGACAAATCCACTTTGATTTGGGAAATCCGAGTGAAAAACTTGATTTCTGGATAAAAAACTATATGAGAAATCATATAGATTCGTAGAATCCAAGTGGAAACTGGATTCCAGGTGGAAACCCAAGCGCGAATCCACGTTGTCCTATGGAATCCGTGTGAGAATTGGATTCCTAGGTTGACATACATGCGAAGATCCACGTGGATTCGTATAATCCAAGCGGAAAAAGGTTGTCCACTCGGTGGTCCTCTGGTCTCGTGGAATGCAAATAGAAGGTTGTTCATGTTCCCAGAGCTCTGATACCAAATTTTCCAAGTGAACCTCATGGAATCCAGGTGAACAGCTGGTTGCCTTGCTTACTTTTCCACACTATGGACAAAGAATAATAACAAACCAACGATTTCAAAGAAATCTTTGAATCGAGAAATAAGAAATCCCAAGTGAACCTCATGGAATCCAGGTGAACAGCTGGTTGCCTTGCTTACTTTTCCACACTACGAACAAAGAATAATAACAAACCAACGATTTCAAAGAAATCTTTGAATCGAGAAATAAGAAATCTGTGCCAAATGCAAACTTAACGTTTCCTTCCTTTTTCTACTATCGCCTCGCTTCCCATTTTATTCAGAATATTTTTTAAGTCAACTGTAAAAGTTCTCAAAAATGTATTCGGGGTTCTGACTACATCACCGAGTATCGTAAGAGTTTTCAAACACTTCGCGATATCGTATCGTAAAGAGTTTTTAAACACTCGCCACCACTTGCCCCCCTCCTCTCCTTGCCCTTCCTTTAATACTTTTCATGATCCTCTGGGTCGAGTCCACGGTCGAACCAAGTTTTACCGGAACTGAAATACCTGCAACTGCGACATTACCAGAAGAACGAAGGTGTAAAAGTAGCTCAAAAACTTTTTCTCTTTCGTACTTTCAAATTCCACCACCACGATCGCTGTACCCCAGTTTGTTTGTTCTTGGCGACACTCTTCCATCTCTCGTATTGTTTCTCGCGAGGATACTTTTTGTTCGCCCTGCGAACGACATCGATTGTCGATTTTATTCACACGATTCAACGTGGATTATCCCCCGTCGTAGCAATTTTTGTAGCCGTTGGGGTGAGTTTTCACTCATGCCAATCGAGAATTCTCGTCAGCAAACAACGTCAGGCAAATTCTCATCCGCGATTCAACGCCCGAACGGATTATCCCTCGAGAAGACATCCATAAATCGGAACAAGTGACCAATCACGTTCTCGTTACGAATTCTATTTTATTATTATTACATTTTTAATCCCCAAAACTACGGGTCTTTCCGACCCGAATAATGTCAATTTTTAATACAGCCTTGGAGAATATTGAACACGATTTTTAGTCGCTTTTATTTAACTTTAATCAATCAAATTTTTTTCAATTCTCTAAATCTCCTAAAAACACATCATCGACAAATCGTCACATTTTGTTACATCGGATTTTTAATCAAAATCTTCTTGCAACATCGAGAAAAAAATTGTTCGAGCGAAAAAGTAAATGTGTCAATGTTATTCATCATTTAAAAAAAAAATTTTATTGACAATAAGTATGATAATGGAGGATGTACATCCGCGAGAAAAAGCTTTATAAAAACAACACGCCCATAGAGATATTTTTGTTTCCGTTGCACTTGTGCGTAAGAACGATGTTCGTCGTACTGGGAAATGTCGACAAGCTTTCGTACTCGAAATAGTTGTGCATTACGACAATACGACTGGGTACATTCCATGACTGTGCTGCAAATTGTAAATGTAAATGTGAGCCTCATTATATTATGTATTTTCACTCTGTCTATCTATCTCCCTCTCCCACTCTCTCTTTTTCTCTCCTCTCTCTCAAAGTTCCACTTTTCGTAATACGATATTTTTCTCTCCGAAAGTTAGTCAGATTAAGAGAATTATAAAGCCCAACTGGAAGGGAAAGGGGATTTAATCCGTCTGAAACACGATGGCAGCGAGAGGGATTAGTCAACGCAATGAGATTTCAGTTCACTCGAAAAATGTTACCAACAGCAGTACCGGTAGCTAGATGGAATATTTTCGCTGTAAGGGAGCGATAGAGCGAATATGAGAATGAGGAAAATAAAAAAAAAACATAGATAAAACACGTTTCTATAAACATACAAGGTAAAAAGCTGCGAAGAGTTTCACGCAGTGCTTTTGTTTACGCTCGTTTACGAGTCCAAATATATGTTTTTATAGTTCTGTGGTGATTAAAAGTAATAATAATGATAAATAATAATAATAATAATAATAATTGATAATAATAATAATGATGATGATGATGATACGAATAATAATAATAAGAAGAAGTCGCGTTTTCATTCGCTGAAGTTCAAACTCGATCGCGTTTCCTGGAAGATTTTTTGATTAATTGATCAATCAAAAAAGAAGATAGCGAGAGAGAAAGAGGATAAAATTTAACCTTAGAATAATTCTGAGAAAAAAAAATTTCATTTCCTAAAAAAAGAGTTGGTTATCTCTACTATTTAAATAATTGTGTTTAAGCAACTGCTTAGCTCTAATATTTAAATAGTATTATTTTTTAGGAAATGAAAGTTTTTTAGGAAATGAAATGTTTTGTTTTTCGGAATTTTTGTAAGCTTAAGTTTCATCCAACGCATGTTAGCATGGGTTTTGTACTTGGATTTATTTTCTTTCGTTTCTCTTTATCAAGATTCCGAGAGATCAGTTGGCATAGTGAGTAGATTTTTATTCGACGAGAGAATTCCTTTGATCAATTCCTCTCTCTCTCTCTCTCTTTCTCTTTCGCTATCTCCTCTTTGCTGAACGATCTTTATACGAGGAACGAATGAGCATACGAGAAAAGAGCTTCAGAGCAGCCAATGTTTCAGAACAGAGTCAGAGAACACGTTTTAATGCAAAATGGAGTTGAAGTAAAGTTAAATTGAATTTGTAAAGTCGAACGTGAAACAAGAGCAACATTAAAAAGTGAGGGAATGGAAAAAAAGCAATTGAGATGCACTACGTCGAATTTCGGTAGCCATATCCGATCTCGAAGCACAAGAATTACCTGGTCGATGCATTATGCACATAGAAAATGTGCATAATCCCTTGAGCCTTCGGACAAAAGAGTGCTGTTCGACAAGAGTAAAAATAATCAGAAACTAAAAAAATGATTCGATATTTTTGAAATATTGTATTAAAGGAATGAAAGGGGTTTTTCAAATCTTATAATATTTTCGAAAAATGTAAATGAAAAGAGAATTTGATTAATAAATTGAGCAATATAAACGTTAACAATGACCAAACGAAGAAAAATTTATAACACTACAGATTTTTTTTTTAATTTCAAAAATATTATTTTGGCTTTTATTCAAATTGCTTCGAAGAGTTTTCCTCAAAATCGACCCTTAAATTCATAAAATTGAAATTTTAATGATAATCTTTTAAACAAAGGAAAATGAGACAGGAATTTAATATCAGAAACTCGAATAGCAAAAAGGGACAGGATTCGTTGTAGAATTCGAATATGCAGGACCAAAGTTGCAGGATTGCAAAACGTGTCAAAAAAAAATGTAACAAGAAAAACGTACTTGAAGATTCGACTTTGTTTGAAAGATAGAAATTCATCGAAGAATAAAAAATTTATAACATTGCAGAAAAAAGTTTTCAATTTCGAAAATATTATTTTCTGTATTATTTGAATTGCTTCGAAGATCTTTTCTCAAAATCGACCCTTAGATTCATAAAATTGAAATTTTTACGAAAATCTTTTAAACAAAGGAAAATGAGACAGGAATTTAATATCAGAAACTCGAATAGCAAAAAGGGACAGGATTCGTTGTAAAATTCGAATATGCAGGACCAGGGTTGCAGTCCAAGTATATGAATCTCTGTGTACTTACACAAAATAGAGGAGGTATTACTACATAATGGACTCGGGCTTACCGTAGCCTTCTGTGGTACACACGAAAGGCGAACAAGGTGAGGGAGAGGCCACGAGTCCGAAATCACCAAGTATTTCGTATTTCCGTGCCGGAAACGGTATTTTCCTCACTGTGTTGGTTTCCCGGAGCGTATCAACGTATACTAACCGGAATCTTTACCCTATTCTCTGGTGCAATGCTCATGTCCAGTAGCTTTTCATCGCCCTCGCCAACGGCCCAAACCCTTTCTCTTGTCTTCCTTTCTCGAGACAAACATTACGTTCTGGACGTTGATTAAAATTTTCGTCATTTAACCTCGCTTCGTTGCAACAAGAATTTCCCTCCTAGCTGTATATAAACAATGACGAGCTTTAAAAATAATATTTCGTTCGAATTTACGACAGCGATATTTTCCAAAAATGTATTATCTCGACAGTTTCAAGAACAATTCTCTTCCAAAAAGCCTCGAGCCTTGTCCACTATCTAATTTCTCTAAAAAAAATTAACAACCCTCAAAAAGATTGCCCAGGTTCCTCTAAGAAAAAATTCTTTTAAGAAAATCTTGAATCTCAAAAAAATTAAAATTCATGAAAACTCGAACACTTCCAAAAAAAGAAAAAAAAGAAAATGTAACAAGAATAACGTACTTGAAGATTCGAATTTTTCCGAAAGATAGAAACTCGTCGAAGAACGAAAGCTCCTAAGGGCAAGTGGGTGCTTCAGGGTGTCGATATCCCTAGAAATAGTAGTTTAACAGATATTGGATTTTTCAAGGTACGAAGCGAAAGCTCCCTTACCATCGAAAGGGTGGTAGAAATAGCTTTTCGTAAAATAAATTCAACATAGTACGTACGTACATTTAGGGGTTGATGAGTCTAGCTACCCCCATTCCACCCCAACCACAATATATAATATTCCCTTAACATGCAAGTAGATGCAAAAACGATTCTGGGCCATAACGATAGTAGAACGTTATCGAACAAGGAAGCAAGTTTCACTTCCACATGTTGCAATCCCTCGAAAAGTGACTTTATTATTGTAGCGAGTACCTAATGCTGGCTAGCGCATAGCCAGTTTCGAGAAAGCATCGCGTAGAAGGGTCTCGCAGCAAAGTCAGAAATGCTTCACAGTCACAGAGTAAGACTCGATGGTCGTTGGAAAGGGAGGCCTTACCGGACGAATGGTAGTTGTAGGTCCGCGATAGTACATTGGAGCATTGTAAGTAGTGAATGCACGCGCTCTATGAGAGTCAGACAGTCGAGCCAATCATTCCGGCATTGTTAAACCTCTGGGCTCTGGGCTTTAGAGTGGGATCTCTCTCTCTCTCTCTCTCTCTCATTCACTCTCTTCCTTCCCATCTCTCTCTCTCTCTCTCTCTCTCTCTTTCTCTCTCTGATTATATATATGTACCATTTACAGCATCCGCAGAATGGGAAATACAGAGAAGGAAGCCATTTATAGAATCTATACATTACGGCTTATCAAACAATAATTCGGTAAGCCGGTTGGCTTTCTCTCTCTCTCTCTCTCTCTCTCTCTCGCTCACTTTACTATCGCCCCAGCAACTATCTCTGGCACATCTACCTTTCCCGATCTATCATCCGTTTCGAGAGAGAGATATATAGGCCTGTTGAGCCAGCCTATGTTGTGTTTGCACCTGTACATCCAGAATTTACCGACGGTCGATACTTCGATCTATCATGCTCGTGCATAACGGCAACTGTCCAAAGTGCTTCGAGCATCAACTCGTTGAAGATCCTATGCAAAATAGGCACTTGCGTTGCACATCCTACGCTAGGTAAGAGTATTAACCGCAATTTTTGTTTTTTTCTTCCTTTTGTAAACTGTTTTATATTTTAATATGATAAGTACATTAACATTTTATCTTGTCTCGATTATTATCGTTCGCTTTATCATTGATAAACGAATATTTCTTATTTTATCGTTGATAGATGGACTATTCCATGTTCTATTTGATTATTAATATAGTATTGACGATGTCGTATTTTCTATTATTAGAGATATTTAATACGTTACCTTAGCTCGTCTGTCGCCTATTTTATTTACAGTGTTATAATTCATTCGAAGGATGAAAATAGCACGCGAAGGACCAGTCGAGTTTAAACAGATCAAGATTTTTATTCAGCAAGGTAGAACTTCCATTCACTGGAACTATTTTTGACCCTTCGAGAGCAAAGTATCAACCAAGTTGGTCCGATTGATAAAAGCGAAGGAAAATTTCTTTCTTTCTCTTTTTTTTGTAAACTGTTTTATATTTTATTGTAAGTACATTAACATTTTATCTTGTCTCGATTATTATCGTTCGTTTTATCATTGATAAACGAATATTTCTTATTGTATCGTTGATAGATGGACTATTCCATGTTCTATTTGATTATTAATATAGTATTGACGATGTCGTATTTTCTATTATTAGAGATATTAAATACGTTACCTTAGCTCGTCTGTCGCCTATTTTATTTACAGTGTTATAATTCATTCGAAGGATGAAAATAGCACGCGAAGGACCAGTCGAGTTTAAACAGATCAAGATTTTTATTCAGCAAGGTAGAACTTCCATTCACTGGAACTATTTCTGACCCTTCGAGAGCAAAATATCAACCAAGTTGAGCCGATTGATAAAAGCAAAGGAATTTTTCTTTCTTTCTCTTTTTTTTGTAAACTGTTTTATATTTTATTGTAAGTACATTAACATTTTATCTTGTCTCGATTATTATCGTTCGTTTTATCATTGATAAATGAATATTTCTTATTTTATCATTGATAGCTGGATTACTCCATTTTCTATTTGATTATTAATGTAGTATTGACGATGTCGTATTTTCTATTATTAGAGATATTTAATACGTTACCTTAGGTCGTCTGTCGCCTATTTTATTTACAGTTTTATAACTCATTCGAAGGATGAAAATAGCACGCGAAGGATCAATCGAGTTTAAACAGATCAAGATCTTTGTTCGGGAAGGTATAACCTACATCCACTGGAACTATTTCGGACCCTTCGATGGCGAAGTGTCAACGAAGTTAGGCCGATTGACGAAAGGGGTAGTGAAGGGAAATTCGAGAAAGATCAAGAGGATAAGAGGAGGAGGAGGAGGAGGAAGAGAGGGGAGTGGAGATAAGCAAGTGTAAATTAGGTTGTCTGGCTCAGACACGATCGTATAATCCTCGGTATCGAACCAGCATCCTTCCTACTCGATATAGTTTATCGGCACGAACCCTGACTTAGCCACCCTTCTCGATTTAACGGTCTTTCCTCACTTTTCACTTTTCCTCAGATTTCTCTCTAGAGCAGCCTTTCAAAAACCTCGAGACCATCGATCATTCGTCGTTCCAAAAGGGAAAAGAGACGATAAAAGGTGTTGCAAAGGGGAAGAAAAAAGAATTAATCGAGAAGTTGGCCACGGGGTTAAAAAAAAATGAGAGAGATAAAAAAGAATTCGAGAAATTTTTTATTTTATTATTTTTATTGTTAGACAGATATGTTTGTCGATACTTTTGACACGTCGATTCGGTCGAAAGCTCCGAAGAGGATTTCTGTGTGCGAACCAAACGTTCAATGGCGACGTCACTCGTTCGCGTCCATCTCATCCTGGCATTGAACCGATACGATTCACGAGACTTCCTGTACGTTCACTGATTGAGATTATATCTGGTCAAAACTGGGATCGGCAAGGGACACGGTAACGACAATGGGAATTGGGAATAAACCGATAATCTCTGGAAATGTTATCGTTCGCGTATTGATTACACTCGATATCCTTGATGTTGCTCTTCGCTTCAATCTCGTTCCTGATAAGTATCGTCATAGCTCGATAGATGATTAATGCTCAATGGGACGACAAATTATGGGAAAATTGACTTGAATTATACCAAGGATGGACTTGAATTATCGGAAAATGAGCTCGAATTATAGATAAACGGACTAAAATTGTAGTAGCAAATACACGAATAATGATAATAAGTTGCTCGAATCATAGAAATCGATTCTTTAATTAAAAGAAACGTAGACTTGAATTATGGGAACATGGACTTGAATTAGAAAACAGCAACCTAACACGAATTGTTTTGACAAGAATTAATATCGAATCGATTTATCGTATCGAATATCTATCGATCTAAACTTACTCAAAGCAACGAAACATTCCTTTTTTTTCTAAGTACTTTTATAAACTTTGACCTCAGTGAAAATTGTAGGTTGAAAACCGAAGTAAGTTTAACGTGAATTTCCCTGAATGACTCTCTCTCTCTCTCTCTCTCCCTGTCATATGACCGTCTGTCCATAATCTCCAACCACATAACCTCCAATCAACCCAACTGGCCCTTTCCAGTTCGCCCTCCCAACTAGCCCTTTGTCCCTTCCCGCAGTAAACTCCAAAACTCACGTACTCGAAAGATTTGATTTCTCACTCGTAGCACGGTAAATTTCATTCTTCTTTGACCGAATCGTTAGTGGCAGAGATGCGTTCACACGTGAAATTGGAATTGGTAATTCGGACATCGCGATATCACAATTTTACCTCGACAATATTCCACCGTCCAACTCGTTGAATCTGGTTTACTACCGCGAAGCAAAACCTCGGACCATAAACTCGATTCTACATTTCGCACGTAACGACGAGTCTCTAATCATGCGCGTACCGCGAACCAAAGTACGAAACGTGTCACGTAACGAAGAATTAAATTTCATCCGGTTCAACCAAAAGCAAACGACGTAGATTGCTGACGAGTGAGAGAAAGTGTCGTCCGAACGTCGACGAACTTCGTCAATTCGATAAGAATGATTTTCGGTGATAAGAATGATTTTCGTCGATAAGAATGATTTTTTGAAATTTCTTTTTGTAAAAAAAAAAAGTAACTTAACGCTGGGAGAAAAATGATCGAGAAGCAAAGAGCCAAGATTGTCGAAGACGTCGAACTCCGGCAACAAGTGTCAGGCTTCTCTAGAACGATTCGATAGTTAAGTATCTATATATCTAACCCAGACTCGACGACGAACGAAACGTATCGAATCGTACGATTCGCGAACAATCCGTTTTCGACCAGATTCGCCTGTACGAACGAATAAAATTCCCGAGCTTATTGATATCTCGTCGCGTTACAGTCACATGGTTTGTGATTTTATCGTCGAGTGTTACACATAACTCTTAATCCACGAAGGAAAGTGAAAGGTGGAAAATAATCGAGAATCGCGTCGAGCTGAAAATCAATTTACGAATCTCTCTTGATTTTCATTCTCGTCGACGAAGTCCCTCGTCACGGATTAATAATTCGTGACGATAAACTTCTCGACCGGGGAGAAATCTTTTCCGAATGGCAAGAGTCGTTGTTAGCTTTTATTCTTTTTCGCTTTCGTTTCTTCTTTTGCTTTTTTTTTACTATTCTTTCTCTCAGACTGGTTTCGATATAATGAAAAGAAAAGTTGAAGGAGTTGGGATAAATGGAGAGAAAAAAAAATCTCGAAGTTCCCGAACGAGAGTAAACGGGGAATTGGATATGAGTTTTCTATAATACGGGATCGAGAGATTAATCCAATTTTCCGATTGGAACTTAATGTCGTGTTTTATGTGAGAAAAGTGGATTAACGATCTTGTTATCAGCGAGAGATAGACGGAACGATTGTTTTAAGTTTGCGATGGATCGCGTTGGAACGTAATCCAAACCGGAAGTCGCTGGGTCAAATTTGAGTCAAGGTTGAATTCGTTTATCTTGAATTAAAATGTTTTATTAATTTTTGAAAATTACAGTTCGATGTTTCGAGTTTAGACTCGGGTTTTAGTTCATTCTCAAAATTCAACCGTTAAATTTTACTTCTAAGTTGAATTCATGTTTATTTTCACGCTCCAATTACCCACGATTCTCACTTAAGGTCAAACTCAAGGTTAAACTTCGTTCTCGATTCAACTTCTCAATTCCATCCGAAGTTGAGTTTGAACATCGGTAACATTTAAATCCGTAAGTAAATTAGACCGAAAACTTCGCGTCATCTTCAAAAATAAACATAACTTCATCAAACTCAAACTCGATCTAACATCAAACACAAATTCATGAGTTAAAAATTTCCCTGAACTTATCCACAATTTATATTCACTTTACCATTAAAAATTCGAATGAAATCCCGCTCAAAATTTCCACCGTGCATTGACCTTAAACTTGCCCCGTCCCTTCTGAATTCAAACACATACGAGAGAGAAAAGCAACAATTTCGAATTTTCTATAAACAAATCGATGTTCGATAATAGTCACGAACCTATCGACGGTATGCCCAGGGTCATTGAGATCCTAGCTATGCAGCCATAATATCCAGACTTTATAATACAGGAACACGAGGGGTAAGCGACTTACGACCCTCCCTTAGAAAGAGGGGGGGGGGGTGAATAGAGGGTGAGAAAGCGAGGAGAGACCTCGTCCCGAGAAGCTTCTCGCAGCACCAGGGTTGGTCGAAGGGGTGTTTGAAGGCGACCTAAACCCACCACCGCGTGCACACAACCGGCTCTCTGGAAGCTCAAAAGATATCGACGTACCGCTATCGCACGTACCTATAGTTTCGAGCTTGCGACGTGTGCCTCACTTTTGAGAATAACGGTACCGTTGAAACTATCTACGCGTTTTATATAGGCAGGCTCCTCGTCCATCGTAAAATACCAGAATCCCCCCCCCCCCCCCCCCCCCCCCCCCCCCCCCCTATATATATATATATATGGGAGAGAGAGAGTTTTCTCTCTCGCCCATACGTACGCGTACGTAGAGAGAGAGAGAGCTTTCTCTCTCACGTATAGTATAGAAAACTCTCTCTCTCTCTCTCTCTCTCTCTACGTACGCGTATACAATACTAACCAACTCGGAACTCGAGCTCTTCGCCTTCGTAACTTATGTAACTCCCAACTGGCTCTTTACTCCCTTACGAACGTTACCACGCGTTGGCGCGAGGGCAATCTACTCGCATTAAAGAATACGTTACCCGTTCTACGATTCCTCGACCATTTTACTTTCCCGTACACGGCTCTTTGACTACCATTTCGCACTTTACTTTGCTGAAACGAAACGAGAAATTCTACACCCGGTGAGAAAGAAAATGTTCTCGAACGTAGGTCGTTGATGCTTTCTCAATGTCTTTCTTTTTATTTTCCCTTCTCTTTTCGTTTTTCTTTTCTTTTTCAGGGTTCCTTCGCGGTCTCGAGCAATTTCCGGAATCTCTTTGCGGTGGCCGAACACGGGTTACGTTTTGGTGGCTTTGTTCGACGAATTTATTTAACGACGAGTGTTGAAAATTGGTCTCGTATACATGGAGGATTTCTGTGATTCGATTTGAGTGTCGTCGACGAAATTCAAGTTTATTTTGTTTTATTTAAATTTGTTTGGTTTAAGAATAAAGGCTAAGAATGGAAACGAGTTTTCGACCATTGGGATTAAGTTTGACCTTCGTGGGTAAGTTCGACCTTCTCACTTACATTCGACCTTCTTCCATTCGACTCTTGTCCTCAGGTTCGACCTTCACGCTTGAATTCGACCTTCGCACTCAAATCCGACCTTCGAACTGAAATTCAACTTTCGTACTTAAACTCGAGCTTGAAATTCATCCAATTTACGATTTGGGCCTCAAGGCCCCAAGATCGTTTCCCAAAACCTCTTACAACGTCCGATCGAATTTATACACCATACGATTGTAAAGTTAGCAAAAATCATGCGATGACACGCGCATGCGTTAGAAGAATCTAAGTTCTTGGTCGTTTTTCGGTGAAGTTAAGAGTGCTCACCGAAAGACCAAAAGTGCCTCGAGCTCACGCCCGAAAGGTGAAATGGTCGAGTGCGGGATGAGCTCTCACTCTTCTCGCTTTCCTTTTGCAGCTTTAATTCTTGGTAGCTGGAGAATTCTAACCCACGTAACCTGGAACCCCTGGTATGCCAGCTCATGTCAGTATTGCTCAGAAATTGCCACATGTTGTACGTGTCATTCCCGAGTTACTCTCGCGCTTTCTCCTCAATGCCTTTGCTCCAGTGGTGTTTGTTCCTCTTGCCCAAGTCTTACAACCTTGGCTCTTTCAGCTTTGCCACTACTTTTCCTTCCTTTCTCTCCCTCCCTCTCTCTCTCTCTTTCTCTCTCTCTCTCTCACACACACACACACACATACTCACAAACGCAACCTCACACTCTTTCCCTCACTCACCGTCGTTGCATCTGTCTCTACTCATTCGTAGATCTGGGCAACAGCTCACTAGGGTTTAGCTTTCTCTGGATGCGTATTATATACCAAGCCATTTCCGGTACGTTATATCAAGACCTTACTCCAGCTTGATGTACAAGATGTCTCGAGAGTCTTTCTGACTCTCGTCTATCCGCAAGAACGAAATCCTTCATGGTGACTGTCTGAAAATCATTGGAATCTCCGAATTATCTCGAATATTAGTAATTATCGATAAAAATCCTTTTTTTTTAAATTCGCTTAATATAAATTAAACAAAATTTATCATTGCAGGTAAAATAAAAATCGAGGTATATTTCTTCGAGTTAACTATTTCAACCAAATCTTCACTGGACTCAGATCTCATCTTTAATGTACGATTTAAAAAGTTTTCGAGGCAAAACAAACGTTCGTTATTTTTCAACTATGAACTTGATGACAACAAATCATTAAACAATTTTCTAATTTATACTTGAAAAAACGTGCATTATTGCCGGATTTACCACGTTAATCGCGGCTTCACTCGAATGTACAAAATTGAACATAAAAATAAAACAAAATAAAAATCTGAAAATAAAAACGAGAATTTAAATAAAGTTAAAATAAAATACAAAATATCTATAGGCCAGGGAGTGTTGCCACTATTCTAGCGATAACATTATCAACACCAGCGGGTTTATTTGAAATTCGAGCCGTTAAAGATTCGTGTAATAAAAGTAACGCCCTACGTTCTTCCATCGTTGCTCGACCGCCATTTGTAGCGGGGTAGGTACTAGAAATGAGTTGCTTTAAAATCGCGGCGTTAATAAAGCATTTTGCCGTATCAAAGCCACGTGACATATAGCCCGAGCTATACGCAACCATTTGTAGTCACGTTTAATTGTTGATCCCTTTATAGATGGCAGGAGCGTTACCAACGGCTCCGGCACTTCCGGCCAGAGGTACGGTAAACTCTTACCCGGTTTCATTACTTTCCATGCGAACTACCATTCGCCATTTCTGGTTGAGCCATATAGAAGCTTTTGCAACTGGGAAATGAATCTATAAAGTTGTTCGCCCAGAGGAGTGTGAGGAGGATGATGAGAAGATCGAGGAAAAGATCGGACACGTTGGGTAGTACGAATCTAAAATGGACCTTGGTGCGAGCTACACTTTCCTACACACCGAAATAGACTTTGGTTGTGAGCTTTCCTACACTGAGGAGGGCTTAAGCCAAGTATGGCCCTGGGGGTTTTGGCCCCCGGGTGCGCCAATCCTTCTCCCGATACGCCTATTTTCATGAAAGTGGATCTTGTCCGAATTTTGGACGAGTTCTCGTCTGCTATACGTCCTACATCCACGTCCGCGCCGATTCATTCTGTGATAATATGAATTTATTTTATCGTTATGTTAATGAATATATATTATTGTTTTTATTTATAGACATATTAGCAGAATAGTAAATAATACTTTGTAACATAATTAATTATTTATAATATAATTGTCGTTTAACAATCTATGTTAATATACATCTATTGTTATAATAATAATAATGAAGTAAAATAGAATAAAATTAAAATGACTTTATATTATTATTATTATTATTATTATTATTATTATTATTATTATTATTATTATTATTATTATTATTATTATTATTATTATTATTATTATTAAATCTGATATATAAAAATGGAAGAATGTTTGTTTGTTTGTTTGTTTGTTTGTTTGAAGTAAAGTAGAATGAAGTATAATAGAATAAAATTAAAATGACTTTATATTATAATTATTATTATTATTATTAAATCTGATATATAAAAATGGAAGAATGTTTGTTTGTTTGTTTGTTTGTTTGTTTGAAGTAAAGTAGAATGAAGTATAATAGAATAAAATTAAAATGACTTTATATTATTATTATTATTATTATTATTATTAAATCTGATATATAAAAATGGAAGAATGTTTGTTTGTTTGGTTGTTTGTCACGAGTAAGCTCTTATACCATTCATCCGATTGCGATGAACATTTGGTGAATTGTAGTCCGCATGCTGGGTACCGCTAATTATTTATAAAATTAGCGTTAATAACTATTTTCAAAAGTCTCGTTGAATTATAATTCTTTTTTTCTTCTTTTCATATTATTATTTTTTATCCCAAACTCCATCGTGTCTTCTCTTATCATCGTTCAAATTGATAAAATCGAGATCGAGATTGGATTTCGATTCGATTATCTTATTTTCTCAGATTCGATCGACTCGTTTCACATTCTTGCACACTACCTACTGTATTCAAACACGAGTCAACTTCGACGTCAAACACACCGAATCTCGAGAGATAAAAATAATCATAAATTTATCATTGCCCTCGTACGTGTCGTAAGATATTGAAACGAATACACTCGAGAATATTTTATTCAGCATCTCGACACAATAATAATCGCACATAAATCATCGATATTTTGATTTCGCAATCAGAGGTAACTAAAAAAATTAAATTATATTACCGATCTCGTCTTCGCTTCGTTCCAAGAAAATAACGTTCCTTATCGCATCAATCAGCCCACGCCCAGAAGCCTCCCATCACTTTGAATTAGTAAGAAAAATTATACGTGATAAGACTCCTCTGTCTCGAGATCGTTATTTTTATATCCAGAGACAATATGCTCGTCATTCTCAAACACACGTGTAGAGAACAAACACATGCTTGTTTGAATATAAATGCTTTGACGAATCACTTTGTTGACTTCGATATGGTCGTACTACGCACCGCATAGTGGAGGCATCCAATTCAGTCGTGTACCGATCGTCCAACAAAGCAGTAGCAAGCTGCTCGGCTATCATTCCAGAATAAAGACCGAGAGTATTGATAAAACGTATAAAAAGTGTTTGGAGAAAAGAAAAAGCTAGATCGTTGCATAAATCTGCAAGAAAATCGTTATTACAAAAATCGATCATGGATTGGACAACACTCCTTCTAACGATCGTCTTGTCTTCTCTCATAATCCGTTACTTCTTCTCACGAACGGTCGATCGATTAGAGAAAGATGGAATTTTACGGGTAAAACCAGTACCGATTTTTGGCAATATGGCGCGAGCGATTTTTAGACGCAATACATTTGGCGAGATCATCGACAGGACTTACAAGCTAGACGAGGAAGCTAAATATGTCGGTTTTTACGATTTTAGTGAACCAGTGATAATGATAAGATCGCCGGAATTGATCAAGAGCATCGCCATAAAGAATTTCGATCATTTCGTAGATCATCGTAATTTCATCGATCCCGATCTCGATCCACTGTTCGGCAATAATCTCTTCTCGTTACACGGGGATAAGTGGAAGGAGATGAGAAATCTTTTAACCCCAGCGTTCACCAGTAGCAAGATGAAAGCGATGTTCAAGCTGATGTCAAATTGTGCTGAAAATTTTACCGATTTTTTTATCCATCGAGCCGTAAACAAGCCGTTTATGATAAACGGGAAAGACGCATTCTCGAGATACACGACAGACGTGATAGCCACCTGCGCTTTTGGCATATGTACCGATTCTATGAGAAATCCCAATAACGATTTCTACGTGCTCGGTAAAGAAACGATGAATTTCGAAGGGATACTTTCGTTGAAATTTTTCTTTTGTCGTAATTTTCCAAAAATATCGAGATTCCTCAATATAAGACTGATGAGTGAGAGGGTAGAAAAGTTTTTCGAGTCGATCGTTAGAGAAACGATCGAGACGAGAGAACGCGAGGGTATCACGAGACCGGATATGATACAATTGATGATGGATTCGGGCAAAAATGCAAATGGCGAGGGGCGAAGAATGTCAACTATCGAGATGACGGCTCAAGCTTTCATCTTCTTTTTCGGTGGTTTCGATAGTTCCTCAACCCTCATGAGTTTCGTCGCTTACGAGATCGCGTATGACGCGAAGGTTCAGAAGAAACTTCTCGACGAGATCGATCAGGTCCTCGCCGAAACTAACGGTGAATTGACGTACGACGCTATCAACAATATGCAATATCTCGATGCCGTCATCAACGAAACCTTGAGGGTTCATGCAGTGGCCGTATTTCTGGACAGAATTTGCGTCAAGCCCTTCGAACTTCCGCCGTCACGTCCGGGCGACAAACCGGTTACCGTTGAACCGGGTCAAAACATCTGGTTCCCAGTTAACTCTATTCATCACGATCCAAAATATTTTACCGATCCCAACAAGTTCGATCCGGAAAGATTCATGGGTTCTGCCAAAAACGAGATCGATTCGTCCACCTATTTCCCATTCGGACATGGACCAAGAATGTGCATCGGTAACAGATTCGCTCTTCTCGAGACCAAAGTCCTGATCGTCCATCTTCTCTCCAAGTGTCGTCTGAGAACGAGCGAGAAAATGATCGTACCGCTTCAATACAGCAAGGCTTCTTTTACTATAACTGCCAAGGGTGGCTTCTGGTTCGATCTGGAACGAAGAAACACAGCTGCCAAAACCAATGGAACAGCCAACGGTCATTGACACTTTTTATCTCTATTGGATATATGATAATTATTTAGAGTAAGAAATATATTTACGTATACATAGATTAGAGTACAAAAACAAATCGACACACGAGCCCGTGTAAACATAAATATTGACCGGCGATTCGATAGTGGTCAAATACGTACAAAGAGACCAAAGGGTTTATAATTTCTTTTCTAGCTTAGCGACTGTTCCTTTAGTTCATGCGACAAGTCGTCAGTCTCGTAGAGATCTTTGTCAAGAGTAGATGGACCTTGCCTCGCGTTAATAATAAAGTTAAATAGTTAATTGAACATCTACCCGAGTTATAATTATTTCTCAACCCATTTCCAATAACCTCAAACAAAGAATAATTACCAATAACGATTCCTAGTAAATAAATGTTATTATTATATAATTATTATATTATATTATATAAGTTATTATTATTATTATTATTATTATTATATTATTATTATTATTATTATTATGGGGAAAACAGTTTCGTTTCTTAGCTCTTAGCTAGTTTTTACTACATTTACGGGCTAGTGCCAAGTAAATGTAGCATGTGGTGTGTGTTTATTGTGTAGACGGGATGTGATGTGGAACTGTCTCATTTTCATCCAAATCCATGAACTTTCTAACTATCCGACAGGTATTGAGAATTGCGGCTTTTTGGAGTAGGATGTAGGTGGAGTCTTTCAAGTCTATTAATTTGAGGCTGTGATGAAGGTGATTAGGTATGACACCTGTGGTGGAGATGACTATGGGTATTATGTAGACTTTGTCTTGTCTCCAGATTCTGGTAACTTCTTCTTTCAATTCTGCGTATTTACTAATTTTCTCGCCTATTGTTTTTTGTACATTGTGTGTGTTGGGGACGGCAATATCAATAAGGTATGTGATTTTATTTACTTTATCCTGGAGTGTAATATCTGGTCTATTATAGTGAACTGTCCTGTCGGTAAGTATAGCGCGGTCATAATAAAGTTTGTGTGTAGGGTTTTCTAATACCGTTTGAGGTTTGTATTTGTAGTAGGGTGTGTTTGTGTCTTGTATAAGTTTGTGTTTGAGTGCTAGTTTTTGGTGAATGATGTTTGCAACCTGGTTGTGTCTGTGAGTGTAGTCCGTCTGTGTGAGTGTTGTGCATGCCCCTGTTATGTGTTGTATGGTCTCTGGTTGAGCGTGGCACTTGCGACATTTATCGTTAGTTACCGTGGGGTCTTTGATGATATATTTCCTATAGTTTTTAGTGTTGATAATTTGGTCTTGTATAGCTATGATAAAACCTTCAGTTTCCGGAAAAAGGTTACCAATTTTGAGCCATTTATTTGATGCTATTGTGTCTATATGCGGTTGTTCAAGGTCATGAGGGTGTCGCCCGTGCAGGACTTTCTTCTTCCAGTCCTCTACCTTTTGTGCTTGTGGGTCAAAAGTGTGGTTGTGTTGTGTGTCTGTTTGTTCGAGTAGGTTGAGTGGAGTGTAATTGTGATCGTTTGCAGCTACGGCTTTATGAATGTTACTAGTGCTAGATTTAGTGTAAAAGAATGTTTTGAGTCTACTAATTTGCTTTTGCCAAAGGTGGTAAATGTCTATGAGGCCTCTCCCTCCATTTTGTCGTTTGATGGTAAGCCTTTCTATTGCAGATTTGGGGTGTAGATTATTGTGTCCGGTAAGTGTAGTGCGTGTGGTTCTTTCTATCTGTTGTATGTCAGTTTTGGACCATTTAATAACTCCAAATGAGTACGTTAATATAGGGATTGCGTAGGTGTTCAGTGCTTTGATGAGATTTTTTCCAGAGAGTTGTGTTTTACAAACTGCGGTTACTCTCCTTTTATACTCCGTGTTCAGCGTATTCTTAATGGCTGTATGATCTATTCCTTTAAGTTGCTTGTACCCTAGATATTTGTATAAGTCTGTTGGTTCCATAGCTGTGATTGTGTCTGTAGTGTTAATATTATAGTCGCCTGGTTTTATTTTTCCTCTGATTATGTGTAGTGTTTTACATTTATCTAGTCCAAACTCCATATTGATATCCTTGCTGAATTCTGTCGTAGTGTCTATTAACTGTTTCATTTCTTTTTCTGTTTTGGTGTATAATTTAATGTCATCCATATATATGAGATGTGAGATTGTGGTTTCGTCTGTTGTAGTATGTTTGAGATTATATCCGGCTTTACAGTTGTGGAGTAGGTTAGATAAAGGGTTCAGTGCGAGGCAGAACCAAAGGGGACTTAGGGAGTCCCCTTGGTATATGCCTTTCCTAATAAATATCTGTCGCGTTGTGATTGTGTTGTTGTTGTGATGTAATTGTAGTGTCGTTTTCCAGCGGGCCATAATGTGATGCAGGAAGTCTATTATTTTTGGGTTTATTTTATATATGCGTAATATTTGGATTAACCATGAATGTGGGATACTATCAAAAGCTTTTTTGTAATCAATATAGGTACAGTGTAGGTTTTTATTTTTTGTGGTGGCATTTTTGTGGACTATTGAATCTATGACTAACTGTTCCTTGCATCCCATATGGCCTCTCCTACACCCTTTCTGTTCTTCTGCTATAATGTTGTGGTGTTCTATGTGTTTGGTGATTTTTTGTGTGATTGCTGAAGTTATGATCTTATATATTGTGGGTAGGCAGGTAATTGGTCTGTATTGTGAGGGTTGTGAAGAATGCTGAGACTTTGGCAGCATATACGTTATTCCAGTTGCAATAAAGTCAGGTATGTTCTGTTGTCCTAAGATTATGTCTGTAATGTTTTTAGCAATGGGTTTGTGTAGTGAGTCTAATTTTTTGTACCAGAAATTGTGTATTTTGTCAATTCCAGGTGATTTCCAATTGTGTAGTTTTGCTGTAGTATTGTGTATATCAGATTCAGAAATTTCACTAAATTCCATTTCATCTATTGCACTCCATTTATTTTCTTCCTCTGTTATCCAGGTAGCTTTATCATTATGTTGCACTTGTTGTTCCCAAATGCTACCCCAGAAAGTCTCTAATTGTTCTGTTGTTGGTGTTTCTGTATTTGTGTCAGGCGTGATGTTTGTTTGTGTTTTGTGTAAATGTCTGTAGAAGTTTTTTTCGTTATTTGTAAACATGGCGTTGTCGTTTTTGCGTTGTTGTGCCTTATTGTATCTTCTCATCCTATGCACTTTTAGTGCGAGTTTCTGTTTTAATGTGTCTAAGAATTCTTCAAGTTTTCTATTGTCGTTTTCGTGTCTGGTGTGAATGGTCATGTTCTTAACTATTGCCTCAACTCTTTTGATTACTTTATTAGTTCGGTTGTTGTTAATGTATTGTGTTAATCTACCACAGTCAGCTCGCAGTTTTTCAATATCTCTTTCGAGTCTTTGTTGCCATGGTGGTTTATTAGTAGTTTTTGGCATGGCGCTGCCTGTGTATTCTGTTATTTTATAGTTAAGTTCCTCAGAAATAACTAACGCTGTGCAGTAAATTAATGTGTGTATGTCTACAAGCTTTGTGTTTTCTGTAATGTATTGATTTAATATGGTTGTGTTAAATATATGTACTAGATGAGTGAGTTTTGGGGTATACTTGAGTTTGGGTAGTTTTGGACGGGCTGCAGGGTCCATCCCAGAGTATTGTGTTAGTGCGGTTTTAAATTTATCGTGTATTTCTTGAGTTTGTGTATTTGTTAACTGATTTTGATTGAAATTTTCTATGATTTCAACATCGTTTTCTAGTATAATGGTTATATTTTCAGTTTGTGTAGATGTGTGTGTACTTTGTGAGTGTGCTTGGGAGTGGATGTAAGGCTGTGATTGTGTGCTAGGTTGCGATTGTGTGTGTGAATGTTGCTCTATTTGTGTTGTGTTTTCTGTTGTTATATGTGTTTCCGGCGGTGGATTGTGATTCAGTTCTTCTAACTGTACCCGCACTTCTTCTTTTAATTTGTCTATTTCTGCTTGAGATAAAAGTTTATTCCTTACTATTGTTCTCCTCTGATCTGCAATGCGTTGTTCTGAGACGCTGATTTCTGGGTACTGTCGTGTAAAAAGTTCATGAAGCTGTTGTCTGCATGTGGTCATGTCTGTTTCTAATTTAGTGATATGGAGGTAGGTTCGCATGATAAAGATGTTTACTTCCTTGCTCCATCTCATGCGAACTCTTAGTTTTCCAGCCTTGGTGGACGCGGGCATGAAGGCGCTAGCCCCCCGCGCAACATTCAAGGCTGGTATGGGTGGATCGGTACTAAGACTAGTAATGGGGGGTGATGAATGTGTGGGAGGTGACGATGGTATCGATGGTGATGATGCTCTGGAAGGTGTGTATGATACTGTGCTGGGGCTAAAAGGTTCTAATGGGCTATCTGTACGGTCTGTTGGCCTGTCACCATCGTCACTGATATCGGCTGTAGTATCTTTGTCGGTGGGAGCCCGCCTGTTCAACTCCTCACCGCTGACGGTTCGCATGCTGTGACACCCAGCGTCAGCTCCAGGTGTGCCCCGGCGATCGCCCCCGGGCAGCGGCCCTAAACGTTTACTTTTTGAGCGAGTCTCCATGTTAATGGGTTACCTTTGCCTTGTTAGCCGTATAAGTTTCGATTGTATACGTGTCCGCCCCCCACGTGGTCTGGTGTTCGACGCGGACGTAAGGTAGGAATTTAGGGGGCTTATTATTATTATTATTATTATTATTATTATTATTATTATTATTATTATTATTATTATTATTATTATTATTATTATTATTATTATTATTATTATTAATCTGATATATAAAAATGGAAGAATGTTTGTTTGTTTGTTTGTTTGTTTGTTTGTTTGAAGTAAAGTAGAATGAAGTATAATAGAATAAAATTAAAATGACTTTATATTATAATTATTATTATTATTATTAAATCTGATATATAAAAATGGAAGAATGTTTGTTTGTTTGTTTGTTTGTTTGTTTGAAGTAAAGTAGAATGAAGTATAATAGAATAAAATTAAAATGACTTTATATTATTATTATTATTATTATTATTATTAAATCTGATATATAAAAATGGAAGAATGTTTGTTTGTTTGGTTGTTTGTCACGAGTAAGCTCTTATACCATTCATCCGATTGCGATGAACATTTGGTGAATTGTAGTCCGCATGCTGGGTACCGCTAATTATTTATAAAATTAGCGTTAATAACTATTTTCAAAAGTCTCGTTGAATTATAATTCTTTTTTTCTTCTTTTCATATTATTATTTTTTATCCCAAACTCCATCGTGTCTTCTCTTATCATCGTTCAAATTGATAAAATCGAGATCGAGATTGGATTTCGATTCGATTATCTTATTTTCTCAGATTCGATCGACTCGTTTCACATTCTTGCACACTACCTACTGTATTCAAACACGAGTCAACTTCGACGTCAAACACACCGAATCTCGAGAGATAAAAATAATCATAAATTTATCATTGCCCTCGTACGTGTCGTAAGATATTGAAACGAATACACTCGAGAATATTTTATTCAGCATCTCGACACAATAATAATCGCACATAAATCATCGATATTTTGATTTCGCAATCAGAGGTAACTAAAAAAATTAAATTATATTACCGATCTCGTCTTCGCTTCGTTCCAAGAAAATAACGTTCCTTATCGCATCAATCAGCCCACGCCCAGAAGCCTCCCATCACTTTGAATTAGTAAGAAAAATTATACGTGATAAGACTCCTCTGTCTCGAGATCGTTATTTTTATATCCAGAGACAATATGCTCGTCATTCTCAAACACACGTGTAGAGAACAAACACATGCTTGTTTGAATATAAATGCTTTGACGAATCACTTTGTTGACTTCGATATGGTCGTACTACGCACCGCATAGTGGAGGCATCCAATTCAGTCGTGTACCGATCGTCCAACAAAGCAGTAGCAAGCTGCTCGGCTATCATTCCAGAATAAAGACCGAGAGTATTGATAAAACGTATAAAAAGTGTTTGGAGAAAAGAAAAAGCTAGATCGTTGCATAAATCTGCAAGAAAATCGTTATTACAAAAATCGATCATGGATTGGACAACACTCCTTCTAACGATCGTCTTGTCTTCTCTCATAATCCGTTACTTCTTCTCACGAACGGTCGATCGATTAGAGAAAGATGGAATTTTACGGGTAAAACCAGTACCGATTTTTGGCAATATGGCGCGAGCGATTTTTAGACGCAATACATTTGGCGAGATCATCGACAGGACTTACAAGCTAGACGAGGAAGCTAAATATGTCGGTTTTTACGATTTTAGTGAACCAGTGATAATGATAAGATCGCCGGAATTGATCAAGAGCATCGCCATAAAGAATTTCGATCATTTCGTAGATCATCGTAATTTCATCGATCCCGATCTCGATCCACTGTTCGGCAATAATCTCTTCTCGTTACACGGGGATAAGTGGAAGGAGATGAGAAATCTTTTAACCCCAGCGTTCACCAGTAGCAAGATGAAAGCGATGTTCAAGCTGATGTCAAATTGTGCTGAAAATTTTACCGATTTTTTTATCCATCGAGCCGTAAACAAGCCGTTTATGATAAACGGGAAAGACGCATTCTCGAGATACACGACAGACGTGATAGCCACCTGCGCTTTTGGCATATGTACCGATTCTATGAGAAATCCCAATAACGATTTCTACGTGCTCGGTAAAGAAACGATGAATTTCGAAGGGATACTTTCGTTGAAATTTTTCTTTTGTCGTAATTTTCCAAAAATATCGAGATTCCTCAATATAAGACTGATGAGTGAGAGGGTAGAAAAGTTTTTCGAGTCGATCGTTAGAGAAACGATCGAGACGAGAGAACGCGAGGGTATCACGAGACCGGATATGATACAATTGATGATGGATTCGGGCAAAAATGCAAATGGCGAGGGGCGAAGAATGTCAACTATCGAGATGACGGCTCAAGCTTTCATCTTCTTTTTCGGTGGTTTCGATAGTTCCTCAACCCTCATGAGTTTCGTCGCTTACGAGATCGCGTATGACGCGAAGGTTCAGAAGAAACTTCTCGACGAGATCGATCAGGTCCTCGCCGAAACTAACGGTGAATTGACGTACGACGCTATCAACAATATGCAATATCTCGATGCCGTCATCAACGAAACCTTGAGGGTTCATGCAGTGGCCGTATTTCTGGACAGAATTTGCGTCAAGCCCTTCGAACTTCCGCCGTCACGTCCGGGCGACAAACCGGTTACCGTTGAACCGGGTCAAAACATCTGGTTCCCAGTTAACTCTATTCATCACGATCCAAAATATTTTACCGATCCCAACAAGTTCGATCCGGAAAGATTCATGGGTTCTGCCAAAAACGAGATCGATTCGTCCACCTATTTCCCATTCGGACATGGACCAAGAATGTGCATCGGTAACAGATTCGCTCTTCTCGAGACCAAAGTCCTGATCGTCCATCTTCTCTCCAAGTGTCGTCTGAGAACGAGCGAGAAAATGATCGTACCGCTTCAATACAGCAAGGCTTCTTTTACTATAACTGCCAAGGGTGGCTTCTGGTTCGATCTGGAACGAAGAAACACAGCTGCCAAAACCAATGGAACAGCCAACGGTCATTGACACTTTTTATCTCTATTGGATATATGATAATTATTTAGAGTAAGAAATATATTTACGTATACATAGATTAGAGTACAAAAACAAATCGACACACGAGCCCGTGTAAACATAAATATTGACCGGCGATTCGATAGTGGTCAAATACGTACAAAGAGACCAAAGGGTTTATAATTTCTTTTCTAGCTTAGCGACTGTTCCTTTAGTTCATGCGACAAGTCGTCAGTCTCGTAGAGATCTTTGTCAAGAGTAGATGGACCTTGCCTCGCGTTAATAATAAAGTTAAATAGTTAATTGAACATCTACCCGAGTTATAATTATTTCTCAACCCATTTCCAATAACCTCAAACAAAGAATAATTACCAATAACGATTCCTAGTAAATAAATGTTATTATTATATAATTATTATATTATATTATATAAGTTATTATTATTATTATTATTATTATTATATTATTATTATTATTATTATTATGGGGAAAACAGTTTCGTTTCTTAGCTCTTAGCTAGTTTTTACTACATTTACGGGCTAGTGCCAAGTAAATGTAGCATGTGGTGTGTGTTTATTGTGTAGACGGGATGTGATGTGGAACTGTCTCATTTTCATCCAAATCCATGAACTTTCTAACTATCCGACAGGTATTGAGAATTGCGGCTTTTTGGAGTAGGATGTAGGTGGAGTCTTTCAAGTCTATTAATTTGAGGCTGTGATGAAGGTGATTAGGTATGACACCTGTGGTGGAGATGACTATGGGTATTATGTAGACTTTGTCTTGTCTCCAGATTCTGGTAACTTCTTCTTTCAATTCTGCGTATTTACTAATTTTCTCGCCTATTGTTTTTTGTACATTGTGTGTGTTGGGGACGGCAATATCAATAAGGTATGTGATTTTATTTACTTTATCCTGGAGTGTAATATCTGGTCTATTATAGTGAACTGTCCTGTCGGTAAGTATAGCGCGGTCATAATAAAGTTTGTGTGTAGGGTTTTCTAATACCGTTTGAGGTTTGTATTTGTAGTAGGGTGTGTTTGTGTCTTGTATAAGTTTGTGTTTGAGTGCTAGTTTTTGGTGAATGATGTTTGCAACCTGGTTGTGTCTGTGAGTGTAGTCCGTCTGTGTGAGTGTTGTGCATGCCCCTGTTATGTGTTGTATGGTCTCTGGTTGAGCGTGGCACTTGCGACATTTATCGTTAGTTACCGTGGGGTCTTTGATGATATATTTCCTATAGTTTTTAGTGTTGATAATTTGGTCTTGTATAGCTATGATAAAACCTTCAGTTTCCGGAAAAAGGTTACCAATTTTGAGCCATTTATTTGATGCTATTGTGTCTATATGCGGTTGTTCAAGGTCATGAGGGTGTCGCCCGTGCAGGACTTTCTTCTTCCAGTCCTCTACCTTTTGTGCTTGTGGGTCAAAAGTGTGGTTGTGTTGTGTGTCTGTTTGTTCGAGTAGGTTGAGTGGAGTGTAATTGTGATCGTTTGCAGCTACGGCTTTATGAATGTTACTAGTGCTAGATTTAGTGTAAAAGAATGTTTTGAGTCTACTAATTTGCTTTTGCCAAAGGTGGTAAATGTCTATGAGGCCTCTCCCTCCATTTTGTCGTTTGATGGTAAGCCTTTCTATTGCAGATTTGGGGTGTAGATTATTGTGTCCGGTAAGTGTAGTGCGTGTGGTTCTTTCTATCTGTTGTATGTCAGTTTTGGACCATTTAATAACTCCAAATGAGTACGTTAATATAGGGATTGCGTAGGTGTTCAGTGCTTTGATGAGATTTTTTCCAGAGAGTTGTGTTTTACAAACTGCGGTTACTCTCCTTTTATACTCCGTGTTCAGCGTATTCTTAATGGCTGTATGATCTATTCCTTTAAGTTGCTTGTACCCTAGATATTTGTATAAGTCTGTTGGTTCCATAGCTGTGATTGTGTCTGTAGTGTTAATATTATAGTCGCCTGGTTTTATTTTTCCTCTGATTATGTGTAGTGTTTTACATTTATCTAGTCCAAACTCCATATTGATATCCTTGCTGAATTCTGTCGTAGTGTCTATTAACTGTTTCATTTCTTTTTCTGTTTTGGTGTATAATTTAATGTCATCCATATATATGAGATGTGAGATTGTGGTTTCGTCTGTTGTAGTATGTTTGAGATTATATCCGGCTTTACAGTTGTGGAGTAGGTTAGATAAAGGGTTCAGTGCGAGGCAGAACCAAAGGGGACTTAGGGAGTCCCCTTGGTATATGCCTTTCCTAATAAATATCTGTCGCGTTGTGATTGTGTTGTTGTTGTGATGTAATTGTAGTGTCGTTTTCCAGCGGGCCATAATGTGATGCAGGAAGTCTATTATTTTTGGGTTTATTTTATATATGCGTAATATTTGGATTAACCATGAATGTGGGATACTATCAAAAGCTTTTTTGTAATCAATATAGGTACAGTGTAGGTTTTTATTTTTTGTGGTGGCATTTTTGTGGACTATTGAATCTATGACTAACTGTTCCTTGCATCCCATATGGCCTCTCCTACACCCTTTCTGTTCTTCTGCTATAATGTTGTGGTGTTCTATGTGTTTGGTGATTTTTTGTGTGATTGCTGAAGTTATGATCTTATATATTGTGGGTAGGCAGGTAATTGGTCTGTATTGTGAGGGTTGTGAAGAATGCTGAGACTTTGGCAGCATATACGTTATTCCAGTTGCAATAAAGTCAGGTATGTTCTGTTGTCCTAAGATTATGTCTGTAATGTTTTTAGCAATGGGTTTGTGTAGTGAGTCTAATTTTTTGTACCAGAAATTGTGTATTTTGTCAATTCCAGGTGATTTCCAATTGTGTAGTTTTGCTGTAGTATTGTGTATATCAGATTCAGAAATTTCACTAAATTCCATTTCATCTATTGCACTCCATTTATTTTCTTCCTCTGTTATCCAGGTAGCTTTATCATTATGTTGCACTTGTTGTTCCCAAATGCTACCCCAGAAAGTCTCTAATTGTTCTGTTGTTGGTGTTTCTGTATTTGTGTCAGGCGTGATGTTTGTTTGTGTTTTGTGTAAATGTCTGTAGAAGTTTTTTTCGTTATTTGTAAACATGGCGTTGTCGTTTTTGCGTTGTTGTGCCTTATTGTATCTTCTCATCCTATGCACTTTTAGTGCGAGTTTCTGTTTTAATGTGTCTAAGAATTCTTCAAGTTTTCTATTGTCGTTTTCGTGTCTGGTGTGAATGGTCATGTTCTTAACTATTGCCTCAACTCTTTTGATTACTTTATTAGTTCGGTTGTTGTTAATGTATTGTGTTAATCTACCACAGTCAGCTCGCAGTTTTTCAATATCTCTTTCGAGTCTTTGTTGCCATGGTGGTTTATTAGTAGTTTTTGGCATGGCGCTGCCTGTGTATTCTGTTATTTTATAGTTAAGTTCCTCAGAAATAACTAACGCTGTGCAGTAAATTAATGTGTGTATGTCTACAAGCTTTGTGTTTTCTGTAATGTATTGATTTAATATGGTTGTGTTAAATATATGTACTAGATGAGTGAGTTTTGGGGTATACTTGAGTTTGGGTAGTTTTGGACGGGCTGCAGGGTCCATCCCAGAGTATTGTGTTAGTGCGGTTTTAAATTTATCGTGTATTTCTTGAGTTTGTGTATTTGTTAACTGATTTTGATTGAAATTTTCTATGATTTCAACATCGTTTTCTAGTATAATGGTTATATTTTCAGTTTGTGTAGATGTGTGTGTACTTTGTGAGTGTGCTTGGGAGTGGATGTAAGGCTGTGATTGTGTGCTAGGTTGCGATTGTGTGTGTGAATGTTGCTCTATTTGTGTTGTGTTTTCTGTTGTTATATGTGTTTCCGGCGGTGGATTGTGATTCAGTTCTTCTAACTGTACCCGCACTTCTTCTTTTAATTTGTCTATTTCTGCTTGAGATAAAAGTTTATTCCTTACTATTGTTCTCCTCTGATCTGCAATGCGTTGTTCTGAGACGCTGATTTCTGGGTACTGTCGTGTAAAAAGTTCATGAAGCTGTTGTCTGCATGTGGTCATGTCTGTTTCTAATTTAGTGATATGGAGGTAGGTTCGCATGATAAAGATGTTTACTTCCTTGCTCCATCTCATGCGAACTCTTAGTTTTCCAGCCTTGGTGGACGCGGGCATGAAGGCGCTAGCCCCCCGCGCAACATTCAAGGCTGGTATGGGTGGATCGGTACTAAGACTAGTAATGGGGGGTGATGAATGTGTGGGAGGTGACGATGGTATCGATGGTGATGATGCTCTGGAAGGTGTGTATGATACTGTGCTGGGGCTAAAAGGTTCTAATGGGCTATCTGTACGGTCTGTTGGCCTGTCACCATCGTCACTGATATCGGCTGTAGTATCTTTGTCGGTGGGAGCCCGCCTGTTCAACTCCTCACCGCTGACGGTTCGCATGCTGTGACACCCAGCGTCAGCTCCAGGTGTGCCCCGGCGATCGCCCCCGGGCAGCGGCCCTAAACGTTTACTTTTTGAGCGAGTCTCCATGTTAATGGGTTACCTTTGCCTTGTTAGCCGTATAAGTTTCGATTGTATACGTGTCCGCCCCCCACGTGGTCTGGTGTTCGACGCGGACGTAAGGTAGGAATTTAGGGGGCTTATTATTATTATTATTATTATTATTATTATTATTATTATTATTATTATTATTATTATTATATTATATTTTATTTTTAATTAATAAATATATAATAATATATTTATTAATTAAAAATAAAATATAATATAATATTAAAATTATAAATTACTTTATTAAATATAATAATAAAATATTATTATTATATAAACACATATTTAAATATATTATTATTTATTTGATTACATATTCTGTAATTTATTTAAATATGTGTTTGTATAATAATAATATTTTATTATTATATTTAATAAAGTAATTTATAATTTTAATATTATATTATATTTTATTTTATTTTAATTTTATTATATTTTAATATATATATAAAAGTCGGATCGATTAAAAATCGTGAAATTAATCGATCCGACTTTTTTTATTTTGACGGGATTTTACAACAATTTAAGCAACGTTGACGTTGCTTATCGCGAAATAATTTTGTATGAATATTCTTATCGTTAATCACGCAGCTATGTTTGTACGGCGTAAGTGAGCGTGTTGCGATAGGTCGAGGTGCGTAAAACCGCGGAAGTCAGAGAGAAACAACAGAATATCGATTGCCTCGTGAACAGCTGATGGGGCATGCGTTAGTAGGACGAACGACTACGTTTTGTTCCATTTTCCCGTAGCGTATCGTGTTCGTGCGTGGGTGTGCGGGTGCGTGGGTGCGTGCGGTATGTCGACAAAGAATTCAAGGCGCCTTGACCCCACCGCTGCTGGAGCCTGAATGTGTTGAGATAGGTTATCTCGGGGTTGAAATGTGGTAAGGGTTAGTGTGGAGTGGGACGAGAGGACGACCAGTGACGCGATACTCGAGCGCTTAGTTAATTGCCGATCGTTTTTGCGTACGGACAAAAAAATGTTGGAGGTATTTTTTCGCAAAATTTTCATTTATTAAACTTATTTCTATTCGAAATTTTGCTGGCATCACAGGAATCATGGTTATTTCCCCGATAATTCAAAATTAATGGCCGAAAAATCGAAAAATCTGCGAAATTTCACGTTTTTTGAACTTTTTGCCAAGAAATTCTTATATGAGACAAATTTTACCCATTTATTCGTTGTCAGTGACATATTGTCGATCGATGTAAGTTCTTACAGCTTTTGAAACGATTGAAATTCACCGGAATGCGGGAATGGCCGATTTCGACAGAATATGGCGAATCCTCCAAAAATCGACTTTTTGCGAAGCTGTATCTCCGTTCGTGCTAGTCCGACATAAAATTACATGAATCACTTTTTGAAGAGGGCCTCGAGCACTTTACAACGAGCTAAGAATCGTCCGGATAGCTTAATTTTTGTGGTCGTGACGATACTTTGAACATCGCAATTTTTGGGACCCACAGGAAGGGACCTATAAAAAAAACGCCTCGGCGATGAGGTCAACATTTTGTTTGTTCCAAAATGCCTTTATTTCATGATATTCACATTGCCCGGGAAATTTCCATTTCCGAAATGGGGCTACAAAGTCTTTTTGGGCAAGACAAAATTTGACCCCCTCCCCCAAAGGGTCGAAAAAAAATTACGAATGTCGATATCGGTCCTCGCCGTGGGTCAAAAATTGTTTTCGTCCAAAAAGACTTTGTTAGGTGATTACGGAATCCGAAATTTGTCGCTGATGAAGATTATGACGTTATTTTTGTCGATATCTCAAAAACTCTAGGAGAAAAATGCAAAAGAAAACTCGAAATAACGATTTACCCACTTAAGGTCAATAAAATCTAAAAATTCTAAAACGAAACTATGATTTTCTTATTATACGGAAATTTGTTGACTAATATACGCCCATAAAGCTTGAAAAACGATAAAAATTCACAAGAATGCACGATATCCCCAACTTCCGTGAACATCGCGAAATCTCAAACAATCAACTTTTCACAACGCTGTATCTCCGTTCTCGTTCATTTCACAGGAAACTCACCCAGTAACTTTTCGAAGTACTCGCCAAGATATGAATAATGAGCCCAGGATCATCGGAACAACTCAATTTTTGTGGCCATAGCGAAGGTTTGAAAGATCGATCGATTTATCGATCAAAGGAAGGACAAAAAGGGCCTCGAGGAAGGAACATTTTTTCAAAAACATTCTTTCAACCCTTTGCCCTATAACTACACGTCAAACCTGTGCTAAGATGATCAAGACAAAAATGATCGAGCTCAATCTAAACAACACGTGGCACACTCGCATTATTGGAAATTAAAACGTAGGGCTTTTAGGACAACCGTTTAAAACACTCAGAAAGTTTGCTATGACTGCGTAAATGCGGGAGCTTGCGAGACAGGCCGAGACACGTGACGAGGACGATAGCATAGAGAAGGGGGTGGAAGGATTATCGATTATCTCCCTACAGCTGATCGTACCTTGCGAGGGCAAAGGGTCATGGATCGCACGCAAAAAACCGGCCGTTTCCTCGTTCGCGTGACTCGTGATCGTGGCGACGCCGAGCTTTCCGCCAACTATTGCTTACGTCCGGCATGTGACACTAGGGGTCACCGGGGTATGAAATCTTAAAGAGAATACCGTCATAAAATCCGCTCTCCCGTCATCGGAAAATTGCCCACACGACGTTCAAAACGTACGAAAAAGCGTGGGAAAAAATTTGCCTCGTTCATAATTTACTTTACGATGGTCGTTCGATTTTCTATCGTTACGTTTATTATTATTTCCATATCTCTCAATATTTTCCAACGTTTAACCGTGCGAATTGTTGGAAAAATCATCAAATCAACGGATTTCGCCCACGTCTCGATGAAAATGCGCACCCGCTTCGTATATCGCGCATCGTAATTCTCTCAACCGTACAAACGTCGAATTAATTTCAAAAATCATTTATCAACTCGTCGACCATGAACCGCGTAATCCTAACATTCATTCCCAAACGACCTTGACAAGGATGAGTCTGTTCTCCAAACAATGAGCAACACAGAAACAGAGGGGTGGGAAAGTGGGAGATCCGAAGAAAAAAATTACATAATAAGTTTAACAATTGAGAAAGTACAGAGGGACTGTACAAAAGCAAATTGAAAGCGTCCGGATGATTGCGATTTGAGCGAGTTCTATCAAACCGCAACGTACATTTTCGACAAACCTACCAACTAACCAAGCACAGCTGATGACGGTTTGCTTTGGTGTGTATTTGCAATTCATCGTATCATAGCATTCTACAGAAGCTCAAACGATGACATATAACTCTCTCTCTCTCTCTCTCATACACACATACACTATATCGTTCGTCCTCTCTCTCTCTTGGCCAGAGCTTTGTACACCCTTGTTTTTCCTATGCGATGAACGCTATCGTTCACGAATGCGAATCGATAGAGGCAGTTAAACGCATTGTAAATACTACGTCTCACTCCAACACACGTTCATGACACAAGGGAGGGTTTTCGCGCGCGTTGCGACCGAAATTTAGTCCCAAAACCGCTTTTCATCCCCCTACCCCCTTTCTCTCTTCCCATCACCGTATTCCACGCAAGCCTGACTACCTCCCGTTTCACTATAATATAGATCGACTAGGAAACGAAACGAGATTCCCCCGGTCGTTTCGAGCATTCGATAAACTATCGTACCCCCTTAAACGCCTATTCGTACGAGCTGCGATGGCGACTGTTGGTTGGCTCTCCGATCGTATTTGATTTTAAAATATTTGGAGAAAAATCGTTTGGACTGTTGTTCGCCCTTGCCACCTCGTCCACAATGAATGAATTCATTAACGGTTGTACTCGATCGTATATGCGGTGCGATGAAATCGGTATTCGATGAAAATGTCGAATGCCACGAGAGATTTTAATGAGATAATCGTATATGGCGAAACAAAATGTTTTTATCTTTGTTTTATCGTGATTTAATATCGTTTTATTTTTATTTTTATTACTTCTACTATTATATAGTCAATTATTATTTTTTTTATTGTATTTTATTTTTATTATTATTATTGCAAAATAGTATTATTATTTTTACTCTTATTAAACGAATAACGTGATAAATTATTAATTAAATTAAATTATTATTATTATTAAATTAAAATAGTAATGATCTTACTTAAAAATAAAAACAACAACAACAATAATAATACTAATAGTAATAATAATATTGTTCATTATTTATATTTATTATTATTATTATTATTATATTAAATTGTATTAACCAATAATAATCGATACAAAAATAATATTATTATTTATTTTTATCGTTAATTGTTATTGTCGTTTATAGACCGATTCGTATGAAAATTATTAGTAAATATTTCTTTTTCATCCAGGAAATCGTGCAAGGCAGCGTCGTTCGAACGAGCCGCGCGCAAAGTTTTTGCGAAATTCTTTCGTATGTTTTGTTTTTTTTTATATTCCTTTTTGTTTGTTTGTTTCCTCGAAAAATCTCCCGACATCCCTTACGGCCGTGGCGCAATCCTTTTCACGGCGCGGTATCAATATTTTCGTTTCAACCCCGGCCTCGTGCGACCAAAGTTGAGCGCGCGAGTTCGCTGCTGCTATTACAATAACTCATTTCGACGAGTCTGCGAATGTAGCGCGTGCGAGAGGTCGTAGGAAAGAGGAAGGGAAAAGGGAGAACGTGGAGGACGAGGCGGCGAGAAAGAGGGCGGGGGAGGGAAAAGAGCGAAGCAATTTGAATGTCGGTATTCCCAGGGGCTGTTTGATTACCCCTGTTCCGGATTTACACGAGCTAGGGATGGGTGTGGTAAAGCTTATTGTTGCACTACTGTCCCTCTTTATTTCTCGGATCATTATTTCTTTTTATTTTTCCAAAACGAAAAGATAAATATTACAATATAACGCTGAATGATAAGAATAATAAAAAATATTATTATTATTATTCTTTTATTTCAATTAACATTATCTATTATTAACATAACGATGATTTAAATAAATAAAACGCAATAATAATTATAATCATTATTGAGTTTTTTTTAAATTGTATTTCGCGCTTCTTCCTGAGAACAACATGATAGTACCCCCCCCCCCCCCCCCCCCCCCCCACCCCTTATGGCGATGTTGAAACGAAAGTATGAATATTACAATATGATAAGGATAATAAAAAGTATTATTAGTATTATTTTATTTTATTCAAGTAACATTATCTATTATTAATATAACGATGATGTAAATAAATAAATTACAATAATAACTATAATCATTATTATTAAAATAATATTAATTCGATCATATTAGAATTATTATGATAACAATGATGATAAACATTATTATTATTATTATTATTTTATTTATTAATTATTATCCATTATTAAAATTGACATCATTTATTAAAATAACTTATCAGCACAAATCAATCTAATAAAAATAATGTACTTCTTTCTTATCATTAAATGAAAATTAATCTACGTATAATCACAATTAACATGCACTCAAATTAAAACACATGCAATTTTTAATTTACTTTTAATCGACAAACCAGACATCAACGAGTTTTCAACTAATCGTTAATAAGCGAGAAAGAATATAAAAAAAAGAATATGCGTCTGTAATTGCGGCCGCTCTCGCGTGCATCCAATGTTAATATATATAAACGTCTCTTGTCCGACACTCGGATTGCCATGCTACGCGATCCTTCGCGAATTTATACCGTGCGCGAGTTTATGTTATAAACTCCCGAGAGAAATGTTTCGGGTTCGTGATGTACAAAGTAAAAAAGAGGGCTTGGCGAGAGATGGGAGTGGGGGAGGGAGGGGGGCAAGAGGGCGAACTGACGAAGAAGGGAGGGGGAGCTTGCGAGAAAGAGTGAAACTGTTCGCAGATATCACTCCATCCGGGCAAAATTCAATTTACTGTCACGTACCTATACACGGACTTAGATATATCCCGGACTGAAAGTTGCCATTGTAGATATACACGACTGAATTCAACCTCTTCCCTCGCCATTCCTTCACCCCCCACCACCAATTCACTGCCACGACTGCTTTTCTCGCCTTCACTCGCCTCGCACTTTCCTCACGGGAATTGCATAGTCAATTCTTTGTTCGATGGCTAGCGCCAGATTTTTCATCGTCGGTAACTCCGTTGCATGCTCTCCATCGCAAAAATTTTTCTTTTTTTTTTCGTGCTTGCAGTTTTTGTTTCGAGTTTCTTTTTTTTACGAGATTGACGTCGAAAACGAGTTTCGTTTCGTTCGAGATGGACTAAAATTGTTTTGGATTTTTCGAAGATCGTTGACCTTATGTCGTCACCGGCCATTTTTTTTGTCACAAAATAATCCATATCGAATCTTTAAAAAAAATGCCTTTTTTTAAGAAATGTCAGAAGTAATTGATCGAATATTAATATCGTGGGGGTTGAAGAGTAATACTAAAAAAATCTAATTAGTTGAATTGCTACAAATGAAACGTACGAAAATATCGGCAAACGGACGATTTCATTTCATTAAACGCAGAGAATTATTTTTTTGCGTAAAGGTAAACAATGTAGTTATGCCGAAAGCATGAAATCGAAAGTTATATGGATTCCTGTGAATTGTTACTGCATGTACACACGTGAACAATATGATTTTAACGTGAATCGATGCCTCGTATAACCGAATCCGGAACACAAGCGTCGAATTTCATCGGGATTTTTCCGTGATTTATGAAACTGGCGAAAGCTCTCTGGTTGCGGAGCTTTCCATTGCCCGAACTATGAAGTTTTTGTTTTATTTAATATTGATACGTCATGTATATACATAGAGAGAGAGAGAGAGAGAGAGGGAGAGTGAGCGATCGAGAGGGAGAGAGAGGTATTAATATATGTATATATGAATCCGGATAGGATTTGGTCGCCGGATCTTCGACGATTGTTTTCAATGAAAACATGGCTTCGCAAAACCGATCTGAGGGCGAGATACATGTCCCAACCTTTATTTTTCGGGCAATGGACAGACAAAAATTTATCGCGATATACGAGTAAAAAGTCTTTTTTTTTTGTTGTTGATCGAACAATGGAATTTCGGATACGTAAAAGACAAAATTCAATAAAAATGCCAACGTTCGGGTGTGCTCGAGCGATAAAATCGGGCAGCGAGAAGTTTGATTAAATAACGTAGCAGTCAATATTATCCAATATTGTCGTAGGATTGCGATATCAAAGCTTCCCAAAACAACGATAAACCGGAAATGAAGTTAAATAGCGTTGAAAAATAAAAGCAATAATACAAAATTAAATTCTCGACCGATCAAAAATCCATGTCTGGATAAACTAGGACATGGTCCAGCAAGCATCTGTCCTAAATATATTTCCTAGGATCGTAAAGATCCATTTGTGGGATCGTTATTATTTTCCTAACTCCTTTTTTAGTTCGAGCGTCGAAGCGTAAATTGTCCGGTCACCTTCTGGACACACCGAAAGCTCGAAAAGCTATACAAAAACTTATGGAGGTTGTACGATCTGTAAATGATGAGAAATGACGGTTTATACCGATGTTCCGTTTGTAGGCAGTGACTTTCCCAACAGGGAAAGGATATAGGAGGAAGCTTTAAAATGCTCTGGGAAATAAGTAACTGTCTCTCGGTTTCCTGTTTTCTCCGGTTTTCTCGGATTATCCGATCTCAAATGGGATGCGGGGGTAGGATACGTATACCCGACATTCCCGTGGGGGAACACACCAGACCTTCTGCCTTATTCGCCTAACAAATAATAAACCTTGCTTCAACCAACTCTGGCTTTGGCTTTCTCCTTTTCTTCTCGTTTCTTTTTCTTTCTCTCTCTCTCTCACTCTCTATCCCGTCCTCCAGCTGTTCTTCCACCAACGGTTTACGTTTCGTTGTTCTTTTTCCACGGTTATCCTCCCCGGCTACTTTATACCCTGTCGTACCTCGAATATCGCGTGTCCCGCAACGAAGCACATTGTACGACGGCACGGAGATATAACAAAACACGTGAAACAAAAAACTTGTTCGCGTATATCTCCGTCTGTTCGCGAACTTATATATTGCTATACATAATCGGGAATAAAATACCCGGCGTTGAGAAGACAGTAGACTTTTCATCCACTATAGTCGTTTAATCCGTATATACCTACGCTTGATTCGCAGTCTTATCTTTTTTTGATCGGAGGAAATTGGAATTATAATGGATATTTTACCATTTTTATGGAACGTGGGATTTACTCAATTAGTCGATCGATCAGTTAGACGAATGATTTATCGAAGGCTTAATAAGTATCGGGCGCGTCGGTTCGCTTGCGAGAAAGGCGCACTGGCGCCCTCGCCATCTAGCGGCCGCCCAGTGAACTATGCATCGGCACCGGACCCGCATTGGCCACAGTTCCGCACCTGGTGAATATTTAATTCGTACTTTGACTGAATATAATATTTGCATTCATTTTTATTTTATAATGTTGAATTGTTTGTGTTTTAATCTTCCAACATCGCAATCACAACGAGTATTTGACCAAAGAAATATGCTGCCGGGAATGTTTAATGAACTCTCGGCTCAATCTGGGACACCCGTGACCATTCCGCCAAAGGTATTTTTCGGCTCTCCTACTTCCTACATATGTCGTTCGTACGATTCAAAATAGAATATCCCTCCGGAGATCACACCCATTCTTTCTCCTTTTCTCACATGTTTGGAACAAAAAAGAGGATGCTCCACACATCAGTACTGGCAACGTATGAAAATCGATATCACGCACGTTCTTCGTGCACACATTGTTCTTTCTCAGGTTCGAGGGGACGATATTGAAAAGGGTCAGCTCTGAAAGAAGATCGACGAGAAAGATTTCGCGTTATCATAAACTCGGTACTTCGAGTAGAATTACTAGTCCCCAGAATCTCGTCGTAACGTTCACAAGCCTCAGACCTTCCTGAGTACATTGGCACAAAAATATATTTTATCGACACAAAAAAAATCCCCCCACGCGGAAGAAAGGAAAAAAAATACTAAAAGTACGATTCTGCATAACACTTGTACCCTCGGAATCTATTTTACGTCAACCCTTTCTCTCCATACCTTCCCCAGACACTCTTGTCATTTCCTCGGCGTTTTTTCCACTTCTGATTCTTTCAATGCTACACTGAATCCAGAGTATACCATCACCATAAAATTCAACGTGGCATGAGCTCCGGATGCATCCCATCTGTTGGATATCCAACCCTTGAACAGGAGACCCGTTTTCCTAGCAACTCTTTTACCATTGTCCGCCTTAAATGTTTAGTATTTTTGCGAAAAAATGCCTTGTAATATCTTTTTTTTTGCCCAACTAGTACAGCGATCTGCATATATCTCTCATGGGCGAGGTATTGCCGCGTAGGTAGACCAGCGGTGGGAAGTCAGCGGGTAACGATAATGGCTTTCGAGTGTCTCGCTCGTCTCTGTGCCGGGCTGTTTCTCAGCTCGTCTCGCTCATCCTGGAGTGTTCACCGTTGGCAGATCGTACGAGTACATATTATGGAACCGAGCCGAGTGGATAAACCATATATAGCGAGGGGTTAGTAGTGGGAGAAGGAGACAGGGGGAATCAGAAGATATGTGTTCGTGAATGATTCGCGAGGTGTGCACAGCCTGTGATAGCACCCTTTAGCAAACCGGCTCTGCCTGCGATCGTGCCATCCGTTTCACCAAACCGGATTCTCACGAATGAGGAAAGAGGAACGGGGGATATAGAAGTAGAAGGGAGGAGAATGGCTAGCGATAGCTGTTAGCCAAACAATCATGGGAGAGAGCTCCGCTAAACACTCACAAACGCTATTATCCACCGCTTTGGTATATGAATGCAGATACTAGAAAAGGATTTTGGACTTAGATGAGACGAGCTATAAAATATCAGGGTGACTTTCGCCGGGTGAGCATCAATATTTCGCTGAGCGACAATGGCTGCGAGATTAAAAAATAGTGGAATAGAAATTTGACATGACATCTAAAAATGGAACAAGGTAGAATCGTGGATGGAAAATGAGATGCGCTTTAGGCTTGGAAAATCATTTAGATGGCAGAATTAACTGAATTTGCTCGGTACTTCGAGAGTCTAATAAACCTCGGGTGCGTTGGTTCGCTTGCGAGAAAGGCACTAGGGCGCATGTCACCTAGCGGTCAGCAGTTTAACTATGTAGCCACATTCGAGCCACATAATGACCAAAATGACATACTTGGTCAATGTTTATGTTCGTTGTTGACTCGTAACAATTTTACAACAAGTATAATCATCTACAAGGTCATTTGAATGACTAACGGTCTAAGTCACTCTTAACGTTTTTCCGGTCAGCAGTTTAACTATGCAGCCACATCCGAGCCACACAATGACCAAAATGACGTACTTGGTTAATATTTATGTTCGCTGTTGACTCGTAACAATTTTATAACAAGTATAATCGTGTACAAGGTCATTTGAATGACTAACGATCCAAGAGTCACTCGTGACGTTTTTCCGGCGTAAGGCGAAGGAGGGGGAATGATTATTCTCTCTAATAGCGAGAGAGCTGCAATATCTGCCAGTTCATATTCACTCTGGACAATTTCTCCCAGCACGGGCTTCGAAAATGTCAACCAACTTCCACCAAGCTTCCTCTCACGCTCTCCTTTTTTCTTACCTTGCGCTCGCAGTTTCACATGGATACGCGGGTTTGGTTCGCCACCAGAAGAGCGCGATGCTTTTCCGGTCTTCCTGTATCGCTGAATCTTGACGTCGAGTCCTGGCTGGATGTCCAACGAGAGGAATGAGAACCGGAATGAAGAAAGACACATGAAAAGAGAAGGGTAGGGTGGAACCGACCATCACCGGTGACCAAGGCAGACTACGGTCAAGTTGATTGACGCTAATTATCCGAAGCTCCGAAGCTCCTATTACGAGATGTCCATGCTTCGTTTTCACCAGAGAACAAGGAGCTCCGATGAATTCATGTTATCCACAACGCCAATGTAAAATCACTAGAATACTTCCTGCTGCCGATCAGAAGCATACAAAATTATCAATCATTTTCTTTTACCCTTCAACACTCTAATTACTTCATTGAATAAACATAAAAATTTTAGATTGGCCAAAAAGTCATCTCCATTTAGTAATAACGCACATTACTTTTCGGCCAGTCCAATATTGAATTTGATCAAAAGTCATATTACGAGTTCGATCATATTTTTAAAAGAACAATGGATGGTGTCATATACCAGAGAAATTTTACCCGAGTTACCTAGCGCTAGATCTACTTTATTGGAACATCTTTCTCGTTGATGTCACGCACTAATGAGATATATGATAATTGTTTTTTTCCTGGAAACTTTATATGATGGAAAGTGGGAGAGAGAAGAGGGCGAGGAATGTAGCAGGGTAAGAAGGATGGAAATACAATCTTTCTCGTTCACTCTTCCGTTCTTCCACTTCCGTTTCTTTTCCTGGCTGACGGGATTAATGCTCGAAGAACTCCTTTTGCCTTGCGGACTTTCATCCACACTATTTGTCTTTCGTTCAATTGAAAAGACCTTTTTTTATCTCTCTCTCTCTCTCTCTCTCTCTCTCTCTCTTATTCGCGTTTCTCTTTTTTCCACCGACACCGTCTGCCGGCGCCTCGACGATACGAAAAGGCGATTATTGCCCCCCAGTGGTCTCTCTCGTCGTTTCCTCCCTCTCCCCCACCCCCTCCCTCTATCTCCCTCTCCTTCGTACCAAGGGATTTCTTTATTTTTTTTTAACCACTCTATATATTGAAACGAACTGGGACTTGCTGTCTATCCTCCTCGAGCACGTCCATTCGTGCGGCCGCCGGTCAAGCACGGATTAATCGACACTTAAATTCCTGAGAAGGCAAAAAAAAAAAAATTCCGCGAGTCTCGTACGAATGGCGCTTTTTTTTCTAAAATACTGAAAATCTGCAAACTATAACAGACTGAAGTTTGTTCGACAATTTTAATTAAAAATCGTCAATCTTTCATGAATTTCATCGATCAAAGACAATCGATCATTTTTTTTCATAAGAATTTCAAAAAACCAATCATTAACTATCTCAAATAATCATCGTCATCTACAATATTAACACACACTACTCGTCGCGATAAAATAATAAAGACGAATTTTCCTGTTTTTCCATCGAGGTCCACGGAAATAAATGTCACAGCCACGAAAAGTTATGACTCTTTTATACCGGCTATTAAACGGCACTTAATCGCAAGAGGTTTAACAACAACAAAAAAACTGAAATTAAAAAGAAGAAAAAGATGCGCGTCTCTCGAGATCGAGAGAGAGAGAGAGAGAGAGAGAGAGAGAGAGAGAGTGACCTACCGCAAATCTTCTTGGACGAAGGAGGTAAAACGCACTCTCAATTAACGGACGGACTACGACGCGAATTAAAAAAAGGTGGCGCGGGGGGAAGGGGGGGGGGCTTAACAATTTACTTCAAGTCCATTCATTTGAAATTCTCAACCGTTCTTCCACGTCTCGCTTTCCTCCCGAATAATAACCCGCGTGTGTATGTGTGCGCGGAACGTATACAGATATATATGCCCATATAAGGAGCGACAGATCGAGAGGTGCAGTAAAGCATTTGCTCGAACTTTATTCCCTAATCTAGTAACTCTGATGTACTCTAATACCACGGGTCTCCGAATGTTTAGCTCTCTCGCTATTTCTCTCTATATCCAGCGGATTATTAATTCTCGGTTCGCTAATCCGTTCGAACGAATCCGACGGGGAATCCCGGTGTTATAGTTTTAATAGGTATAGGCAATTCTTTCTGAAAAAAAAACAGCAAGGAAAAATGAAATGAATTCTTGAAATTTCTTTAACATTTTTGACATTTTGCAAATTTGATTTTATTTATTAATTGTAATTAGTCATTTGTTTTGTTCATAATGGGAAACAATACCCTTTTTTAGAATGCTAAACAAATAAGAATACAGAAAATCGGAAAGTTGATAAACAATATTTTGTAATTTTATTAAAAAAAAATTTCGAAGATACGTGAATAATCTGAGAAAATTGAAAAAGAAATAGCTTTCTTGAGGTAGAATGCCCCATACGCATGGTACATAACGCGACTGGGTGGGGGCGCTGCGGGCGCACCTGGCATCGCCCTCTGGCGAGAGCGTCACTTATCAAACTTCCAGACGTAACGCCCGCGGATTCGACGATACGACCAAGTTGCATCGTTTGCATTTGCATTTGAACCTTATCCCCACTACGCTCGAGTGGTGGATTGTGGAACGTCGAGTTTTGCGAGAGACCGAGTAGCAATAAGAGCGGAAAAGCTCGCGAGCAAGACTCCCCGTCATAAACCGACGTAATTTTATGCGCAAAGAGAGGTTATGCACACCGGGTGGATGTGGCGCGTAACTTTCGCTAACCTGCACACCCGCTCACACACACACACACACACATACAAACACGCACTTACGCACACACATACACGCCCATATATACAAAGCTGATTTCGCAAATGGGAACGAAGCAGGGAGGATTGGAGGAGAGGACCGAAACCGTTTGGTCGAGCATATAATTCCATTTCAGATCCTCAGTTTGATTCCACATCACCGGGAGGGAGAAAAAGTTTTTCTCGTGCAACGACTAGAGCGAGGTACGAGAAATTCGTAAAAGCCAGCAAGAACATCCCCAATCCTGCGTCCTCGACTCATTACTTGTGCCAAAGTATGTTTACATATAAATTTACATATGTATATAGGCTTTTTTTTAATATGTGCATACACGTGTGTACGTATGTATGAATATACATATCGTAGAAGAACATGCAGTGAAACCCTGGGCGATGCTTGTCTCGAGACGATATTCCACCATGTGCTGGCAAAACTTTCTTATTCCCTAATAATTGTTTCCCCAACCGCAATGAAACTTAAAATTGTTGTTTTCAACTTTTTTTTTATGACGTGTCAAGGAATGTATGTTATGTAATCGTATAGATCTTTCGAATGAAAAAATGTCCAATGCTTATGAAGAATTTTAACGGTTCGTTCTTATAGCGGATAATTAACTTGGTTTTTTTTAAATGAAGTTTTGAGGCTTATCGAGTCGATACGATCGAATTATGGTTTTCAAAAAATGGAAAATGCAAATGGGCGTTTTCGATACCGAGTCGTGCGGCTGTTTTGAAACGGAATGTAATGAGAAAATACCAAAATTCCATACGGAGCGAATAACTTTTGAAATTCTTTGGGTGAACGAAGTTCTGATTTAGTTTGCATTCCGAAAGTGTTCGATTTGTGAGAATGTTACGAATAATACTTAATCTCGTATATTATTATATTACCGATTTTTCTCAAACTGGAATTATGTCTGAGTATGTAATAACGAAAAAAAAATTCCAATCTGAGGAAACAGAAAATTTTGAGACTAGCTAAAAGAAAATCGCATTGATAAAAGTCTGTCGAATTTTCTAATTGTCGATTCGTAGCGTACAATCGGAGCTCAGAAGAAGTGACTTTAGAGACTGGTAAAGGAATCGTAGACAGAGAAAGAGATTGGGGGAAGGGAGAGTATGGGTATAGGTGAAAAACAGTCTGGACCGAGAAAGAGATCGACAGAAAGACAGAGAGAGAGAGAGAGAGAGAATCGGTCGTCGTCATCGAGCTCAACAGGGACAAGGGTGAGAAAGGAGAGAAAATGGATAGAAAGGGACATAGCGAAAAGGCGCAAGGGCCAGGAACACCTCGGGCAATGCCTAATGAGCTTCCTGGAGAGGATGGTAACTCGCGGCGCCAGGCATCGTCAAAACCCAACAGAAAAACCCATCCGCGCTATTCTGGATTCGAGCCACGCGAAACGGGCAAGAGAGAAACGTACTAACGGCTCAAGGGACCTTCAACATGCTCGAAGAAGAATTTTCTCTCTCTCTCTCTCTCTCTCCTCTTACAATCGGCAATGTGACCATTGTCTTTTCACGAAGAGTAAGAGAGAACGAGAGAGAGAGAGGGAGAGAGAAAGCCGAGAATACGTCGAATGGCGCGAATGACTGTTTTAATAACGCACACCCCCAGTACGGATGACAATTCAACTTAAAAAGGATAAAAAAAAAAATAAAAAGAAAAAACAGAATGGGCAAAGACGCGAAACGAGAACTGGTGAAAGAATCGCGAGGAGCGAGGGATTGCGCAGAGGGGGATGAAGATAATACGAATGGAAAAGAACGCGTCTTGCTGTAATATGTAGCAAGCATCGCCGCATCTCCCAAGGGGTGGTCGAGGGGAGAGAGGGTGAAATCTCGGATACAAAATTAAACACCGTGAGTGAAATAATTGTTAGGAAAAATCCTCGCTGCGTTAATTATTTATTCGATATTGCATCACGGGGTAGATAAGATAAAAATAATTATGAAAATAATAATAATAATAATAATAATAATTGAGGAGTTGGGGGGATTAATTATTGTACAGCAGAGATAGATGTTATCTCGGTCACGATTTTCTCGCAGTATTTATTAGAATGAGACTTTTTTACATCGATTCGACCCAAAGTTTTCTCGAGATTCAAACTTGAGTTTTTTTTCATATTTTCACACTTGTTGAATTATTTTCACACTTTTATATTTATTTCGTTCGATTTTGACGAGCTAATTGATTTGTCGTAGGAAAATAAATTTGAATAATTAATTTCCCACATATTTGAGATATCGTAACATCTTGAATCAAGTAATTTACCAAATGGAACACTTTTCGGGACGATTCATACGCGAACTGAGCTTACAATTGAAATCTTTCTGAAATTCGTCGCTGTTCGACAACGGTCCGATAACGCGAAAACGGCCGACCGTGTGTTTACTATCTTCCCACGTGGATTGCAAATAAGAAGGCATCGATTTCTCGCACCACTCGTTGCCATAAGCGATCCAGAACATTTGAGTCGGGGTGAAATGAAGTCCAGGCAATCGTTTCTCAGGTGCTTTGCCACTCATTGCCTTAAGGTAAGCGTGATAAGCTCGCTTCACGCCTGAATTGTCCGCGATATTCTCTGTAAGAGTCTTGTATCCGTCCACCTGTATAATAACACTCGCTGTTTTATTTAATCCAGAAATTATGGAAATTTAAATCAAATCAATCTTCGCAACGGATTAAGGTAGTCCTATCGTTACAGCGTTTCCGTTAGATTTCACTGAAAATTTGCAGAAACGTTCTTTGATGTCATATATATATGTGTGTAAAATTTCAGGGGCCTTTATCGACTCAAAAATCACGATATTTATTCTTGAAAATCGTCACTTTTCGCAATCTCCCATAAGAGCCCGTGTTAAATATCGCAACATTATACAACGAGTATCTCGATCATTTGGTCGATGAAGCCTGTTGAAATTTTGCACACACTTTTATATGACATCAAAGAAGCTTCGATTAGTTTTTATAAGAAATCTTATGGAAAACAAAATTCATGATTTTGTTTATTATATAACAAATAAACTTTCCGTAGGATCAATTTGAATTTTGAGTATGTTGTTCTTTAGTCGATTTGCAACAACTTTTCTTAATGAACTTTAACGCTAGGTGCACTTCCAATGTGAGAAAAAACGGGAATGAAATTTTAATCCCCCACCCAACGATAGGACTATCTTAATATTCGATCCAATGCCTTATCGCTGAGGAAGGAATTCTTCCATAGTACATTAAATAATTCAAGCTAACAAAAACGAGAAATTTTTTTTATGATCCTTGAAACTTCTCGATGACAGGACAAACTTGCTGTTTAGCGAAGTTGAAAAATAAATTGTCGTAACAATTTTTGTTCACGTTTTCCTATTGTCAATCGTCAATCCGAGAATAAACATTCTAGCATGTGACGTTAGAAGAAACTACTCGATGTAAATATCAACTTACATTGCGTTTGATGGTAGGCTCGGTATAATTCCAATATTGAAGTTGTAAACACGCTGCTTGGTCTTTAAAGCCATCATCCGAAGCCGTACTAAACCAGTTGTCGATATCGCCATTTTCGTTAAAATAAATACCCTGATTGTCGAATAAATGAGCGATTTCGTGGCCGATAGCCATGCCAGTAGTCGCGAAGTTTATGTAAGCAGGTCGTCCGGGGTTCAAGACACCCCTCTGTAGAGCGCTGGGAGAAAATGCTGGATCGAAGACAAAATGAGTGAAACATCATTTCCACTATCGGTTAAGAATGAGAGTTAGGTATGTGATTCGTAAACAAAAAAAAGAAACAAACTTACAGATACTGTTGGAATTCCGATCGGCATATCCGATAGAAGTCAGAAAGCGACGATACTCTTTGTTCGACTTTTTATAGTCAGTGACTTTTCGGTATTCGCGAACTTGTTTGTCGTAATCAAATTTCAGTACTCGGACCATATCGAAAAAATAATCGTCGAATAGATCGAGATGTCTGTAATATTTTTTGAGTTCGTAGTCATCGAAAAGTGTGGTAGGATAGCCAACGATAGTTTTAATCGCACTTTCTTTCCTCTTCACAAATTCCCTCGTTTCGGAGTCCAAGAATGATACCTGGGAAATTACAGATTAGTCAGAAAAGACAATAACGATGTAGCATTGTAAGTGAATACAAAGAAGCGTTGTAAGTGAATACAACAAGTTGCAAGTGAATATTATACAATACAGCGTTGTAAGTGAATACAACATGTGATCAACGAAGATTGATCGATCGTATCGATTAATTATCATTCTTTCATTGTTTTCGAATCATCTTCACCTTGTCGATATTAGCTCGAAATTCCTGCTTGATCTTTTGGATCATATCTTCGAACTTTACTTTCGTCTCGGGATTGAAGAGCTTTTTCACATACATGTGAAGGACGCCTATAGGCATGCTATTTATGACTTCGTCTGTACAAGATATCCATCTTGGATCTTTTTTATTGTAATTATCTCTGGCCAACTTGTAAGCATCCATTTTCTCGACAGTCTCTTTGTTCATGGTTCGCATTCTTGGTGGGATAATTTGAGACATTGCAAAATTGGCAAGAACCCTTTTTGGAGTTATCGATACCAGATTGATTAGATTGTTTATGAACATTGGTGCATATACGATTACTACATCGTCATCACCAATCGTCTGACTTGGCGAATACATTCTTGCAAAAATATCCCTCCAATCCACTCTAGGATAACGTTGGATCAATGTTTTCAGTGTCAATCGCAGGGGTCCGCTGTTGCCTGTGCCTATCGACTGGACAATATATATAAGTGCAAATTTATTTCATGCTGTTTCCATTTCTCAAAGTGTCTGGATGATTTTTCCAATCATCCATCAAGAAAGTTATGTGTCAATGTATCGTAAAATTGTTTTAGGTCAGATTAGTCCTTGGACTTGTGTAGCACGTCGCTCGTTTATTTTTAAATTAATAACGTCTATTTTTTTCTATAAATTTAATGGATTATCGATATTTACCCTGCTTAATTCAATTTGGAACTCTAATGCTTCCTTGAGCTCGTCTTCCGCTGTTTGTCTGTCAGCCCCGAGACTCACTGCAAGATCGACCATCATGGTGTAAAAAGCCCTTATCACCACAGTTCCATTGAAACCCTGATCGAGATGGTACGGTTTGAGGCTCCAAGATGGTGAATTAATCTGAAATGCGAAACAGCATTGCAGTCTTCATTTTTCCGCATTATTAATTCCATTGACCAACGAATACGTCTACGTACGGCTAACACGTGTTGGGACGTATTCCTTCTGTCCATTTCTATACCAATCTTCATGAAAGTAACCGGTGCAAATCCAGCACGGTTCCAACTCGCGGTCGTCGCCATCCAATCAAACTCCGATTCGTTCCAAGAAGCACCTTCCAGTAACGGCCAGCCACCGAGCAGCTGTGTTAAAATTTGGAGCGGGCGAACTCCCTTTGTTTCCAGGGACTCTGAGGAACCATGACAATGGAGTGAGTGTTTGATTTATCGTTTATAGGAAAAACTGGTCCGTATCGCACGAGGAAAGTTGGCTCACCCTCGTTCATACAAGCCTTGTACAATATTTTCTGTAGCCTGAAAGGCCTGATGTCATCATCTGCAATTTCGGTCTCAAAAACTTTTTTCAGTTGTGACTTAAATTGTAACTTGGCCGTTGACACACTGTTCATGACAGTAGTGCCACTCGGTAGGTCCCGTTTTAAGAAACTGCCGCAAGTATATTCGTAAAAGTCATCGCAAGGATTTACGGTAATGTCCATGTCCAAGATGATCCTTGTTGCTGTAAAAATGTTAATTTCCATTTGAGCGAACGATATCTCCGTCTTTCAACGGTTTATCCGTGACAAAAAGTATCGTTCACTTAACACGTTCCCTGCCAGACCGTTTTTAGAAGACTTTCCGTTCAAGCCGCATGGGGCGTATGCGCCCCACGCTTTACGGTTGTAGTATTTTGTTTCTGGCGTATGTTTTACAATAATTAAAATTGTCGAAAAATCATAACTATCAAGGAAAGGTTGTATATAGTTTAATATGCATAACACAACAAACCAATAAATTAATTTTTCTAGGAATTAATTTCTAAGATTTATTTCTCTAAATTCTTCATTGTACAATGATAATACCAAATGGCTTGAACGGAAAAGCGTGGTAGGGAGCGTGTTAAATCTCTTCTTTAACTAACCGATATTTTGGCATTCCTGCGTCTCGCATACAGATCCGTTTCCTGCGTCATTGGTCGCATCTCGAAGCTCTGGGGCATTGAACTTTTTTTGTTACATAGTTATCTACGTGGTTTTCTAAAAATAAGGCGAAACAATAACGGGACCATGGTTGTTCAGAGTTTTACTAAATGTTTTCAATCCACTGTAAGATGGATTTGAGTATCAGTTTCGAAGGAATCTTGGGGAGGAGATGAAAGTGATCCGTAAAGATTGTGTAATATTGAGGAAAACGAAGCAACTCTCGGGAACATATGGATCGTAAGGAGGTAAGTGTTAGTTCAGGTTCGTTCAAAATTGCTGCGCGGTTCATAACGACTTGAACTTGTTATTCAATCTCCTACTCACCCCGGTGAACTGCAGCCGTGGCAATTCCAAGCAACTGTGCAAATATCGTTACACTCCTTGGCCACAAATGCATGGCCGATCGAAGAATTTTTCCAACAGTATGTCTTCAAAAAGGATGTAGCGAGGAGTTGGAACAATAATCGATTAGTAACAATTTTTTAGAAGAAACGAGTCAAGATTTGAACCGATGGATCAAGTGGAAATAGATGTATTCTTGTTTGAATATTCCAACGAATAAAGGAAAACGATTCGAAAAATTTAGAATCTTCGTAAATGTTTTGCTGCTTGACGATATTTGATAATCAATACAGCAGTCGGTAATTATAATTATTATTGCAATAATTCGAAAACAAAAATATATCGACTGATCTATCACGAGTTCGATAATGTCCGGTAAATCGAAATGGAAATAAAGGTGACGATTAAAAATGTGCTTCAATTAATGATGGACCAACGAACTTTCAAGTGCTTCACGATTCACGGTCTTTTGTCCGCGAAATTAATGTTTTTTTTTTCGACACGTTTTTTATATCCGGTATTGCCAGCAGAAACATATGTTAAAGATATAAAGTGCCACGAATCACTCGCTGTTACCGACTGGATGAAAAAAGAAAAAGTTCGAGAATAGCAGGCAATGAAGTGTCGAGGAAAAGATAGTCGTGACCTATAAACTGATTCGACGTGACCTTGTCGCGTGACAATGACTTCCTGGTATAAACTCAAGGAAATTCTTCGATGTAAATCAATTTCGCATGTTCGAAGGTTGGAAAAAGAATTATTATTTTTTCGTACGAAATTTTATTCATTTATCGAAAGTTCGACATTGTTTGATACATTTTTTAAGCGATGTCTTTAATATCCGGTGTCTAAAATATATTGGAGTTAATTTTGGAACGAATGTATAATATTCGCAAATCGTTGGATGAAGTAAATTACCATATGGAACACTTGTTGACGGGATTCATTTTCGAACCGGACCTACAATTAAAATCATTCGCAAATTCTTGGCTGTTCGACAACGGTCCGATAACTCGAAAACGGTTACTCGCGTGTGGGTCGCTATTCCACTTTGCATGCCAATAATCTGGTAAAATTTTCTGGCAATTCTTATTGGCGTATGCAATCCAGAACATTTGAGTCGGGGTGTAATTAAGTCCGAATAATCGTTTCTCCGGTGCTTTGCCATTCATTGTGTTAACGTAAGCGTGATAAGCTCGCTGCACAGATGCGTTGTCCGCGATGTTTTCATCAAGAACCAAGATTCCGTCCACCTATAAAGTAAGGATATTATTTTTATTATTTAGCACACGCATAATTATCAACATTGGAATCGAGACAGTGTTGTTTGCGTATTAATATTCGGACGAAACATTCTTGTCGATGAGGAAGGAATTCTTCAAGACTCTACCAAATATTTCGAGTAGACAAAAGCAAGAAATATATTTTTTAACGACTTTCAACATTTTTTGATAGCGGAATAAACATGCTGCAGTAAGAATATTAACATGTATGGAAAGAGCAACTAATTTTTGACGAACTTGAAAAATACTTTTTCGAAAAAAGATTTTTCCTCATCTTCCCTTTCTTGCCGATGGCGTTAGACGGAACTACTCAATGAAAATATGTACTTACGGTGCGATCGATGAGAGGATTGGTGTAATTTCCATACTGATCCCGAAAGCAAATTATTTGTTTTATAAAGTATCCGTTGGCTTGAGCTGTAAATAATCCGAAGCTGTTGTTAACACCGTAGTTAGCGTATAACCTGCCCTCATAATCGAATAAGTGAATTATTTCATGGGCAATCGCCGTCCCAGCTGTTCCGAAGTTCATGTAATCAGGTCTTTCGGGGTTGAAGAGTTCCCCCTGTAGAGTATTGAAAGAAAATGCTAAATCGGAGAGACAAAGAATAAAACATTACTCACACCGCAATCGACGCATTTTCAACCTGCTATAGATTGAAACCAATTATCCGTTCGTTATTCGTAAAATAGACAAACGTCGTAAGAACGCTTACAGATACGATCGAAATATCGATTGGGATATGCGATCTTGGTCAACAGCATCCGAATAGCTTTAGTCGAATTTATGAAGTTAGGAGGCTCCCGGAAATCGAGAACTTCTCTGTCGTAATCAAATTTCCACAAAAATAACGTGTTCAATAAATTGTTATCGCACAGAGAGAGGTTTTCGTAATGTTTGTCGAGTGCATTGTTATCTAAAAGTTGGTTAGGATAGCCAATGACGGTTTCAATCCCTCTTTCTTTTTGCTTCACAGCTATACTCGTGTAGTTGTCTAACAATGATATCTGCGAAATTTCAGACGAATTAGAGAGGACAATAATGGAATGGGGCTACAATAATCGATCGCCTCGATTAATCATCATTTTATCGTTTTCAAATCGTCTTCACCTTGTCGATATTAGCTCGAAATTCCTCCCTGATATTCTGAACCATATCTTCGAATTTTACTTTGGTTTCGGGTTTGAGGATCTTTTTTGCATATATGTGCGCGACGCCTGTAGGCATGCCATTTATGACTCTGTCTATGCAAGACATCGGTCTTAGTTTTTTTTCAAGATAATTATCTCTGGCGAACCTGTACGTATCCAATTTCTCGACGGTCTCTTTGTTGATGGTCCGCATAATTAATGGGATAATTTGAAACATTGCAAAATTGGCAAGAACCCTTTTTGGCGTTCGCCATGCCAGATCGTTCACATTCTTTATGGACAACATTGAATATACGATTATTGGGTCGTCATCATTGATCGTCAGGCTTGGCCAAAACATCCTTGCAAAAGTATCTCTCCAGTCCACTCTAGGATAAGCCTCGATCAACGTTTCCAGTGTACATTGGAGGTTTATGCCGTTGCCTGTATAAATCGCCTGGACAATATCGATCGATACCAATGAAAGTCCAAATTTACGCATTATTGCGGCTGAATCATTGTAAAATTATTTGCATCGTTCCACCACGACCTGATAAGTTCTTCACCCATTTTTCAAACTATCTAAATGAATTTGCCAATCGTTCGCTCAGAAAAGAATCCATCACAGTGAGATTCTAGCTCGAGTTAAATTTGTCTTTGAGCAACTTGTCTGGCTCGTTGACCGTTTATTTTGAAATTAATAAATTAATAATTTTTTGTTTCAAATATTTTACGCCACGAATACTTCATGGTCACGTGTCGGAATGAGTCTTTTCCAAATATTTAACGAATAATCGTATACGTACGTTGCTCAGTTCAATTTGGAACAGTAAGGCTTCCTTCAGCTCGACTTCCGCTTTTTCTCTGTCAGCCCCGAGACTCACAGCAACATCGACCATCATCGTGTAATAAGCCGTAATCGCCACAGTTCCGTTAAAGCCCTTTTTGAGATCCTGGTGTTTGATGATCCACGATGGTGGCTTAATCTGAAATGCAAAATAGCATTGTCGCCTGGATTTTTCTACAGTATCGATACGATGAATGATCAGTTACGGATACGTACGTATAATATGCGGCTTGATGGCCTCTCTCCAAAAGCGTGGATACCAATTTCCATGAAAGTGACCGGCGGCAATCCAACACGATTCCAAGCCGCGGTTGTCGCCATCCAATCAAAGTTAGATTCGTTCCAAGAAGCGCCTTCGACTACCGGCCAGCCACCGAGTATCTCTACAAAGTTTTTAAGCGTTCGAAGCCCCTTTCTATTGATTATCTCTGTGGAACCATGACAATCGATCGAGTCGTTCATTTACTGTTTATAACGAATATCTGTGTCAATCGCACGAAGAAACTGTGCTCACCCTCGTCCATACAAGTCTTGTATAATTGCTTGGCTAGCTTAACAGCCCTTAATTCGCCCTCTTCATAATTGGCGTCAAAAAGGCTTTTCAGGTCGTACTTTAACTCCGTCTTGGCCGTATTTCTGGCACTCATGTGAATAGCGCCGCTCGGTAAGTTGCGTTGTAAGAAACCGCCGCAAGTAAATTGATAAAAGTCGTAGCAAGGATTTATGGTAATATCCATGTCCGCGATGATCCTCGTCGCTGCAAAAATATTAATTGCCATTTAAGCGTACGATATATCCATCTTTGAACGGTTAATCGTTGACAAAAGGTAGGATTTGATTTGATTTTTTTCTTTAACTCACCGGTTGTGTTGCAAACCTGTGTCACGCATATACCTTCGTTTTCTGGTTCATTGGACGTATCTCGAAACCCTGGGTATTCAATTTTCTGTCATAATGTTATATACGTGGCTTTCTAGAAATATCGCTGGTCAAAGTTTTACTAAATGATTTAAATTCGCTGTAAGATCATTTGAGTTTCAATATCGAACGAATCTTGGCGAACGAAATGAAAAGCATTCATAAAGATTATTTATCACTGAGAAAATCGTAGTAACTCTCGGAAACATGGTGTTTGTAACGAGGGATCTGTTACTACAGGTTCGCTCAAATTTGTTGTGCGGTTCATAACGACTTATACGTTCTTCAATCTCGGACTCACCTCGATGGACTGCAGATGTGGCAATTCCCAGCAAGTGCACGAATATCACTAGATTCATCGTCCACCAATACATGGCCGATCGATCTGTTTTTCCAACAGTATGTCTACAAAAAGTATGTAGGGAGCGATTGAAAAAAGAGCAGATTGGTAACAATTTTATTCTAAGAAACATCTGCTATCATGACGAAACAGTCAACTTCTTAACATCATGAATGAAATAAAAATTGCCGTATTGTCGTCTCGATATTCCAGCGAATGAACGAAAATGAATCGAAAATTTTTGTATTTTCCAGCTCGTCGATATTTGATAATTAATACGACGATACGTAATTATAATTATTGTTGCAACAATTCGTATACAAAAATATATCGACTAATCCATCACGTTTTTATATTTTCACTTCAGTGTGAAATGTTGTTTGTGACACACCGAAAAAAGATTACTATAAACTTTATATATTCTATGGTATTTGGTTGCTAGATTAATATTTGATGCATTTAAACCCGTTATTTATAAACGTTGTTACCAGCAAATATCCATCTTACATGCGTAAGCTGCCACGTTTAATTCTCCAGCTCTGACTGGCTTGAAGGAGAAAAAAAATCGTTTGCTAAGTCGAAACGACGATACGAGGCGTCTAGGAAAAGATAGTCGTCGCCAATAAACTGCGTCAACATGGCGTACTAGGTGTCGGTGGCACTTAAAAGTGACGATAAATTCTAGCGAGCCTGAATTCAAACAAGTTGTTCGATGTTCATGAGACTAGCAAATTTCATTATTTTAAAGAAAATCATATTTTTTTCACACGACGGGTTTGTTTATTTATCGAAAATTCGACATTGTTTCATACATATTTTACGTGTTATCTTTTGTAAGGATCGTTTATGTTGGAAGGATTTTCAATAAATTTATGACACCGATCTGTTATCGTAGAATTGAAATTTATAAGGTTTTATTTGAATGTCCATCATCTCTCCGAGAAGACCTACACGCGTGAATCATAATTACATTTTCTTTAATTGCTAGACTTCTAACTGTATCCTGACTGTCTGACATATCTCTTATATTGCTGTAGTATTCGAGTGCTCTGGATCATTCGATAACTACGTCACAAATCGTTCGAGAATGTTCGAATGCCGAAAATTATGCACTTGTACAACCATTTCATATTATAATATTCAGCGCCTAATCGATATTGGGGTTAATTTTGTGTCGAACGATGATGCAATCGGATCTGGGAAATTTACAATATTGGCGACTCGTTGGACGTAGTAATTTACCATATGGAGCACTTTTTGACGGGATTCATTTTCGCATCGGACCTACAATTAAAATCATTCGCAAATTCTTGGCTGTTCGACACCGGTCCGATAACTCGAAAACGGCCACTCGCGTGTGGGTCGCTCTTCCACTTTGCATTCCAGTAAGCTGGTAACATTTTCTCGCACTTCGCATTGCCGTATGCAATCCAAAACATTTGCGTCGGGGTGTAATTAAATCCGGACAATCGTTTCTCCGGTGGTTTGAAACTCATTGAGTTAACGTAGGCGTGATAAGCTCGCTTCACAGCTGCGTTGTCCGAGATATTTTCATTAAGAGTCGCTATTCCGTCCACCTGTACAGTAACGATATTATTTTTATTATTCAGCATACGCATAATTATCAACATGGGAATCGAAGCAGTGTTGTTTGCGTATTAATATTCGGGCGAAACATTCTTGCCGCTGAGAAAGGAATTCTTCAATACTCTACCAAACTTTTCGAGCACACAAAAGCAAGAAATATTTTTTTTAATGATTTTTAACATTTTTTGATAGCGGAATAAACATGCTGTAGTAAGAATATTAGCATGTACGGAAAGAGCAACTAATTTTTGACGAACTTGAAAAATACTTTTTCGAAAAAAGATTTTTCGTCATCTTCCCTTTCTTGCCGATGGCGTCAGACGGAACTACTCAATGAAAATATGTACGTACGTTGTGGTTGGTGGTAACATCGGTGTAATTTCGATACTGATCCTGAAAGCACCTTACTTGTCCTGTAAAGTATCTGTTGGCTTGAACTGTAAATAATCCGAAACCGTTGTTAATACCGTTGCTACTGTAGAACCTGCCGGTTTCATCGAATAAGTGAGTTATTTCGTGGCCAATCGTCGTCCCAGCTGTCCCGTAGTTGATATAATCAGGTATTTCGGGGTTGAAGAGATTCCCTTGTAGAATATTGAAAGAAAATGCTGGATCGGAGAGACAAAAAATAAAACATTATTTACCCTGCAATCGACGCATTTTCAACCTCCTAGATAGAAACCAGTTATCCGCTCGTCATTCGTAAAACAAACAAACGTCGTAAGAAAGCTTACAGATACGATTCAAATGTTTGATGGCATATGCGATATTGGTCAGCAGCGGCCGAATATCTTCGGTCGAATTTAGAAAGTTGGGAGGCTTCCGGAAATCGAGAACTTTTCTGTCGTAATCAAATTTCCACAAAAATAACGTGTTCAATAAATTTTCGTCGTACAGAGTGAGGTTTTCGTAATGTTTGTCGAGTGCGTCGTTATCTAAAAGTTGATTGGGATAGCCAACGACGGTTTCAATCATGCTTTCCTTTAGCTTCGCTGCCTCACTCGTGGGCATGTCTAAGAATGATATCTGCAAAATTTTAGACGAATTAGAGAAGACAATAATGCGGTGGCGCTAAAATAATCGATCTCATCGATTAGTAATCATTTTATCGTTGTTTTCAAATCGTCTTCACCTTGTCTATATTAGTTCGAAATTCCTCCCTGATATTCCGGATCATATCTTCGAACTTTACTCTGGTTTCGGGTTTGAGGAATTGCTTCGCATATATGTGAGCGACACCTGTAGGCATGCCTTCTATGACTTTGTTCGTGCAAGACATCCATCTTGGTTCGTTTTTAAAGAAACCGTCTCTGGCGAACTCGTACGCATTCAGTTTCTCGACTGTCTCTTTGTTTATGGTCCGCATAGTTAATAGGATATTTTGAAACATTGCAAAATTGGCAAGAACCCTTTTTGGCGTTCGCGATACCAGATCGATCACATTGTTTATGAACAGTGGTGAATATACGGTTACTGGGTCGTCATTACGGATCGTCTGGCTTGGCGAATACATCCTTGCAAAAGTACGTCTCCAGTCCACTCTAGGATAAGCCTCGATCAACGTTTTCAGTGTCAAGCTGACGCCCGGGCCCTTGCTTGCATCTATCGTCTGGACAATACCGATCGACATCAATATAAGCGCAAATTTACACATTATTTTGGCAAAATCATTGTAAAATCGTCCCCATTGTTCGATCGCGACATGATTAGTTCGTTATCAATTTTTCAAACAACCGCCATGAATTTTCCAATTGTTCGCTCAGACAAGAAACCATCACAGTGGGATTCTAGCTTGAGTCAAATTTGTTTTTGAGCGACTTGTCCAACTCGTTGATCGTTTATTTTGTAATTAACAACGTCGACGATATCGATTTTCATCTTTTTTTTTATTCAAATATTTTACGCGACGAATACTTCATGTTCACGTGTCGAATGAGTCTTTTCCACATATTTAATGAATAATCGTATACGTACATTGCTCAGTTCAATTTGAAACAGTAAGGCTTCCTTCAGCTCGACTTCCGCTTTTTCTCTGTCTGCCCCGAGACTCACAGCAACATCGACCATCATCGTATAATAAGCCCGAATCGTCGCAGAACCGTTAAAACCAACTTTGAGATTCCGTGAACTGATGGTCCACGATGGTGGACTAATCTGAAATGCAAAATAGCATTGTCGCCTGAATTTTTCTGCAGTATCGATGCGATGATTCAAAGGTTACGGATACCTACGTATAACATGAGCTGTGATAGATTGGCTAAATCTCCGTCCATACCAATTTCCATGAAAGTGATCGACGGAAATCCAGCACGGTTCCAAGCCGCTGATGTCGCCATCCAATCAAAGCTCGATTCGTTCCAAGAAGCGCCTTCAACTACCGGCCAGCCACCGAACATCTCTACAATATTTTTAAGCGGTCGAACCCCCTTTCTTTCGATTACTCCTGTGGAACCATGACAATCGATCGAGTTCTTCATTGATTGTTCATAACGAATATTGGTGCCAATCGCACGAGGAAACTGTACTCACTCTCGTCCATACAAGTCTTGTATAACCTCTTCGCTAGTCTAACAACCCGTAATTCGCCCACTTCATAATCGGTCTCAAAAACACTTCTCAGTTGCAATTTAAACTGCTTCATAGCCGTCAATTCGGTACTTATTTTAAGAGTGCCGTTTGGTAAGGATTGTTGTAAGTAACTCCCACAAGTAAATTCGTAAAAATCATCGCAAGGATTTACAGTAATGTCCATGCCCATGATGATCCTCGTCGCTGCAAAAATATTAATTTCCATTTAACCGTACGATATATCCGCTTTTGAACGATTGATGGTTGACAAAAGGTACCATTCGGAGTCTATTTTCTTCTTTCACTCACCGGTTGCGTTGCAAGCTCGTGTCACGCATACAGACTCGTTTTCGGCTTGATTGGGGGTATCTCGAAGCCCTGGATAATTGATTTTTGTCATAATATTATATACGTGGTTTTCTACTATAGAAATGACGTGGGATTCGACAATACTGGGAACATCGCTGATCAAACTTTTACTAAATGATTTAAATTCGCTATAAGATCATTTGAGTTTTAATAACGGACGTCTCTTGGCGAACGAGATGAAAGCGGACCACAAAGATTATTTATTACTGAGAAAATCGAAGTAACTCTCGGGAACATATGGATCGTAATGAGCGACGTATTAGTTCAGGGTCGCTCAAATCTGTTGCGCGGTTCATAATGACTTATACGTTCCGCAATCTCGTACTCACCCCGATGAACTGCGGCCGTGGCAATTCCGAGAAACTGCACGAATATCGCTAGACTCATCCTCCACCAATGCATAGCTGATCGATCAAGTTTTCCAACAATATGTCTACAAAAAGGATGTAGCGAGCAATTGAAAAAAGCGCCCATTGGTAAAAATTTTATTCGAAGAAACATCCGCGAACATGACGAAATAGTTAACTCTTCAACACCATGAATGAAATGAAAATTGTCGTATTGTCGTTGCAATATTCCAGCGAATGATCGTAAATGAATCGAGAATCTTTGTATTCTCCAGCTTGTCGATATTTGATAATTAATACGACGATCCGTAATTATAATTATTATTGCAACTATTCGAAAACAACAATATATCGACTAATCTATCACGTTTTTATACTTTCACTTCATTGTGGAATGTTGTTTTTGACACACTGAAAAAAGTTTTTAACGCGTTACAACTATATTCGTTACATATGCTAAGATTAGTACAAACGATAACTATTCGAAAATAATGTCCGAAATGGATTGTGAACGATGTACATTTACTCGATCGTTATAAATTAATTAATATTCTATAGTATTTGGTTGTTATATTAATGTTTCAATTATTTAAGCCTGTTATTTTTATACGTTATTACCAGCAAATATCTATGTTACAAGCGTAAGCTGCCACGTGTAATTCTCCAGCTCTGACTGACTTGAAGGACAAAAAAAATCGTTTGCTAGGTCTAAACGACGATACGAGGCGTCTAGGAGAAGATAGTTGTCGCCAATAAACTGCTTCAACGTGGCGTACTACGTATCGGTGGCACTTCAAAGTAACGATAAATTCTAGCGAGCCTGAATTCAAACTAATTATTCGATGGTCGTGAGCCTAGCAAATTTAATTATTTTAAAGAAAATGATATTTTTTCGACACGACGATTTTGCTTATTTATCGAAAGTTCGATATTGTTTCGCACATATTATTTTACGTGTTATCTTTTGTAAGGACCGTTTATGTTGGAAGGTTTTTCAATAAGTTTATGACAACGATCTTTTATCGCAGAATTTTTATTTAAGACGTTTTATTTGAATGTCCATCATCTCTTTTATATCGCTGTAGTATTCGAGTGCTCTGGATCGTTCGATAACTACGTCACAAATCATTCAAAACTGTTTGAATGCCGAAAATCATGTGTTTCTATAAACATCTCACACTTTAATATGCAGAGTCTAGTTTATATTGGCGTTTGTTGGTTATAAAAGTGAAAGAGGCATATTGAAATATGAGCACGTGTGTAGTTATGAGGTCACAAAAGAATAGAGGATTATATTTATTATATTTGATTAATACAGAAAATAAAGTTGCTTATTCAGAGCACTTTCTTCGTTGCTTTATTATTTTATTTTAATACGTAATTTTACTTTATGATGTCCGCACAGTCTTATGATTACACTAATTTTTACTTTTCTTGGTTCTTAGCACGTTCTTACAGAATAAACATGAGAGAGTAGAGTACAGTGATGGAAGCATACACCTGCACAGATGCACAGAATTCCGTCCCTACCACTTTGACGCTCATGCGCACTGTCATGCTAATGTACAGAACACTGGTAGAAAAATTATTATTTCCAACAGCGTTAATTTTTTATCGAATGATGATGCAATCGATTCTTACGAAATTTCAATATTAACGAGTGGTACGTAATTTACCATATGGAGCACTTTCTGACTGGATTCATTTTCGACCCGAGCGGACAATTGAAATCGTTCGCGAATTCTGGGCTGTTTGACAACGGTCCAATAACTCGATAACGGCCAATCGCGTGTGAGTCCATGTTCGACATTAGACTCCAATAAGATGGTGCCTTTTTCTCGCAATTCGTATTGCCGTATGCAATCCAATACATTTGCGTCGGGGTGCAATTAAGTCCGGGCAATCGTTTCTCCGGTGCTTTGTCACTCATTGCCTTAACGTAGGCGTGATAAGCTCGCTTCCCAGCTGCGTTGTCCGAGATGTTTTCATCAAGAGTCGTCATTCCGTCCACCTGTACAGTAACGATTTTATTTTTTTTATTCAGCACACGCATAATTATCAACATGGGAATCGAAGCAGTGTTGTTTGCGTATTAATATTCGAACGAAACATTCTTGCCGCTGAGGAAGGAATTCTTCAATACTCTACCAAACTTTTCGAGCACACAAAAGCAAGAAATATTTTTTTTTACGATTTTTAACATTTTTTAATAGCGGAATAAACATGCTGTAGTAAGAATATTAGCATGTACGGAAAGAGCAACTAATTTTTGACGAACTTGAAAAATACTTTTTCGAAAAAAGATTTTTCGTCATCTTCCCTTTCTTGCCGATGGCGTCAGACGAAACTACTCAATGAAAATATGTACGTACGTTGTGGTTGATGATAACATCGGTGTAATTTCCATACTGATCCTGAAAGCACCTTACTTGTCCTGTAAAGTATCTGTTGGCTCGAACTGTAAATAATCCAAAGCCGTTGTTAACACCGTTGCCAATGTATAACCTGCCCTCATCATCGAATAAGTGAGTTATTTCGTGGCCAATCGTCGTCCCAGCTGTCCCGAAATTCATATAATCAGGTATTTCGATGTTGAAGAGATCCCCTTGTAGAGTATTGAAAGAAAATGCTGGATCGGAGGGACAAAGAATAAAACATTACTCACACCACAATCGATGCATTTTTAACCTTCTAGATAGAAACCAGTTATCCGTTCGTCCTTCGTAAAACAGACAAACGTCGTAAGAAAGCTTACAGATACGATTCCATACTCGATCGGCAAATCCAATAGTGGTGAACAGCTTCCGATAATGTTCAGTCGTATTTGTATAGTTCGGAGGCTTCCGGAAATCTTTAACTTTTCTGTCGTGATCAAATTTCCTCAAAACGAACATGTTCAATAAATTGTCGTCGTAGAAATCGAGATCTTCGTAATATTTTTCGAGTTTGTTATCTAAAAGTTGGTTGGGATAGCCAACGACGGTTTGAATCGTGCTTTCCTTTTACTTCGCGGCCGTACTCGTGGGCATGTCTAAGTATGCTATCTGCAAAATTTTAGACGAATTAGAGAAGACAATAATGCGGTGGCGCTAAAATAATCGATCTCATCGATTAGTAATCATTTTGTCGTTGTTTTCAAATCGTCTTCACCTTGTCTATATTAGTTCGAAATTCCTCCCTGATATTCCGGATCATATCTTCGAACTTTACTCTGGTTTCGGGTTTGAGGAACTGTTTCGCATATATATGAGCGACACTCGTAGGTATGCCTTCTATGACTCTATTTGCGCAAAATATCCATCTTGGATCTCTTTCAATGAAACCATCTCTGGCCAACTCGTACGTATCCAATTTCTCGACGGTCCCTTTGTTCAGGCTCCGCATAGTTAGTGAGATAATTTGAAACATTGCAAAATTGGCAAGAACCCTTTTTGGCGTTCGCGATACCAGATCGATCACATTGTTTATGAACAGTGGTGAAAGGACGTGTACTACGTCGTCATCACGGATCGTCTGGCTTGGCGAATACATCCTTGCAAAAGTATTTCTCCAGTTCACTCTAGGATAATCCTCCATCAACTTTTTCACTGTCAGTCTGACGTCCTCGCTCTTGCCTGCAACTATCGTCTGGACAATATCGACCGATATCAATATACACACAAATTTACAGATTATTTTGGCAAAATCATTTTGAAATCGTCCCCATTGTTCAATCGCGAACAAACAACTCCCATTTCTCCGCCTGCCCCTCTCCCTGCAACAGCCCGGGTAGATATTGTAGTAGGGGCCCACTCCGGGCGCTGTCAGACTGCCTGACTGCCCTGTTACGGCCCTCGTAAGGCATGCACTTATACTGCCCCGTTAGAATCGGTAACGCCTCGCCTAATACGGTCCTGATCAGGCTGCCATAACAGTGCCCTACTACAATTTCTACCCGGGGTAACATAACCTAAATCAGTTGACACGCACATTGTTTGGAATTATATCCGCTCGTGTTCCTAGTTGTTGTTCGTGTGCGTTATTTCTGTGCCAGTGAGGCCGCTGAGCTGTGTTTTTTCACTGCTGGAGTATTGCTTGGTATACAGCACAACCTTTGTAATTTAAAGGGTGTGCACCGTCAAATAATGCACATTTGGCTGGTGTATCCTTGTTTTTTACGCATTCTTGTATCTTATGTTCGTCGCCACATTTTACACATGCGTATAGGGTCTCCTGCAGTAACTTTTCGTATGGCCGTAATTTTGACATCTCATGCATCGGGGAATCGCGTTATTTTTTTTAGTCGGCTCAATCTGGACTTTAACGTTAGCTAGTAGTATTACTTTGCATATTTCTTTATTTTTGGGGGAGGGTTCTTGATCGATGAAAAACAGCGGGAGCGGTTGTTTTTTTTACACTTTTAATGTTCATTACGTTTCGTACTTTGAAGCCTAGTTTATTGATTTCATCTTTTAAATATTTCGTACAGGTGGTATGATGTAGAGATCGGATAACAACTCGGTAAGAGCAATCTTGCTTCAATTGGTATGGGTGGTACGCGGCACCTGCATCTTCCAGAAAATGAACGATTTTTCTGAACGCAGTAGAGTTCTTTGCCATTATTTTTAATTGGCCACTGTTGGTAGTTTTATAAATGATATAACATATACGGTGAAATAACAAAAAAATGAAATAACATTTACGGTTGTTACTTTGTTTATTTCATTCGTAATAATTTCGATATTTTGTACTCCTGGAATAAATATTGGAGGTGGTTTCGGTTCGGTGTTTTCTTTCACAGTCTGATCGTTCACTTCCATGTTTACATTTTCGGCCGTGTTTACATACGAGTCAGAGGATTGTAGTACTGAGAACCGATTTCGGTTGGGATTTAGATGTGTCTCATCTTCACTATTCGAGGAATGATTGAATTTCTTCTTGGTCGTTTTCTCGAGTGCACTACCTGCCACACTGGTGATTTTCGGGGCTGATTCGTCATCTGTGGGTTACGTGTGATACGTATCTTACTTGGAACTTGCGAATGTTGAGAAAGTTGACCGGCTATGCGTTTCGCGTGATCATGATTATGCACGGGAAGATATCTCGGGGACAGCTCTTGGCTTCTTGTGTTTAGTTGGAGTTGCACAGCGTGCAAGTTATTTACGGTTTCGCCTAGGTTATCGTTAGGGTCTTCGTCGTCTATGATAACGGCACTGGTAAGTGCGTTGTGTCTTTACGCACTATGCTTTGATTTGATTAAGTTGTTATTGAATACTGGGGATAAGCACGAATTGGAAACACGTCTGTCGCCGTTAGCGGTTCCAATCGAACTCATTCGATAACTACGTCACGAATCGTTCGAGAATGTTCGATTGCCGAAAATTATGCACTTGTAGAACCACCTCACACTATAATATTCAGCGTCTAATCAATATTGGGGTTAATTTTGTGTCGAACGATGATGCAATCGGATCTGGGAAATGTACAATATTGGCGACTCGTTGGACGTAGTTATTTACCATATGGAGCACTTTTTGACGGGATTCATTTTCGAATCGGACCTACAATTAAAATCATTCGCAAATTCTTGGCTGTTCGACACGGGTCCGATAACTCGAAAACGGCTACTCGCGTGTGAGTCGCTCTTCCACTTTGCATTCCAGTAAGCTGGTAACATTTTCTCGCACTTCGCATTGCCGTATGCAATCCAAAACATTTGCGTCGGGGTGTAAATAAGTCCAGACAATCGTTTCTCCGGTGCTTTGCCACTCATTGCCTTAACGTAGGCGTGATAAGCTCGCTTCACAGCTGCGTTGTCCGAGATGTTTTCATCAAGAGTTGTGATTCCGTCCACCTATACAGTAACGATATTATTTTTATTATTCAGCATGCGCATAATTATCAACATGGGAATCGAAGCAGTGATGTCTGCGCATTAATATTCGGACGAAACATTCTTGTCGCTGAGGAAGGAATTCTTCAATACTCTACCAAACTTTTCGAGCACACAAAAGCAAGAAATATTTTTTTAACGATTTTTAACATTTTTTGATAGCGGAATAAACATGCTGTAGTAAGAATATTAGCATGTACGGAAAGAGCAACTAATTTTTGACGAACTTGAAAAATACTTTTTCGAAAAAAGATTTTTCGTCATCTTCCCTTTCTTGCCGATGGCGTCAGACGGAACTACTCAATGAAAATATGTACGTACGTTGTGGTTGGTGGTAACATCGGTGTAATTTCGATACTGATCCTGAAAGCACCTTACTTGTCCTGTAAAGTATCTGTTGGCTTGAACTGTAAATAATCCGAAACCGTTGTTAAGACCGTTGCTAGTGTAGAACCTGCCGGTATCATCGAATAAGTGAGTTATTTCGTGGCCAATCGTCGTCCCAGCTGTCCCGAAGTTGATATAATCAGGTATTTCGGGGTTGAAGAGATCCCCTTGTAGAGTATAGAAAGAAAATGCTGGATCGGAGAGACAAAAAATAAAACATTATTTACCCTGCAATCGACGCATTTTCAACCTCCTAGATAGAAACCAGTTATCCGTTCGTCATTCGTAAAACAAACAAACGTCGTAAGAAAGCTTACAGATACGATTCAAATTTTTGATGGCATATGCGATATGGGTCAGCAGCGCCCGAATATCTTGGGTCGAATTTATAAAGTTGGAAGGCTTCCGGAAATCGAGAACTTTTCTGTTGTAATCAAATTTCCACAAATATAACGTGTTCAATAAATTGTCGTCGTACAGAGTGAGGTTTTCGTAATGTTTGTCGAGTGCGTCGTTATCTAAAAGTTGATTGGGATAGCCAACGACGGTTTCAATCATGCTTTCCTTTAGCTTCGCTGCCTCACTCGTGGGCATGTCTAAGAATGATATCTGCAAAATTTTAGACGAATTAGAGAAGACAATAATGCGGTGGCGCTAAAATAATCGATCTCATCGATTAGTAATCATTTTGTCGTTGTTTTCAAATCGTCTTCACCTTGTCTATATTAGTTCGAAATTCCTCCCTGATATTCCGGATCATATCTTCGAGCTTTACTCTGGTTTCGGGTTTGAGGAATTGCTTCGCATATATGTGAGCGACACCTGTAGGCATGCCTTCTATGACTTTGTTCGTGCAAGACATCCATCTTGGTTCTTTTTCAAAGAAACCGTCTCTGGCGAACTCGTACGCATTCAGTTTCTCGACTGTCTCTTTGTTTATGGTCCGCATAGTTAATAGGATAATTTGAAACATTGCAAAATTGGCAAGAACCCTTTTTGGCGTTCGCAATACCAGATCGATCACATTGTTTATGAACAGTGGTGAATATACGATTACTGGGTCGTCATCACGGATCGTCTGGCTTGGCCAAAACATCCTTGCAAAAGTATCTCTCCAGTCCACTCTAGGATAATCCTCGATCAACTTTTTCAGTGTCAATCTGACGCTCCCGCTCTTGCCTGCAACTATCGTCTGGACAATATCGACCGATATGAATATAAACACAAATTTATACATGATTTTGGTAAAATCATTGTGAAATCGTCCCCATTTTTCGATCGCGACATGATTAGTTCGTTATCAATTTTCCAAACAACCGTCATGAATTTTCCAATCGTTCGCTCAGAGAAGAAACCATCACAGTGGAATTCTAGCTTGAGTCAAATTTGTTTTTGAGCGACTTGTCCAACTCGTCGATCGTTTATTTTGTAATTAACAACGTCAACGATGTCGATTTTCATCTTTTTTTGTTTCAAGTACTTTACGTCACGAATACTTCATGTTCACGTGTCGAATGAGTCTTTTCCATATATTTAACGAATAATCGTATACGTACATTGCTCAGTTCAATTTGAAACAGTAAGGCTTCCTTCAGCTCGACTTCCGCTTTTTCTCTGTCAGCCCCGAGACTCACAGCAACATCGACCATCATCGTGTAATAAGCCCTAATCGTCACAGTGCTGTTAAAACCGTCTTTCAGATGCCACGATTTGATGATCCACGTTGGTGGACTAATCTGAAATGCAAAATAGCATTGTCGCCTGAATTTTTCTGCAGTATCGATGCGATGATTCAAAGGTTACGGATACCTACGTATAATACGAGCTGTGATGGATTGGCTAAATCTGCGTCCATACCAATTTCCATGAAAGTGATCGACGGCAATCCAGCACGGTTCCAAGCCGCTGATGTCGCCATCCAATCAAAGCTCGATTCGTTCCAAGAAGCGCCTTCGACTACCGGCCAGCCACCGAACATCTCTACAATATTTTTAAGCGGTCGAACCCCCTTTCTTTCGATTACTCCTGTGGAACCATGACAATCAATCGAGTTCTTCATTGATTGTTCATAACGAATATTGGTGCCAATCGCACGAGAAAACTGTACTCACTCTCGTCCATACAAGTCTTGTATAACGTCTTCGCTAGTCTAACAACCCGTAATTCGCCCACTTCATCATTGGCCTCAAAAACACTTCTCAGTTGCAATTTTAACTGCTTCATAGCCGTCAATTCGGTACTTATTTTAAGAGTGCCGTTTGGTAAGGATTGTTGTAAGTAACTCCCACAAGTGAATTCGTAAAAATCATCGCAAGGATTTACAGTAATGTCCATGCCCATGAAGATCCTCCTCGCTGCAAAAATGTTAATTTCCATTTAACCGTACGATATATCCGCTTTTGAACGATTGATGGTTGACAAAAGGTACCATTCGGAGTCTATTTTCTTCTTTCACTCACCGGTTGCGTTGCAAGCTCGTGTCACGCATACAGACTCGTTTTCGGCTTGATTGGGGGTATCTCGAAGCCCTGGATAATTGATTTTTGTCATAATGTTATATATATACGTGGTTTTCTAGAAATATCGTGGGATTCGACAATACTGGGAACATCGCTGATCAAACTTTTACTAAATGATTTAAATTCGCTATAAGATCATTTGAGTTTCAATAACGGACGAATCTTGGCGAACGAGATGAGAACGGACCACAAAGATTATTTATTACTGAGAAAATCGAAGTAACTCTCGGGAACATATGGATCGTAATGAGCGACGTATTAGTACAGGGTCGCTCAAATCTGTTGCGCGGTTCATAATGACTTATACGTTCCGCAATCTCGTACTCACCCCGATGAACTGCGGCCGTGGCAATTCCGAGCAACTGCACGAATATCGCTAGACTCATCCTCCACCAATGCATAGCTGATTGATCAAGTTTTCCAACAATATGTCTAGAAAAAGGATGTAGCGAGCAATTGAAAAAAGCGCCCATTGGTAAAAATTTTATTCAAAGAAACATCCGCGAACATGAAGAAATAGTTAACTCTTCAACACCACGAATGAAATGAAAATTGTCGTATTGTCGTTGCAATATTCCAGCCAATGATCGTAAATGAATCAAGAATCTTTGTATTCTCCAGCTCGTCGACATTTGATAATTAATACGACGATCCGTAATTATAATTATTATTGGAACTATTCGAAAACAACAATATATCGACTAATCTATCACGTTTTTATACTTTCACTTCATTGTGGAATGTTGTTTTTGACACACTGAATAAAGTTTTTAACGCGTTACAACTATATTCGTTACATATGCTAAGATTAGTACAAACGATAACTATTCGAAAATAATGTCCGAAATGGATTGTGAACGATGCACATTTACTCGGTCGTTATAAATTAATTAATATTCTATAGTATTTGGTTGTTATATTAATGTTTCAATTATTTAAGCCTGTTATTTTTATACGTTATTACCAGCAAATATCTATGTTACAAGCGTAAGCTGCCACGTGTAATTCTCCAGCTCTGACTGACTTGAAGGAGAAAAAAAAATCGTTTGCTAGGTCCAAACGACGATACGAGGCGTCTAGGAAAAGATAGTCGTCGCCAATAAACTGCTTCAACGTGGCGTACTACGTATCGGTGGCACTTCAAAGTAACGATAAATTCTAGCGAGCCTGAATTCAAACTAGTTATTCGATGGTCGTGAGCCTAGCAAATTTAATTATTTTAAAGAAAATCATATTTTTTCGACACGACGATTTTGCTTATTTATCGAAAGTTCGATATTGTTTCGCACATATTATTTTACGTGTTATCTTTTGTAGGGACCGTTTATGTTGGAAGGTTTTTCAATAAGTTTATGACAACGATCTTTTATCGCAGAATTTTTATTTAAGACGTTTTATTTGAATGTCCATCATCTCTTTTATATCGCTGTAGTATTCGAGTGCTCTGGATCGTTCGATAACTACGTCACAAATCATTCAAAACTGTTTGAATGCCGAAAATCATGTGTTTCTATAAACATCTCACACTTTAATATGCAGAGTCTAGTTTATATTGGCGTTTGTTGGTTATAAAAGTGAAAGAGGCATATTGAAATATGAGCACGTGTGTAGTTATGAGGTTACAAAAGAATAGAGGATTATATTTATTATATTTGATTAATACAGAAAATAAATTTGCTTATTCAGAGCACTTTCTTCGTTGCTTTATTATTTTATTTTAATACGTAATTTTACTTTATGATGTCCGCACAGTCTTATGATTACACTTATTTTTACTTTTCTTGGTTCTTAGCACGTTCTTACAGAATAAACATGAGAGAGTAGAGTACAGTGATGGAAGCATACACCTGCACAGATGCACAGAATTCCGTCCCTACCACTTTGACGCTCATGCGCACTGTCATGCTAATGTACAGAACACTGGTAGAAAAATTATTATTTCCAACAGCGTTAATTTTTTATCGAATGATGATGCAATCGATTCTTACGAAATTTCAATATTAACGAGTGGTACGTAATTTACCATATGGAGCACTTTTTGACTGGATTCATTTTCGACCCGAGCGGACAATTGAAATCGTTCGCGAATTCTGGACTGTTCGACAACGGTCCAATAACTCGATAACGGCCAATTGCGTGTAAGTCGCTGTTCGACATTAGACTCCAATAAGATGGTGCCTTCTTCTCGCAATTCTTATTGCCGTATGCAATCCAATACATTTGCGTCGGGGTGTAATTAAGTCTGGACAATCGTTTCTCCGGTGCTTTGTCACTCATTGCCTTAACGTAGGCGTGATAAGCTCGCTTCACAGCTGCGTTGTCCGAGATGTTTTCATCAAGAGTTGTCATTCCGTCCAGCTGTACAGTAACGATTTTTTTTTATTCAGCACACGCATAATTATCAACATGGGAATCGAAGCATTCCCATGTTAATAATTAATATTCGATGTTGGCGTATTAATATTCGGACGAAACATTCTTGCCGCTGAGAAAGTAATTCTTCAATACTCTACCAAACTTTTCGAGCACACAAAAGCAAGAAACATTTTTTTAACGATTTTTAACATTTTTTGATAGCGGAATAAACATGCTGTAATAAGAATATTAGCATGTACCGAAAGAGCGACTAATTTTTGGCGAACTTGAAAAATACTTTTTCGAAGACAAATTTCTCCTCATCTTCTCTTTCTTGCCGATGGTGTTAGACGGAACTACTCAATGAAAATATGTACGTACGTTGCGGTTGATGGTAACATCGGTGTAATTTCCATACTGATCCTGAAAGCACCTTAGTTGTCCTGTAAAGTATCTGTTGGCTCGAACTGTAAATAATCCAAAGCCGTTGTTAACACCGTTGCCAATGTAAAACCTGCCCTCATCATCGAATAAGTGAGTTATTTCGTGGCCAATCGTCGTCCCAGCTGTCCCGAAATTCATATAATCAGGTATTTCGATGTTGAAGAGATCCCCTTGTAGAGTATTGAAAGAAAATGCTGGATCGGAGGGACAAAGAATAAAACATTACTCACACCACAATCGATGCATTTTTAACCTCCTAGATAGAAACCAGTTATCCGTTCGTCCTTCGTAAAACAGACAAACGTCGTAAGAAAGCTTACAGATACGATTCCATATTCGATCGGCAAATGCCATACTGGTAAGCAGCTTCCGATAATGTTCAGTCGTATTTGTATAGTTCGGAGGCTTCCGGAAATCTTTAACTTTTCTGTCGTAATCAAATTTCCTCAAAAAGAACATGTTCAATAAATTGTCGTCGTAGAAATCGAGGTCTTCGTAATATTTTTCGAGTTCGTTGTTATCTAAAAGTTGGTTGGGATAGCCAATGACGGTTTGAATCGTGCTTTCCTTTTGCTTCGCGGCCGTACTCGTGGGCATGTCTAAGTATGCTATCTGCAAAATTTTAGACGAATTAGAGAAGACAATAATGCGGTGGCGCTAAAATAATCGATCTCATCGATTAGTAATCATTTTGTCGTTGTTTTCAAATCGTCTTCACCTTGTCTATATTAGTTCGAAATTCCTCCCTGATATTCCGGATCATATCTTCGAACTTTACTCTGGTTTCGGGTTTGAGGAACTGTTTCGCATATATGTGAGCGACACCCGTAGGTATGCCTTCTATGACTCTATTTGCGCAAAATATCCATCTTGGATCTCTTTCAATGAAACCATCTCTGGCCAACTCGTACGTATCCAATTTCTCGACGATCTCTTTGTTCATGCTCCGCATAGTTAATGGGATAATTTGAAACATTGCAAAATTCGCAAGAACCCTTTTTGGCGTTCGCGATACCAGATCGATCACGTTGTTTATGAACAGTGGTGAAGCGACGATTACCGCGTCGTCATTACGGATCGTCTGGCTTGGCGAATACATCCTTGCAAAAGTATTTTTCCAGTTCACTCTAGGATAATCCTCCATCAACTTTTTCACTGTCAGTCTGACGTCCTCGCTCTTGCCTGCAACTATCGTCTGGACAATATCGACCGATATCAATATAAACACAAATTTACACATTATTTTGGCACAATCATTGTGAAATCGTCCCCATTTTTCGATCGCGACATGATTAGTTCGTTATCAATTTTTCAAACAACCGTCATGAATTTTCCAATCGTTCGCTCAGAGAAGAAACCATCACAGTGGGATTCTAACTTGAGTCAAATTTGTTTTTGAGCGACTTGCTCAGCTCGTTGACCGTTTATTTTGAAATTAATAACGTCGACGATATCGATTTTCATCTTTTTTTTTTGTTTCAAGTATTTTACGCCGCGAATACTTCATGTTCACATGTCGAATGAGTTTTTTCCACATATTTAACGAAAAATCGTATACGTACGTTGCTCAGTTCAATTTGAAAGAGTAAGGCTTCCTTCAGCTCGACTTCCGCTTTTTCTCTGTCAGCTCCGAGGCTCACAGCAACATCGACCATCATCGTGTAATAAGCCCTAATTGTCACAGAGCCGTTAAAACCGCCTTCCATATCCCACGATTTGATGATCCACGTTGGTGGACTAATCTGTAATGTAAAATAGCATTGTCGCCTGAATTTTTCTGCATTATCGATGCGATGCTTCAAAGATTACGGATACCTACGAATAACACGTGCTTTGTTAGATCACTTAACTCTACGTCTATACTAATGTCCATGAAAGTGACCGGTGGAAATCCAACACGGTTCCAAGCCGCTGACGTCGCCATCCAATCAAAGCTCGATTCGTTCCAAGAAGCGCCTTCGACTACCGGCCAGCCACCGAGCATCTCTACAAAATTTTTGAGCGGTCGAAGCCCCTTTCTTTCGATTACCCCTGTGGAACCATCACAATCGATCGAGTCCTTCATTGATTGTTCATAACGACATATTGGTGCCAATCGCACGAAGAAACTGTACTCACTCTCGTCCATACAAGTCTTGTATAACGTCTTCGCTAGTTTAACAACCCGTAATTCGCCCACTTCATAATTGGCCTCAAAAAGCGTTCTCAGCCTCTGCTTTAACTCCGTCCTGGCCGTAATTCTGCGACTCATTTTAACAGCGCCGCTCGGTAAGTTGCGTTGTAAGTAACTCCCACAAGTAAATTCGTAAAAATCATCGCAAGGATTTATGGTAATATCCATGTCCATGATGATCCTCGTCGCTGCAAAAATATTAATTTCCATTTAACCGTACGATATATCCGCTTTGGAACGATTGATGGTTGACAAAAGGTACCATTCGAGTCTATTTTCTTCTTTCACTCACCGGTTGCGTTGCAAGCTTGTGTCACGCATACAGCCTCGTTTCCGGCTTGATTGGGGGTATCTCGGAGCCCTGGATAATTGATTTTTGTCATAATGTTATATATATACGTGGTTTTCTAGAAATGTCGTGGGATTCGACAATACTGGGAACATCGCTGATCAAACTTTTACTAAATAATTTAAATTCGCTATAAGATCATTTGAGTTTCAATAACGGACGAATCTTGGTGAACGAGATGAAAACGGACCACAAAGATGATTTATTACTGAGAAAATCGAAGTGACTCTCGGGAACATACGGATCGTAATGAGCGACGTGTTAGTACAGGGTCGCTTAAATCTGTTGCGCGGTTCATAATGACTTATACGTTCCGCAATCTCGTACTCACCCCGATGAACTGCGGCCGTGGCAATTCCAAGCAGCTGCACGAATATCGCTAGACTCATCCTCCACCAATGCATAGCTGATCGATCAAGTTTTCCAACAATATGTCTAGAAAAAGGATGTAGCGAGCAATTAAAAAAAGAATCCATTGGTAAAAATTTTATTCGAAGAAACATCCGCGAACATGACGAAATAGTTAACTTTTCAACACCATGAATGAAATGAAAATTGTCGTATTGTCGTCGCAATATTCCAGCGAATGATCGGTAAATGAATCGAGAATCTTTGTATTCTCCAGCTCGTCGATATTTGATAATGAAAGGTCTTCACCCAGTATACTGTTTCGTTTCCGGCCCGGCCTGTCGCGTATCGAACTTTGCCTGTGTCTGAACGGTCTTGAAACGAAACGTTGTAGTGGGTGTCAAATCGTAGTAATTCATACAAATTATATTTTTTTACGTGTGACGAAACGGTAACGGTCATAGTATGGCACGGTGTAGTGGGCGGAGACCTTAATACGACGATTCGTAATTATAATTATTATTGCAACAATCCGAAAACAACAATATATCGACGAATCTATCACATTTTTATATTTTCACTTCATTGTGGAATGTTGTTTTTGACACACTGAACAAAATTTTTAACGCGTTACAACTATATTCGTTACATATGCTAAGATTAGTACAAACGATAACTATTCGAAATTAATGTCCGAAATGGATTGTGAACGATGCACATTTACTCGATCGTTATAAATTTAATATATTCTATAGTATTTGATTGTTATATTAATGTTTCAATTATTTAAGCCCGTTATTTCTATACGTTATTACCAGCAAATATCTATGTTACAAGCGTAAGCTGCCACGTGTAATTCTCCAGCTCTGACTGGCTTGACGGATAAAAAACGTTTGCTAAGTCGAAACGACGAGTCGTCTAGGAAAAGATAGTCGTCGCCAATAAACTGCTTCAACGTTGCGTACTACGTATCGGTGGCACTTCAAAGTAACGATAAATTTTAGTGAGCCTGAATTCAAACTAGTTGTTCGATGGTCATGAGCCTAGCAAATTTAATTATTTTAAAGAAAATCATATTTTTCCGACACGACGATTTTGCTTATTTATCGAAAGTTCGATATTGTTTCGCACATATTATTTTACGTGTTATCTTTTGTAAGGATCATTTATGATGGAAGGATTTTCAATAAGTTTATGACACCGATCTTTTATCGCAGAATTTTTATTTAAGACGTTTTATTTGAATGTCCATCATCTCTCCGAGAAGACCCACACGCGTGAATCACAATTATATTTTCTTTAATTGCTAGACTTCTAACTGTATCCTGACTGTCTGACATATCTCTTATATTGCTGTAGTATTCGAGTGCTCTGGCTCGTTCGATAATTACGTCACAAATCATTCAAAATTGTTTGAAAGCCGAAAATCATGTGATTATATAAGCATCTCACACTTTAATATACAGAGTCTTGTTTGTATTGGCGTTAATTTTTTATCGAATGATGATGCGATCGATTCTCACAAAATTTGAATATTAACGATTGGTACGTAATTTACCATATGGAGCACTTTTTGACTGGATTCATTTTCGACCCGAGCGGACAATGGAAATCGTTCGCGAATTCTGGGCTGTTCGACAACGGTCCAATAACTCGAAAACGGCCTGACGCATGTACGTCGCTTGTCCACGTTATCTCCATATAAGATGGTTCCTTTTTCTCGCAATTCTTATTGGCGTATGCAATCCAGAACATTTGAGTCGGGGTGAAATTAAGTCTGGACAATCGTTTCTCCGGTGCTTTACCACTCATTGTGTTAACGTATGCATGATACGCGCGCTTCACCGCTGCGTTGTCCGCGATGTTTTCGTCAACAGTGATGCCTCCGTCCACCTGTACAGTGTAATGTTTGCTGTTTTCCGTTATCCAGAAATTTAATGTAATCGAAGTAATATTGTGAGGAAGGAATTCTTCAGTACTCCACTGAATATTTTAAGCACACGAAATCAAAAACAGTTTTTTAACGACCTTCAACATTTTTCGATATCAGGATAAATATGCCGTGGTGTATTAACATGTACCGAAAGAGAGATTAATTTTTGGCAAACTTGAAAAATACGTTTTCGAAATGAGATTTTTTCTCATCTTCTCACTCTCACCGATGACGTTAGACGGAACTACTCAATGAAAATATCTACTTACGGTGCGATTGATGGTAGGATCGATGTAATTTCCATACTGATCAATAAAGCACCGTACTTGTCCTTGAAAGAACACGTTCGCGCTCACTGTAAATATTCCGAAGCCGTTGTTCATGCTGGCCGGAACATGCATCCTACCGTTAGTATCGAATAAGTGAGTTATTTCATGGGCAACTGTCGTCCCAGCTGTTCCGAAGTTCATGTAATCAGGTCTTTCGGGATTAAAGAGCTCCCCCTGTAGAGTATTGAAAGAAAATGCTGGATCGGAGAGAAAAAAAATAAACCATTATTCACCTTGCAATTGACGCATTTTTAACCTCCTAGATAGAAACCTGTCATTGGTTCGTCATTCGTAAAAAAGATAAACGTCGTAAGAAAACTTACAGATACGATTAAACAGTGGATTGGCAAATGCGATACTGGTAAGCAGATGCCGATAATGCTCGGTCGAATTTGTATAGTTCGGAGGCTTCCGGAAATCGCGAACCACTCTGTCATAATCAAATTTCCACAAAAGCAACTTATTGATTAAATTATTGTCGTACTGATAGAGATTCTCGTAATATTTTTCGAGTGCATCGTTATTTAAAAGTTCATTAGGATAGCCAACGACGATTTGAATCATACTCTCTTTCGCCTTTGCGGACGTCCCCGTGTACACGTCTAAGAAAGGCACCTGCGAAATTTCAGATAAATTAGAGAAGGCAAAACACCTTAGTGTCGCTAGAGTCATCGATCGCATCGATCAATTATCATTTTGTCGTTGTTTTCAAATCGTCTTCACCTTGTCTATATTAGTTCGAAATTCCTCCCTGATATTCCGGATTATATCTTCGAATTTGACTTTGGTTTCGGGTTTGAAGAACCGTTTCGCATACGTGTGAATGGCAACCGTAGGCATGTCTTCCATGACTCTGTCCATGCAAGATATCCACCATGCTTCTCTTTTAACGAAACCGTTTTTAGCCAACTCGAACGTATCCAATTTCTCGATGGTCTCTTTGTTCATGGTCCGCATAATTAATGGGATAACTTGAAACATTGCAAAATTGGCAAGAACCCTTTTTGGTGTCCGCGATACCAGATCGATCACATTGTTTATGAACAGTGGTGACTCCACGATTACTGTGTCGTCATCACGGATCGTCTGGCTTGGCCAAAACATCCTTGCAAAAGTATCTCTCCAGTCCACTCTAGGATAGTCCTCGATCAACTTTTTTAGTGTCAATCCGACGGTCTCGCTCTTGCCTGCAACTATCGTCTGGACAATATCGACCGATATCAATATAAACACAAATTTACACATTTTTTTGGCAAAATCATTGTGAAATCGTCCCCATTGTTCGATCACGATATGATTAGTTCGTTATCAATTTTCCAAACAACCGCCATGAATTTTCCAATCGTTCGCTCAGAGAAGAAGCTATCACAGTGGAATTCTAGCTTGAGTCAAATTTGTTTTTGAGCGACTTGTCCAGCTCGTAGACCGTTTATTTTGAAATCACTAACGTCGACGACATCGATTTTCATCTTTATTTGGTTTCAAGTATTTTACGCCGCGAATACTTCATGTTCACGTGTCGAATGAGTCTTTTCCATATATTTAATGAATAATCGTATACGTACGTTGCTCAGTTCAATTTGGAACAGTAAGGCTTCCTTCAGCTCGACTTCCGCTTTTTCTCTGTCAGCCCCGAGACTCACAGCAACATCGACCATCATCGTGTAATAAGCCGTAATCGCCACAGTTCCGTTAAAGCCCATTTTGAGATCCTGGTGTTTGATGATCCACGATGGTGGCTTAATCTGAAATGCAAAATAGCATTGTCGCCTGAATTTTTCTACATTATCGATGCGATGATTCAAAGATTACGGATACCTACGAATAACACGCGCTTTGTTAGATCATTTGACGCAATGCTTATACTAATGTCCATGAAAGTGATCGGTGGTAATCCAGCACGGTTCCAAGCCGCTGTCGTCGCCATCCAATCGAAGCTCGATTGGTTCCAAGAAGCGCCTTTGACTACCGGCCAGCCACCGAGCATCTCTACGAAGTTTTTAAGCGATACAAGCGCCTTTCTTTCGATTTCCACTGTGGAACCATGACAATCGATCGAATCTTTCATTTATTGTTTATAACGAATATTGCTGCCGACCGCACGAGAAAACTTTGCTTACACTTGTTCATACAAGTCTTGTATAACGTCTTTGCTAGTTTAAGAGACCTTAATTCTCCCACTTCATAAGCAGCCTCCAAAATTATTTTCAGTTGTATCTTTAAATCCGTCTTGGCCATTCGTCTGACACTTACTGCAAGAGTGTCGGGCGGTAAGTCGTTTCGTAAGTAACTGCCGCAAACAAATTGGTAGAAGTCATCGCAAGGATTTGCAGTAATGTCCATGGCACTGATGATTTTCGATGCTGCAAAAATTTTAATTCATATTCATACGTACGGTTTACACGCCTTTAAACAGTTAATCGATGATAAAAGGTACCATTCGATTCTATTCTTATTTTCTTTCACTCACCGGTTACGTTGCAAACACGTGTCACGCATGCGGTTTCTTCCGTTACTTCATCAAGTATATATCGCGGTATTGGATATTGAATTTGTTCGTCTGTAATGTTATATAGATACATGGTTTTCTAAAAATACCGTGGGGGTCCAACAATACCGAGACCATTGCTAGTCAAAGTTTTACTAAATGATTTCAGTGCACTGTTAAATCATTTGAGTTTCGATATCGAACGAATCTTGACTCTTTGTTCCGCGATTCATAATGACTTGGTCTTATTATTCAACCTCTTACTCACCTCGATGAGGTGCAGCTGTAGTAATTCCGAGCAACTGCACGCATATCACCAGACTTATCCACCACCAATGCATGGCCGATCGATACATTTTTCCAACGGTATATCTACAAAAAGGATGTAGCGAGCAATTGAAAAAAGCGCCCATTGGTCAAAATTTTATTCGAAGAAACATCCGCGAACATGACGAAATAGTTAACTTTTTAACACCATGAATGAAATGAAAATTGTCGTATTGTCGTCGCAATATTCCAGCGAATGATCGTAAATAAATCGAGAATCTCTGTATTCTCCAGCTCGTCGATATCTGATAATTAATACGACGATCGGTAATTATAATTATTATTGCAACAATTCGTATACAAAAATATATCGTCTAATCCATCACGTTTTTATATTTTCACTTCAGTGTGGAATGTTGTTTTTGACACACTGAAAAAAGTTTTTAACGCGTTGCAACTATATTCGTTACATATGCTAAGATTAGTACAAACGATAACTATTCGAAAATAATGTCCGAAATGGATTGTGAACGATGCACATTTACTCGATCGTTATAAATTTAATATGTTCTATAGTATTTGGTTGTTATATTAATGTTTGATTTATTTAAGCCCGTTATTTCTATACGTTATTACCAGTAAATATCTAAGTTACAAGCGTAAGCTGCCACGTGTAATTCTCCAGCTCTGACTGGCTTGAAGGATAAGAAATGCTTGCTAAGTCGAAACGACGAGGCGTCTAGGAAAAGATAGTCGTTGCCAATAAACTGCTTCAACGTGGCATACTACGTATCGGTGGCACTTCAAAGTAACGATAAATTCTAGCGAGCCTGCATTGAAAGAACTTATTCGATGTCAACGAAGCTAACAAATTTAATTATTTTAAAGAAAATCATATTTTTTCCACAAAACGTTTCTGTTTATTTATTGAAGGTTCGATCTTGCTTGGTAAATTTTTTGCGTGTTATCTTTTGTACGGAGCGTTTATGTTGGAAGAATTTTAAATAAGTTTATTGGAATTATCTTCAAAATTCGCGCCACCATTATTGGACACCCATTGGTTGGTCGGTTTTTGCGCTCGCTTCGCAGGTTCCGCTTGCGCACCGCACCGACGCATATTATTACTTCCGTTTTACAACGATGTTACTACGCCACGAAGATATTAAAACAAGTGTACCTCTTGATAATGTAATAATAAATATTCAGTGCTAGCGTCGATTATAACGTCGTCACCAAATTTTTGCTTTACTTCCACCATACTCACCTTAACACTTTATAACACCGATCTGTTATCGCAGAATTGTAATTTATTTTGGATTTGCATCGTCTCTTCGAGAAGAGCCATACGCGTGAACCATAATAACATTTTCAAACAATGTATGCTGACTGTCTGACATATCTCTTATAAAACTGTAGATTGTCATCGTGCAGATCGAGTTCTTAGTAATATTTTTCCTCGTGCCTCGTTATCTAAACGTTTGTTAGGATAGCCAACGACTATTGTGAACTCAAGGAAATTGTTCGATGTAAATCAATTTAGCATGTTCGATGGTTGGGAAAAAAATGATTATTTTCTCGCGCAAAATTTTATTCATTTATAAGTAAATTCGACAGTGTTTGGTACATTTTCGAAGTCTTTAGTATCCAGCGCATAAACTATATTGGAGTTAATTCTAGATCGAATGTACAATATTCGCGAGTCGTTGGTCGAAGTAAATTACCATACGGAGCACTTGGTTTCGGGATTCATGCCCGAACGAACCTCACAACTGAAATCTTTCGCAAATTCTTTGCTGTTCGACAACGGCCCGTTAACGCGATAACGGGACGGCGAGTGGTTGTCCTTCTCCCATCCGGTCTGCATATAAGACGGCAGCCCTTTCTCGCAGTACCGGTTGCCGTAAGCAATCCAGAACATTTGCTTCGGGGTGAAATCAAGTCCGGGCAATCGTTTCTCAGGTGCTTCGCCACTAACGCTATTAACGTACGCGTTATAGGCGCGAAGCACGCCTGCGTTGTCTGCGATGTTTTCATCAGAACACTTAACTCCGTCCAACTGTACAAAAATGATCACAATTTTACTTTACCCACAAACTTAAAAAATTACTCTTCACGTTTAAACTAAACCAGCCTTTGTTATGGATTAATATTCAGACGAAAGTCTTATCGTTGAAGAAAAAATTCTTCAATATGCCAACCAACAATTTCTACACACCAAAATAAGAAATACTTTGTAACTTTCCTCAACATTTTTCAATCGCAGGACATGCATGCTTGTGTATTTTAAGCATTTAGGGACCGAGAGGAAGAGACAGACAGGCAGACAGACAGACAGACAGACAAACAGACAGACACAGAAATGTTTCTTTAAACGAAGCTGGAACAGAAATTGTGGTAATAACGTTTTCCCTAGTTTTCCCATTATGAACCGTAGACAAGGAATGAGCATGCTCTCATGTGAGATTAGAGAAAACTATTCAATAAAAACATGTACTTACTTGGCCACCGGTGGCAGGATTGGTATAATTCCCATACTGATTCTCTAAGCACCTTACTGCAAATCTAAATCGTACGTTCGCCAACATTGTAAATATTCCATGGCCTTGGCCGTTGTCCATGGCACCCCAAGCTATGTGGCTGCCCACTCCGTCGAATAAGTGAGTTATTTCGTGGGCAATCGTCGTCCCAGCAGTTGCAAAATTGATGTAACTAGGTCGATCGGGATTGAAGAGACGTCCCTGTAGAACTATGGGAGCAAACGCTGGATCGGAGAGGAAAAGAATAAACCGTTAGTCGCGCCAAAACCAACGCATTTTTAACCTTGATTCGTAAAAAAAGACAAACGCCGTAAGCAAACTTACTAATAAGATTTAAAAACTGCGTTGTAAATGCGACAGAGTCCAGTAGATTCTTATACTCATCGTCCGAATATATATAGTCAATGGACTTCCGATAGTTGCGAACTCGTAAGTCGTAATTAAATTTCCGCAGCCGGACGAAATTGAAAAAATCATCGTCGAACAGGTCAAGATCTTGGTAATATTCTTCGAGCGCACTGTTACTTAAAAGTGGAGTGGGATGTCCAATAGTGACTTCAATCATACTTTCTTTGGCCTTTGAGGTCGTCTTCGACGAGAAGTCTAAAAATGAGACCTGCGAAAATTGTGATGAATTAGAAATGTCAATAAAAAAGATGCAAACGATCAAAGAAGATTGATCGCATCGATTAATTTCGATTTTATCTTTGATTTCAAACCGTCTTTACCTTGTCTATATTACTTCGAAATTCCTGCCTGATCGTCTGGACGATATCGTTGAATTGTACTATGGTCTCGTTTTTGAGGAGCTTTTTTACATACATGTGTACGACGCCTGTAGCCATGCCATTTATGACTAAGTCTGTGCATGATAACCATCTTGGCGTATCAACAGAGTAATCATTCTTAGTTGATATGAATGCACGATACATCTCGACAATCTCTTTGTTCATAAACTCCATCATTGGTGCGATAATTTGAAACACAGCAAAATTTGCAACAACCCTTTTTGGCGTATTCGATACCAGATTGACCACATTGTTTATGAACTGTGGTGAATGTACGATTACTACGTCGTCATCACGGATCGGCTGGGTTGGCGAATACATCCTTGCAAAAGTATCTCTCCAGTTCACTCTAGGATAATCCTCGATCAATTTTTTGACTGTTATTGAAAGCTTTCCTCGGTCGGCTGCCAGCATCGTCTGGACAATATCGATCAATATCATTGTGAGTTATTGGAAAATTATCCTTAATTCGTTCTTTTATCATTCTTCCAACTGTCGCGATGATGTTTACAATCAGAAAGTTATGTGTCAATTTACTATTGAGTTGTTTTTAGGTGAGATTTGTCTTTAAACTACTTGTTTAGCTCGTCGACGGTTTACCTTTGAATAAATAACGTCTATTTTTTTTTCATATACAGGGTGAATTTCATAAAATGTAACAGGCTTTGTTCTAAGGTAGATGAGATTATTACAAACAAAAGTTGCAAATATACATTAGGGATATTTTTAATCGTTTGCGAGATATACATTTTTAAAGTTGGTCCAATCAGAGCGCAAGGAGAGTCGTTGGAACCGCCCACTCCCGCCCTAACCGTAGAGCACAGTGTAGGGCGTTACATTTGGGGTTGTAAAATTCAGAGCAGTCAATTTTATTTATTATATTATTACGCAGTCATTTTTATTTCTCGGTCATTGTCTGCTTTGAATGTTGTAGAGCGCGCCGAGAAGCATTGGAGCGTGTTATTGTAGGGCGTTACATTTGGGGTTGCAAAATTCAGAGAAGTCAATTTTATTTATTATATTATTACGTAGTCATTTTTATTTCTCGGACATTGACTGCTTTGAATGTTGCCGAGCGGGCCAAGAAGCATTGGAGCCGCCCATTCCCCGCCCTAGCAGCCAATGCCCGAGAAATAAAAATGACTGTGTAATAATATAATAAATAAAATTGACTGCTCTGAATTTTGCTACCCCAATAAATGTAACGCCCTACACTGTGCTATCTCTACGACCAGGACGGGAGTGGGCGGCGCTAACTTTTCTCGGCGCGCTCTAATTGGTCCAACTTTAAGAATGTATATCTCGTAAACTATTAAAAATACCCCCAATGTATATTTGCAACTTTTGTTTATAATGATCCCATCTACCTTAAAATAAATCCTGTTACACCTTATAAAATTCACCCTGTATTTAATGGATTACCGATACTTACCTTGCTCAATTCAACTTGGAACAATAATGCTTCCTTGATCTCGTCTTGCGCTTTTTGTCTGTCAGCCCCGAGACTCACGGCAACATCGACCATCATGTTATAATAAGCCCTTGCGCTCGCAGTTGCGTTAAAGCCTGGTGTGAGATGGCTCATTTTAATTATCCATGATGGACGTTTAATCTGAAACACATAATAATATTGCCGCCAAAACTCTTCCGCATATCGATTCGATCGATCAACGAATACGAATACATACGGTTAAGAAGTACCGTAACATATTCTGTTGGTCCGTCCTTATACCAATGTACATGAAAGTGTTCGACTGAAATCCAGCACGATTCCAACCCGCGGTTGTCGCCATCCAATCAAAATTCCCTTCGTTCCAAGAATCCCCTTCGACTACCGGCCAGCCACCGAGTATCTGTGTGTAAACTTTGAGCGGTAGAACCCCCTTTCTTTCGATGGCATCTGCGGAACCATGACAATCAATAGAGTGTTTGATTTATCGTTTATAGTGAATATTGGTGCGAATCGTACGAGGAAAGTTGACTCACCCTCGTTCATACAAGCTTTGTACAACATTTTCTGTTGCTTATAGGGTCGGATATCGTCATCTGCAAAACCGGCCTCAAATAAGCTTCTCAGTTGTGACTTAAATGAGGTTTTGCTTGCGGATATAGCATCCATGAACGGAGTGCCACTCGGTAGGTCGCGTTTTAAGAAATTGCCGCAAGCATATTCGTAAAAGTCTTCGCAAGGATTTACGGTAGTGTCCATGGAACTGATGATCTCCGCCGCTGTAAAAATGTCCATTTTCATTTGAGAGTACGATATCTCCGTCTTTCAACGGTTCATGGATGACAAAATGTACAATTCGATTCTATTTTCTTTCTTTCACTCACCGGTTGCGTTGCAAACCTCTGTCAGGCATACACCTACGTCTCCTCCTTCATTGGCTGTATCTCGAAGCACTGGGTATTGAAGTTTTTTGTTACAAAGTTATTTACGTGATTTTATAAAAATAGAATGAAATAATAACGGGACCATCGATGGGTAGTATTTTACCCCCCCCCCCCCCCCCCCCCACATTTCGAAAAAAATTCCTACTTAGTGTCGAAGCTGTTATCGCGTTATATTAAATTCTTTTTACTTCATTATTGTAGTTTTTAAATTGCAGGGGTTATGGGTCCGGCCAGGTAGCAATGAAAAAGATAAAGTGCAGCTGGGAAAAATGCTGGAAAGCTGGTATTTTGTTTAGTACACTTCTGATAAAATTTATAAATAATGCTCGATACTTGTATAATAAGGATCTTTTTACCGAATTTTCATATTTTGTTTAGTTTCTTTGAAAAAAAATTCACAACTTGCTATATTATTGGACCTCTAAAGGCGTTTGCTCCCTTAAGAGGCAGTGTTACTGGGCGACGAGCCACTTGCGCTTCGAAAACGAGATCCGTAAATTCTTCGTCACTGAGCAACCGATCGCCTCAAAATTTGGAGGATACATAGAGAATTATGGCATAAAGTGCATGACAGTCTTATTTTTCCAAAATTTTGGAAAAAATTTTCCGGTGGTAACTGAATCTGCAAAAATTTTTCCAAAATTTTGGAAAAATAAGACTGTCATGCACTTTATGCCATAATTCTCTATGTACGCTCCAAATTTTAAGGCGATCGGTTGCTCAGTGCCGGAGAATTTACGGATCTCGTTTTCGAAGCGCAAGTAGCTCGTCGCCAGTTACACGTAGTACAAACGAAGTCACAAACAGAAGGAAGAGGCCAATGAGTCGTGGAATACTGTAATTTTTGCTGGTTAAGACTTTTGATATTTATGGTGGACCGAATGAAAATGATTCGTGAATATTTTCTGTCGGTAATATTAAGTTAGTATCAGTTAAACCTCGTTTCTACTCACCTCGATTAGTTGCAGACGTGGCAATTCCAAGAAGCTCCACGAATATCGCGAGACACGTCAGCCAGAAATGCATGATCGAGGGATGAATTTTTCCAAAAGTAGATATATCTACAAAAATCATGTAGCGAAAGATTTGAGAATAAAAAACGATTAGTAGGAATTTTTTCGAAGAACCGTTGACTAAATAATCCAACCTAAAGCTAATCTAAATATTCCAACGAATGGATAAAAGTGATTCGAAAAATCTTGAATTTTCGTGCTTTATATCTATTTTGCAGCTCATCGATATTTGATAGTCAATATAGCGATTGTAATTATAATTATTATCGACTAATCTATCAGAAACTCGATAAGCTTTCGGAAAATAGAAGTACACGTGCGCTTATAATTAATTCTTTTACTCTTTCCAGCACGATTGGAACGCTTTTTAAAAATAGAATTTCAGTCTTTTACAATATTTACTCTCTTCATATATAGACCTCGTTTTCGAATGCTATTTTTTTATATGAAATAGATAATGGTTAATAGAGTAAACAGAGATACGTTACAACGATCTTCGTTACATATGCTTAAATTAGTAAGAACCATAGCTGTACGAAAATAATGTCTACAGTGGATTATAACAATAATAATACGCATTTACTCAGTCGCTAGAAAATTAATATATTGTATCGCACTTTTATCCGCGAAACATGTGTTAAACATGTAAACTGCCACGAATCACTCGTTGCTGGCGACTGGATGAAAAAAGAAAAACGTTCGTCTAGAACAGGCGACGAAGTGTTTATTGAGGAAAAGATAGTCGTCACCTATAAACAGCTTCGACGTGGCACTCCACGTGCCAAAGACTCTCTGGTATGAACTCAAGGAAATTGTTCGATGTAAAACAATGCGGCATGTTCGATGGTTGGAAAAAGAATTATTATTTTTTCGTACGAAATTTTATTCACTTATCGAAAGTTCGACATTGTTTGATACATTTTTTAAGCGATGTCTTTAATATCCGGTGTCTAAAATATATTGGAGTTAATTTTGGAACGAATGTATACTATTCGCAAATCGCTGGATGAAGTAAATTACCATATGGAACACTTGTTGACGGGATTCATTTTCGAACCGGGCCTACATTTGAAATCATTCGCAAATTCTTGGCTATTCGATAACGGTCCGATAACTCGATAACGACCAGGCGCATGTTTGTCCCTGTTCCACCTTGTATTCCAATGAGATAGTGTCTTTTTCTGGCAATTCTTATTGGCGTATGCAATCCAGAACATTTGAGTCGGGGTGTAATTAAGTCCGAACAATTGTTTCTCCGGTGGTTTGCCACTCATTGTCTTAACGTAGGCGTGATAAGCTCGCTTCACACCTGCGTTGTCCGCAATATTTTCTTTAAGGGTCAATCGTCCATCCACCTGTACAATAACGATCGCAATTTTATTTTAACCAATAATTAACAATATTATTATCTCTATTTATCACACGCTTAATTATCCATATTCGAATCGAACCAGTTTTAATTAATTTTACATTTTTTGGAATTTTGGAAGGGACAGTTTTGACTCGACTTAGAGAGTCGAGATTCCGTCCACCTGTACAGTAACGATATTATTTTTATAATTCAGCACACGCACAATTATCAACATTGGAATCGAAGCAGTGTTATCTGCGGATAATATTCGGATGAAACATTCTTGTCACTGAGGAAGGAATTCTTCAATACTCTACCAAACATTTCAAGCACACAAAAACAAACAAAAAAATTTTTCCATGACTTTCGACATTTTTTGTTAGCAAGATAAATATGCCGTAGTAAGAATATTAGCATGTATAGAAAGAGGGACTCATTTTTGGCGAACGTGAAAAATACATTTTCGAAATAACATTTTTCCTCATTTTCTCATTCTCACCAATGGCGTTAGGCGGAAGTACTGAATGAAAATATGTACTTACATTGCGATTGACGATAGCATCGGTATAATTTCCATACTGATCCTGAAAGCACTTTACTTGCTCTTGGAAGCCTGCGCTCATACCCGTTGTAAATATTCCAACGCCGTTTTTAGTGCCATTCTTAACACTCGACCTACGATCATTGACGAATAAGTGAGTTATTTCGTGGCCAATAGTTGTCCCGGAAGTCCCAAAGTTCATATAACGAGGTCGTTCGAGGTCAAAGAAAACCCCCTGTAGAGTAGTGAAAGGAAATGCTAGATCGAACAGAGAATGGATGAAACGTTATTCACGCGGCTTATTTCGTGGATCGAAACTAGCTATCGGTTAATACATTGTTTGCGGGTAATTTTTCAGATTCGTGCGCAACAATGCGTGTGGTACAACGCATTCAAGCATCTCCCGGAAATAACGCGTTGAGCGAACTAATGGTTTGAGATTCGTAATAAAGACAAACGTCGGAAGCCACCTTACCGATACTATTGAAAATCGGACTGGAATATCCGAGACTTGTCAGCAGCTGTCGCATACGTGCGGTCGAATTTGTATAGTTAGGGGGCTTCCGGAATTCGTAAACTTTTTTAGCGTAATGGAATTTCCACAAAAAGAACATATTCACTAAATGATCGTCGTAGAGATAGAGATCCTTGTAATATTTTTCGAGTGCATCGTTATCAAAAAGTGTGTTAGGATGGCCAACGGTGACTTTAATCTCTCTTTCTTTTTCCTTCGCGGCCGTCCTCGCGGTGACGTCTAAGTATGGTATCTGCGAAATTTCACACGAAGTCGAGAAGACAATAATGCAATAACGCTAAAGTAATCGCTCGGATCGTTTAATTATCAAATTGTCTGGAATCTTCTTTACCTTGTCGATATTAGCTCGAAATTCCTCCCTGATCTTCTGGACCATATCTTCAAATTCTATTTTATCTTCCGGTTTGAAGAACTTTTTTGCATACATGTGAGCTGCGCCTGCAGGCATGCCACTTATAACTCCATCCGTGCAAAATATCCATCTTGGTTTACTTTCAACGTAATTATCTCTGGCCAACTGGTACGCATCCAATTTGTCGATGGTCTCTTTGTTCGTAAACCGTAGCATTGATGCGATTATTTGAAACATAGCAAAATTGGCAAGAACCCTTTTTGACTCATTCGATACCAGATCGATCACATTGTTGATGAACTGTGACGAATATACTATTACAGGATCGTCATCACCGATCGTCTGCATTGGTGAATACATCCTTGCAAAAATATCTCTCCATTTCACTCTAGGATAATCCTTGATCAACGTTTTCACTGTGAATTGGGTCTTTCCGGGGTTGACTACCTTTAAAGCCTGGACAATATCGATGGATATCAATATAAACGCAAATTTATGTTTTACCTTTCAAACCATCGCGATAATTTTTCCAATCGTTCAATCAGAAAAAAAGCCATCACAGTGGGATTCTAGCTTATGTGAACGATATCGATTTCCATCTTTTTTTGTTTCAAGTATTTTATGCCACGAATACTTCATGTTCACGTGTCGGAATGAATCTTTTCCACATATTTAACGAAGAATCGTATACGTACGTTGCTCAGTTGAATTTGGAATAGTAAGGCTTCCTTTAGCTCGACTTCCGCCTTTTCTCTGTCAGCCCCGAGACTGACAGCAACATCGACCATCATCGTGTAATAAGCCGTAATTGCCACAGTTCCGTTAAAGCCCTTTTTGAGATCCCGCTCTTTGATGATCCACGATGGTGGCTTAATCTGAAATGCAAAATAGCATTGTCGCCTTAATTTTTATGCATTATCGATGCGATGAATCAACGAACACGGATACGTACGATTAATGCGTGCTGTGATAAATTGTCTATATCTGGATCTATACTAATGTCCATGAAAGTGACCGGCGGCATTCCAACACGGTTCCAAGCCGCGGTCGTCGCCATCCAATCAAAGTTCGATTCGTTCCAAGAAGCGCCTTCGAGTACCGGCCAACCACCGAGCATTTCTATGAAGTTTTTAAGCGGTTGAAGCCTCTTTCTTTCGATGGACTCTGTGAAACCATCAAAATCGATCGAGGCTTCCATTTGTTGTTTATAACGAATATTGGTGTCGATTGCACGAGGAAACTTTGCTCACCCTTGTTCATACAAGTCTTGTAGAACGTCTTCGCTAGTTTAACAATCCTCAATTCGTCCGGTTCATAATTAGTCTCAAGAAGGCTTTTTAGTTGCAACTTGAACTGCGTCTTGGCCGTGTTTCTGACGCTCATTTTAACAGTGCCGCTTGGTAAGTCGCGTTCTAAGTAACCGCCGCAAGCAAATTTGTAAAAGTCATCGCAAGGATTTACGGTAATTGCCATGTCTATGATGATCCTCGTTGCTGAAAATATGTTAATTTCTTTTTAAACGTACGATATAGCCGGTTCCTGTTTTTATAGATAATGAATTAAATATTATAAATAAGAACTAAATTAAATTTATAATTTAATTTCTTCATATTTTCATAGTTGATGAATTATATATTATAAATAACAAATAAATTAAATTACAAAATTAATTTTGGGAGGAAACCGAACTAAATTAAATTTAAACATTAATTTAGTCATATTTTTATAGATAATGAATTAAATATTATAAATAACCACTAAATCAAATTTAAAAATCAAGTTGTTCATATTTTCATAATTAGTGAATTAAATATTATAATTAACAACTAAGTCAAATTTCAAACCCGGATTAAAACGGTTAATCGGTAATAAAAGGTAATATTCGATTATTAAGTACTTTCTTCTTTCACTCACCGGTGTCGTTGCAAACCTGTGTCACGCATACAGCTTCGTTTCCTGCTTCATTGCTCGTATCTCGAAGCTCTGAACATTGAATTTTTTTGTTACATAGTTATATCAACGCGGTTCTCCGAAAACAGGGTGACACAATAACGGTATCATTGTAATTCAAAAATTAAATGTAAGATCATTTGAGTTTCAATATCGAACTAATCTTGCCCAACGAGATAAAAATGATCCGTAAAGATTGTTTTGCACTGAAGAAACCGGAGTAACTGTCGGGAACGTGTGGATGGTAACGAGCTAGTTCAGGTTTGCTCTAATTTGTTGCGCAGTTCATAATAACTTGTACTTGTTATTCAATCTCCTACTCACCCCGATTAACTGCAGCCGTGGCAATTCCGAGCAACTGCACGAATATCGCTAGACTCATCCTCCACCAATGCATAGCCGATCGATCAATTTTTCCAACAATATGTCTACAAAAAGGATGTAGCGAGTGATTGAAAAAAAGAGTCCATTCATAAAAATTTTATTCGAAGAAACATCCGCAATCTTGACGAAACTGTCAATTTTTCAACATCATGAATGAAATGAAAATTGTCGTATTGTCGTCTCAACATTTCAGCGAATGAACGTAAATGAATCGAGAATCTTTGTATTCTCCAGCTCGTCGATATTTGATAATTAATACGACGATCGATAATTATAATTATTATTGCAACAATTCGAAAACAAAAATATATCGACTAATCTATCATGTTTTTATATTTTCACTTCATTATGGAATGTTATTTTTGATACACTGAAGAAAGTTTTTAACGCGTTGTAACGATATTCGTTCCATATATGCTAAGTTTAGTACAAACGATAACTGTACGAAAATAATAATTATTAATATACTATACAGTATATTAATAAATATTATACAGCAAATAAATATTATACAATATTTAGCAAATAAATATTATACAATATTTATTTGTTACATTAATGTTTGATTAAATTAAGTCCACTATGCATATCCGTTATATTACCAGCAAATATTTATCTTAGATGCGCAAACTGCCACGAGTAACTCTCCAACTATGACTGGCTTGAAGAAAAGAAGAATTTCTCAAATTGAAATAACGTAATTTCCAGGAAAAGATAGTCGTTACCAATAACGAACGTTGCGTTCAATACGTCAATGGTTCACTAAAGTAACGATAAATTCTAGTAAATCCGACGTCAAAGAAGTGGTTCGACGCAAAACAGTCGAGCATGTTTAATTGTTTTAAAGAAAATAATATTTTTCCACACGAATTTTTGTATTTATTTATCAAAAATTCAATATTGCGTGGTATATTTTTGCCGCTTTATTTTTAATATCCAGCGTCTAATGTACATCGATGTTAATATTTCATCGTACAACAATATGCGATCGACTCTCACGAAACTACAATATTCGCGAGTCGTTGATAATTTACCATATGGAGCACTTTTTGACTGGATTCATTTTCGACCCGAGCCTACAATTGAAATCATTCGCAAATTCTTCGCTGTTCGATAACGTTTCAGTAACGCGACAACGATTTGACACGTGCAACGACGTTTTCATCCAATTCTTCAAAATTTCCGGTCTATATTTGTCGCATCGAACGTTGCCGTATACAATCCAGAACATTTGACGGGGGGTGAAGTTTAATCCGGCCAATCGTTTCTCCGTTTCTTGGCCACTCATCGTGTTAACCCACGCGTGATAAGCGCGCTTCACACCTGCGTTATCCGCAATATTTTCTTCAAGAGTCAAGTGTCCATCCACCTGTACAATAACGATCGCAATTTTATTTTAACCAAAAATTAACAATATTATTATCTCTATTTATCACACGCTTAATTATCCATATTCGAATCGAACCAGTCTTAATTAATTTTACATTTTTGGAATTTTGGAAGGGACAGTTTTGTTAACCAAAGTTGAATAGAAGAATATAAATATGGAGAAACTTACAGCGACATTAACATCAGGTTCGATATAATTTCCATACTGATTAATGAAGCAGGTTGCTTGTTCTTCAAAGCCTTGTTCCGAAACTGGTGTAAACCAATCCTTACGAACGTTGTTCTCGTCATAAAACTTCCCATCAGTGCCAAATAAATGTGTGATTTCGTGACCGATCGTTGCCCCGACAGTGGCAAAATTAACGTAACGAGGTAATTCGGGGTTGAAGAAATTTCGCTGTAGTCTGCGAGCAGGAAATGCTGGATCGAGGAGAGAAAGCACGAAACATTATTCACATCGCAACCAACGCATCTTTTCCCTCCTGGATCGAATCCAGTCGCTAAGTTAAGAAACAAAGTTTCAAGATACGAAAAAAAATATCGTTAGCAAACTCACTGAAAGTGTTTAAACTCGGTTCTGCAAATGGGGTACCAGCTACAAGCCTACGAAAGATCTCGATTGAATTTAGATTGTTTACAGGTTTTCGCAATGTGTGAACTTCTTTATCGTAATGAAATTTCATCAAACGGAGCGTATCGAAAAAATAATCGTCGAACAGATCGAGATCTTCGTAATATTTTTCAGCTGCAACGTTATCTAAAGATTCATTGGGTTGACCAACGACGGCCTTAATTTTAGCTTCTCTTCTCTTCGCGGAAGCCTTCGTTGCGTCGTCTAAAAATGGTACCTGCGAATTTTGAGATGAATTAGAGATACGCAATAGCGAGGATTAATTATCGTTTTATCGTTTTCAAATCGTCTTCACCTTGTCTATATTAGCTCGAAATTCCTGCCTGATTTTCGCGACCATATCTTCGAATTTCGCTTTCATCTCGGGCTTGAGGTAGTTTTTTACGTACATGGCATTGACGCTTACTGGCAGGCTTTTTTTTACTACATCCACGCAAGACATCCATCTTTCAGAAGTTTGAGTATATAAGTACCGGGTCAAATCGTAAGCCCTCAATTTCTCGACAGTCGCTTTATTCATGGTTGATAATGTTGATGCGATAATTTGAAACATTGCAAAATTAGCAAGGACCCTTTTTGATGTGTTCGATACCAGCGCGACCATATCTTTGATGCACGTTGATCTGTATACTACAATATTGTCATCATGGCGGATCGTCTGTATTGGCGAATACAATCTTGCATAAATATCTGTCCAGTTCACTCTAGGATTACGTTGGATCAACGTTTGCAGTGTCAATCGAACCATTTGAGGTTTGGCTGCATTTATCACCTGGAAAATATCGATTCATATTAATATAAACGTAAATATAACTATTATTCCAGCTGAATCGTTAGAATTTCTTTTTCCATTTTTCAAACTGTCTCCATGATTTGTCCAATCGCTCATCCAAAATTGTAATGAATCTTTAAATTGCATTCATCAAAAAAATATTTGACGAATAATTTACGTACATTGTTCAGTTTAATTTGAAACTCTAATGCTTCCTTGAGCTCGGCTTTTGCTTTTTCTATGCCAGCCCCAAGACTCACAGCGATACCGATCATCAATTTGTAATAAGCTCTAATCGCTGCATTTCCGTTAAAACCGCTTTTAAGATTCCTCGAGTCGATGATCCACGATGGTGGCCTAATCTGAAATGCAAAATAATAATGTCACTTTAATTTTTGTTTGCATTATCGATGCGACGAATCAACGGTTACGGATACGTACGGACAACACACGCCGTGAAAAATCCCTTTTATCATCTTCGATATTAAACGCTAAGAAAATGCCTCCTGGTAACCCAGCACGTGTCCAACCTGCGGTCGTCGCCATCCAATCAAAGCTCGTCTCGTCCCAAGAATCACCTTGAACTACCGGCCAGCCACCAAGCATCTGTATTAAAGTTTTGAGTGGTAGAACCCCCTTTTTTTCGATGGACCCTGTAGAACCATGACAATCCATCGAATTTTGTATTTATCGTTTAGAGCGAATATTAATGTGAATGCAGGAGAAAACTTCACTTACTCTCGTTCATACAAGCCTTATAAAACATTTTCACTAGTCTAACAGGCCTTGTATCGTACTCATCATAATCAGCCTCAAAGAGACTTTGGAATTGTGACTTATATAACGATCTGGCCATGTACGGATTACTCACGTGACCAACGTCACTTGGTAAGTCACGTTTTAAGAAACTGCCGCAAGTATATTGGTAAAAGTCATCGCAAGGATTTACCGTAATGTCCATGTCCAAGATGATTCTCGTTCCTGTAACAATGTTAATTTCCATTTAAATCAGTCGATTACTCGGTGACAACAATATCGTTCGATGATAGGTACGATTTTCTTTCACTTACCGATTTCTGAGCAAGCGGGTGTCGTGCATTCAGCTTCGTTTCCTTGATTGGACGTATCTCGAAATTCTAGATTGTGAATTTTGTTGTCATAAATTTATATAGGTATGTGCTTTTCTAGAACTGTTTAGGGTGGAACAATAATGGGACTATCGATGGAAATACTTGGTTGAAATTTGGATAATAAATCATTATAATTATTGGCAATGTTTGAATCGTAACTCACCTCGATGAACTGCAGCTATGACAATTCCAAGAAACTGCACAAATATTGTGCAACTCTTTAGTGAAAAACCCATGACTAATCGATGAATTTTTCCAACAATATATCTACAAAAATAATGTAGCGAGGAATTGAAAAAAGAACCGATTAGTAACAACTTTTTGTTAAGAAACGTGATGAAAAAGTCAAGTTTGAACTCGAACGAATGAATGAAAAGGATTCGCGTTTAAATATCCCGACGAATGAACAAGAATAACTACTTTGAAGTAAATCCAAATGTCTTAGATATCAATCACTTGATTTTACATAATGTGTACACAACATTCCAAGCTTATATTAAATTTGGGATGACCTACGTGATTAATGGCTTGTAATTAATCTGTTGGCTCTTTTCAGCACTATCTGGTTATTAGTGTCGAAGCTATTATCGCGTTATATTAAATTCTTTTTAATTCATTATTTTAGCTTTAAAATTGCAACAGTTATGAGCAATGAAAAAGATAAGACGCAACTGGGAAAAATGCTGGAAAGCTGGTATTTTGTTTAGTACACTTCTGATAAAATTTATAAATAGTGCTCGATACTTGTATAATAAGGATCTTTTTACCGAATTTTCATATATTGTTTAGTTTCGTTGATAAAAAATTCACAACTTGCTATATTGTTCGACCTCTAAAGGCGTTTGCTCCCTTAAGGTAACAAACAGAAGGGAGAGGACAATGAGTCGTGGAATAGTGTAATTTTTGATGGCGAAGAATTTGATATTTATGGTGGACCGAATGAAAATGATTCGTGAATATTTTCTGTCACTAACCAAACTGTAATAATTTTCGGTAATATTAAGTTAGTATCAGTTAAGCCTCATTTGAAAAATCTTGAATTTTCGTACTCCGTATCGATTTTGCAGCTCATCGATATTTGATAGTCAATATAGCGATTGTAATTATAATTATTATCGACTAATCTATCAGAAACTCGATAAGCTTCGGCAAATAGAAGGACAGGTGCGCTTATAATTAATTCTTTTACGCTTTCTAGCACAATTGGAACGTTTTTTAGAAATTAAATTTCACTCTTTTACAATATTTAGTCTCTTCATATATCGACCTCGTTTTCGAATGCTATTTTTTATGTGAAATAGATAAAGGTTAATAGAGTAAACAGAGATACGTTACAACGATCTTCGTTACATATGCTTAAATTAGTAAGAACCATAGCTGTATGAAAATAATGTCTGCAATGAATTATAATAATAATAATACGCATTTACTCAGTCGCTAGAAAATTAATATATTGTATCGCACTTTTCTCCGCGAAACGTATGTTAAAGATGTAAACTGCCACGAATCACTCGTTGCTGCCGACTGGATGAAAAAAGAAAAACGTTCTTCTAGAACAGGCGACGAAGTGTTTATTGAGGAAAAGATAGTCGTCACCTATAAACAGTATCAACGTGGCACTCCACGTGCCAATAACTCTCTGGTATGAATTCAAGGAAATTGTTCGATGTAAATCAATGCAGCATGTTCGATGGTTGGAAAAAGAATTATTATTTTTTCGTACGAAATTTTATTCATTTATCGAAAGGTCGACATTGTTTGATACATTTTTTAAGCGATGTCTTTAATATCCGGTGTCTAAAATATATTGGAGTTAATTTTGGAACGAATGTATAATATTCGCAAATCGCTGGATGAAGTAAATTACCATATGGAACACTTGTTGACGGGATTCATTTTCGAACCGGGCCTACATTTGAAATCATTTGCAAATTCTTGGCTATTCGATAACGGTCCGATAACTCGATAACGACCAGGCGCATGTTTGTCCCTGTTCCACCTTGTATTCCAATGAGATAGTGTCTTTTTCTGGCAATTCTTATTGGCGTATGCAATCCAGAACATTTGAGTCGGGGTGTAATTAAGTCCGAACAATTGTTTCTCCGGTGGTTTGCCACTCATTGTCTTAACGTAGGCGTGATAAGCTCGCTTCACACCTGCGTTGTCCGCAATATTTTCTTTAAGAGTCAATCGTCCATCCACCTGTACAATAACGATCACAATTTTATTTTAACCAATAATTAACAATATTATTATCTCTATTTATCACACGCTTAATTATCCATATTCGAATCGAAGCAGTGTTGTCTGCGGATAATATTCGGATGAAACATTCTTGTCACTGAGGACGAAATTCTTCAATACTCTACCAAACATTTCAAGCACACAAAAACAAAAAATATTTTTTTTCCATGACTTTCGAAATTTTTTGTTAGCAGGATAAATATGCTGTAGTAAGAATATTAGCATGTATGGAAAGAGGGACTCATTTTTAGCGAAAGTGAAAAATACATTTTCGAAATCGTAAGATTTTTCCTCATTTTCTCATTCTCGCCAATCGCGTTAGGCGGAAGTACTGAATGAAAATATGTACTTACATTGCGATCGACGGTAGCATCGGTATAATTTCCATACTGATCCTGAAAGCACTTTACTTGTTCTTGGATGCCTGCGCTGATTCCCGTTGTAAATATTCCAACGCCGTTGTTAGTGCCATTCTTAACACTCGACCTACGATCATCGACGAATAAGTGAGTGATTTCGTGGCCAATCGTCGTCCCGGAAGTCCCAAAGTTCATATAACGAGGTCGTTCGAGGTCAAACAAAACCCCCTGTAGAGTAATGAAAGGAAATGCTAGATCGAACAGAGAATGGATGAAACGTTATTCACGCGGCTTATTTCGTGGATCGAAACTAGCTATCGGTTAATACATTGTTTGCGGGCAATTTTTCAGATTCGTGCGCGACAATGCGTGCTGTACAACGCATTCAAGCATCTCCCGAAAATAACGCGTTGAGCGAACTAATGGTTTGAGATTCGTAAAAAAGACAAACGTCGGAAGCAACCTTACCGATACTATTGAAAATCGGAGCGGAATATCCGAGACTTGTCAGCAGCTGTCGCATATGTGCGGTCGAATTTGTATAGTTAGGGGGCTTCCGGAATTCGTAAACTTTTTTAGCGTAATTGAATTTCCACAAAAAGAACATATTCACTAAATGATCGTCGTAGAGATAGAGATCCTTGTAATATTTTTCTAATGCATCGTTATCAAAAAGTGTGTTAGGATGGCCAACGGTGACTTTAATCTCTCTTTCTTTTTCCTTCGCGGCCGTCCTCGCAGTGACGTCTAAGTATGGTATCTGCGAAATTTCACACGAAGTCGAGAAGACAATAATGCAATAACGATAAAGTAATCGCTCGGATCGTTTAATTATCAAATTGTCTGGAATCTTCTTTACCTTGTCGATATTACCTCGAAATTCCTCCCTGATCTTCTGGACCATATCTTCGAATTCTATTTTATCTTCCGGTTTGAAGAACTTTTTTGCATACATGTGAGCTGCGCCTGCAGGCATGCCACTTATAACTCCATCCGTGCAAAATATCCATCTTGGTTTACTTTCAACGTAATTATCTCTGGCCAACTGGTACGCATCCAATTTGTCGATGGTCTCTTTGTTCGTAAACCGTAGCATTGATGCGATTATTTGAAACATAGCAAAATTGGCAAGAACCCTTTTTGACTCATTCGATACCAGATCGATCACATTGTTGATGAACTGTGACGAATATACTATTAGAGGATCGTCATCGCCGATCGTCTGCATTGGTGAATACATCCTTGCAAAAATATCTCTCCAGTTCACTCTAGGATAATCCTTGATCAACGTTTTCACTTTGTATCGGGTCTTTCCGGGCTTGACTACCTTTAAAGCCTGAACAATATCGATGGATATCAATATAAATGCAAATTTACGTTTTACGTTTCAAACCATCGCGATGATTTTTCCAATCGTTCAATCAGAAAAAAAAGCCATCACATTGGGATTCTAGCTTATGTGAACGATATCGCTTTTCATCTTTTTTTGTTTCAAGTATTTTATGCCACGAATACTTCATGTACATGTGTCGGAATGAATCTTTTCCACATATTTAACGAAGAATCGTATACGTACGTTGCTCAGTTGAATTTGGAATAGTAAGGCTTCCTTTAGCTCGACTTCCGCCTTTTCTCTGTCAGCCCCGAGACTGACAGCAACATCGACCATCATCGTGTAATAAGCCGTAATCGCCACAGTTCCGTTAAAGCCCTTTTTGAGATCCCGCTCTTTGATGATCCACGATGGTGGCTTAATCTGAAATGCAAAATAGCATTGTCGCCTTAATTTTTCTGCATTATCGATGCGATGAATCAACGAACGCGGATACGTACGTATAATGCGTGCTGTGATAAATTGTCTATATCTGGATCTATACTAATGTCCATGAAAGTGACCGGCGGCATTCCAACACGGTTCCAAGCCGCGGTCGTCGCCATCCAATCAAAGTTTGATTCGTTCCAAGAAGCGCCTTCGAGTACCGGCCAACCACCGAGCATTTGTATGAAGTTTTTAAGCGGTTGAAGCCTCTTTTCTTCGATGGACTCTGTGAAACCATCACAATCGATCGGGGATTCCATTTGTTGTTTATAACGAATATTGGTGTCGATCGCACGAGGAAACTTCACTCACCCTCGTTCATACAAGTCTTGTATAACGTCTTCGCTAGTTTAACAGTCCTCAATTCGTCCGGTTCATAATTAGTCTCAAGAAGGCTTTTTAGTTGCAACTTGAACTGCGTCTTGGCCGTGTCTCTGACGCTTATTTTAACAGTGCCGCTTGGTAAGTCACGTTCTAAGTAACCGCCGCAAGCAAATTTGTAAAAGTCATCGCAAGGATTTACGGTAATTGCCATGTCTATGATGATCCTCGTTGCTGAAAATATGTTAATTTCTTTTTAAACGTACGATATAGCCGGTTCATGTTTTTATAGATAATGAATTAAATATTATAAATAACCACTAAATCAAATTTAAAAATCAAATTGTTCATATTTTCATAATTAATGAATTAAATATTATAATTAACAACTAAGTCAAATTTCAAACCCGGATTAAAACGGTTAATCGGTAATAAAAGGTAATATTCGATTATTAAGTACTTTCTTCTTTCACTCACCGGTGTCGTTGCAAACTTGTGTCACGCATACAGCTTCGTTTCCTGCTTCATTGCTCGTATCTCGAAGCTCTGAACATTGAATTTTTTTGTTACATAGTTATATCAACGCGGTTTTCCGAAAACAGGGTGACACAATAACGGTATCATTGTAATTCAAAAATTAAATGTAAGATCATTCGAGTTTCAATATCGAACTAATCTTGCCGAACGAGATAAAAATGATCCGTAAAGATTGTTTCGCACTGAAGAAACCGGAGTAACTGTCGGGAACGTGTGGATGGTAACGAGCTAGTTCAGGTTTGCTCTAATTTGTTGCGCAGTTCATAATAACTTGTACTTGTTATTCAATCTCCTACTCACCCCGATTAACTGCAGCCGTGGCAATTCCGAGCAACTGCACGAATATCGCTAGACTCATCCTCCACCAATGCATAGCCGATCGATCAATTTTTCCAACAATATGTCTACAAAAAGGATGTATCCAGCAATTGAAAAAGAGTCCATTGATAAAAATTTTATTCGAAGAAACATCCGCGATCTTGACGAAACTGTCAACTTTTCATCATCGTGAATGAAATGAAAATTGTCGTATTGTCGTCTCAACATTTCAGCGAATGAACGTAAATGAATCGAGAATCTTTGTATTCTCCAGCTCGTCGATATTTAATAATTAATACGACGATCGATAATTATAATTATTATTGCAACAATTCGAAAACAAAAATATATCGACTAATCTATCATGTTTTTATATTTTCACTTCATTATGGAATGTTATTTTTGATACACTGAAAAAAGTTTTTAACGCGTTGCAACTATATTCGTTCCATATATGTTAACTAAGTTTAGTACAAACGATAACTGTAAGAAAATAATAATTATTAATATACTATACAGTATATTAATAAATTTTATACAGCAAATGAATATTATACAATATTTATTTGTTACATTAATGTTTGATTAAATTAAGTCCACTATGCATATCCGTTATATTACCAGCAAATATTTATCTTACATGCGCAAACTGCCACGAGTAACTCTCCAACTATGACTGGCTTGAAGAAAAGAAGAATTTCTCAAATTGAAATAACGTAATTTCCAGGAAAAGATAGTCGTTACCAATAACTAACGTTGCGTTCAATACGTCAATGGTTCATTAAAGTAACGATAAATTCTAGCAAGCCCGAAGTCAAAGAAGTTATTCGCCGCAAAACAGTCGAGCAAGTTTAATTGTTTTAAAGAAAATAATATTTTTCCACACGAATTTTTGTATTCATTTATCAAAAATTCAATATTGCGTGGTATATTTTTGCCGCTTTATTTTTAATATCCAGCGTCTAACGTACATCGATGTTAATATTTCATCGTACAACGAGATGCGATCGACTCTCACGAAACTACAATATTCGCGAGTCGTTGATAATTTACCATATGGAGCACTTTTCGACTGGATTCATTTTCGACCCGATCTTACAATTGAAATCATTCGCAAATTCTTCGCTGTTTGATAACGTTTCAGTAATGCGACAACGATTTGGCACGTGTGCTGACGTTTCCATCGAATACTTCAAAATCTCCGGCCTATATTTGTCGCATCGAACGTTGCCGTATACAATCCAGAACATTTGTCGGGGGGTGAAATTCAATCCGGGCAATCGTTTCTCCGTTTCTTGGCCACTCATCGTGTTAACCCACGCGTGATAAGCGCGCTTCACACCTCCGTTGTCCGCAATATTTTCTTCAAGAGTCAAGTCTCCATCCACCTGTACAATAACGATCGCAATTTTATTTTAACCAAAAATTAACAATATTATTATCTCTATTTATCACACGCTTAATTATCCATATTCGAATCGAACCAGTCTTAATTAATTTTACATTTTTGGAATTTTGGAAGGGACAGTTTTATTTTAAGGTTGTTTAGAAGCAAATTACGTTTTATGAGAAAATTTGGAATTTTTAACGGCAGATAGGTCAATAGTTAAACTATGCCTCTGCCAAATTTCAAGTCAGTTCGGAGTTTATTAATGGAGCTAAAAAATCACAAAGTTATGCACTTTTAAGCATCCGTCCACAGCCTATAATGGGCAGAGCTATGCGCGATCTCAATAAACTCACGATAAATTCGTTCCCGCCTATAAACTTTTGTTAAAAAGTTGACTGAGTATTCTTTGGAATATTACGCATCAATTACGCATCATAAATATGGAGAAACTTACAGTGACATTAACTTCAGGTTCGGTATAATTTCCATACTGATAACTGAAGCAAGTTGCTTGTTCTTCAAAGCCTTGTTCCGAAACTGGTGTAAACCAATCCTTACGAACGTTGTTCTCGTCATAAAACTTCCCCTCAGTGCCAAATAAATGAGTGATTTCGTGACCGACCGTTGCCCCGACAGTGGCAAAATTAACGTAACGAGGTAATTTGGGGTTGAAGTAACTTCGCTGTAGTCTGCCAGCAGGAAATGCTAGATCGAGGAGAGAAAGCACGAAACATTATTCACATCGCAACGAACGCATCTTTTCTCTCCTGGATCGAATCCAGTCGCTAAGTTAAGAAACAGAGTTTCAAGATTCGAAAAAAAATATCGTTAGCAAACTCACAGATACTGTTTAAACTGGGTTCTGCAAACGGGGTACCAGCTAGATACATATGAAAGATCTCGGTTGAATTTAGATCGTTTACAGGTTTTCCCAATGTGCGAACTTTTTTATTGTAATGAAATTTCATCACACGGAGCGTATCGAAAAAATAATCGTCGAACAGATCGAGATCTTCGTAATATTTTTCAGCTGCAACATTATCTAAAGGTTCGTTGGGTTGGCCAATGGCGACCTTAATTTTAGCTTCTCTTCTCTTCGCAGAAGCCTTCGTTGCGTCGTCTAAAAATGGCACCTGCGAAATTTGAGATGAATTAGAGATACGCAATAGCGAGGATTAATTATCATTTTATCGTTTTCAAGTCGTCTTCACCTTGTCTATATTAGCTCGAAATTCCTGCCTGATTTTCGCGACCATATCTTCGAAATTCGCTTTCATCTCGGGCTTGAGGAAGTTTTTTACGTACATGGCATTGACGATTACTGGCAGGCCTTTTTTTACTATATCCACACAAAACATCCATCTTTCAGAAGTTTGAGGATATACATACTGGGTCAAATCGAAAACCCTCAATTTCTCGGCGGTCTCTTTGTTCATGGTCGATAATGTTGATGCGATAATTTGAAACATTGCAAAATTGGCAAGGACCCTTTTTGATGTGTTCGATACCAGCGCGATCATATTTTTGATGCACGTTGGCCTGTATACTACAATATTGTCATCATCGCGGATCGTCTGTATTGGCGAATACAATCTTGCATAAATATCTGTCCAGTTCACTCCAGGATTACCTTGGGTCAACGTTCGCAGTGTCAATTGACGCATTTCATTTTTGGCTGCATTTATCACCTGGAAAATATTGATTCATATTAAAATAAACGTAAATTTAACTATTATTCCAGCTGAATCATTAGAATAATTTCTTTTTCCATTTTTCAAACTGTCTCCATGATTTTTCCAATTCCTCCTCCAAAATTATAATGAATCTTTAAATTGCATCCATCAAAAAATATTTCACGAATAACGTACGTACATTGTTCAATTTAATTTGAAACTCTAATGCTTCCTTGAGCTCGGCTTTTGCTTTTTCTATGCCAGCCCCAAGACTCACAGCGATAGAGTCATGTGGGGTAAGTGTGCGCAGCGGGTAAGTGTGCGCATATGAAATATCTCAGAAACGAATTATAACTAAAGCGCCGCACCTCCCATATTCAGTGCTCCGTGCGATGTCCTGCGAAGAGGTCGATTTTTAGTGGCCCCTAATCCGCCGTTTTGTTTTAGCAGGTAAGTGAATTTTTTTGCTCAAATTGTTACGATATTTTACTATTTTTGGCGTCCAATCTTTTGTAGACTTGTGCCCATTTTGGACGTTTCATATTTATCATCGAGTACTACGTAGTATTCAGTTTGACAAGTAACAATTTTTCAATTTTTGAGATAACGCAATCCCGAACTATTTTGATGAAATCCCGTTTTGATGGGTTGGGGTAAGTGTGCGCACATGCTTGCTGTGTAAGTGTGTGCATGCGCACACTTATCCCGTTTTAGAAACTTCGTATTAATACTGCAATATTTTGTTTCAGGATCGAAAGGTACAATATCAATGCCGTCAATGTTCGTTACAATTCATCTTTTTGAAGTTTATTCTTGTTTTCAAATTGTTTTTTATTAGTACTGTTAAAACATCTAATAATAATAAATAAAAATTTGCCATGTTCCTGTGTCTGGTTATACTTATTTAATAGGTAAAAATCTCGTCATTTTATGTTGCGCACCTTTATCTACACTGCTGCGCACACTTACCCTTATATTGGGGTAAGTGTACGCATTTCGGACTATGTTAGTTTTGGTCAATTTTTGAGAATTCGTGCCGTTGACGAATATTATTTCTATCGTCAAGTTATTGCTTAATAACCACTCTAACCAATTAACGTCGTTTTATTGCATTAAACTTGGAATTTTCGATTCTATGGCATTTCAAAGCTTAAGTGCGCACACTTGCCCCACATGACTCTATCGATCATTAATTGGTAATAAGCTCTAATCGCCGTATTTCCATTGAAACCGCTTTTAAGATTCCTCGAGTCGATGATCCACGATGGTGGCCTAATCTGAAATGCAAAATAATAATGTCACCTTAATTTTTATTGCATTATCGATGCGACGAATCAACGGTTACGGATACGTACGGACAACACACGCCGAGACAAATTCGTTCTATCATCTTCGATATTAAACGCTAAGAAAATGCCTCCTGGTAATCCAGCACGCGTCCAACCTGCGGTCGTTGCCAGCCAATCAAAACTCGACTCGTCCCAAGAATTACCCCGAACTACCGGCCAGCCACCAAGCATCTGTATTAAAGTTTTGAGTGGTAGAATCCCCTTTTTTTCGATGGACCCTGTAGAACCATGACAATCCATCGAATTTTGTATTTATCGTTTAGAGCGAATATTAGTGTGAATGCACGAGAAAACTTCACTTACTCTCGTTGATACAAGCCCTGTAAAACATTTTCACTAGTCTAACAGGCCTTGTATCGTACTCATCATAATCAGCCTCAAAGAGACTTTGGAATTGTGACTTATATAACGATCTAGCCATGTACGGATTACTCACGTAACCAACGTCACTTGGTAAGTCACGTTTTAAGAAACTGCCGCAAGTATATTGGTAAAAGTCTTCGCAAGGATTTACCGTAATGTCCATGTCCAAGATGATTCTCGTTCCTGTAACAATGTTAATTTCCATTTAAATCAGTCGATTACTCGGTGACAACAATATCGTTCGATTATAGGTACGATTTTCTTTCACTTACCGATTTCTGAGCAAGCCGGTGTCGTGCATTCAGCTTCGTTTCCTTGATTGGACGTATCTCGAAATTCTAGATTGTGAATTTTGTTGTCATAAATTTATATAGGTATGTGCTTTTCTAGAACTGTTTAGGGTGGAACAATAATGGGACTATCGATGGAAATAATTGATTGAAATTTGGATAATAAATCATTATAATTATTGGCAATGTTTGAATCGTAATTCACCTCGATGAACTGCAGCTATGACAATTCCAAGAAACTGCACAAATATTGTGAAACTCCTTAGTGAAAAACCCATGACTAATCGATGAATTTTTCCAACAATATATCTACAAAAATAATGTAGCGAGGAATTGAAAAAAGAACCGATTAGTAACAATTTTTTTGTTAAGAAACGTGATGAAAAGGTCAAGTTTGAACTCGAACGAATAAATGAAAAGGATTCGCGTTTAAATATCCCGACGAATGAACGAAAATAATTCCAAGCATTCATCATATTCATAAAAATAGAAAAGTGAGGCAACATTTTAGGTGTAACATCCCCAATAAACATTCCATATGGACGTCTACTTTGAAGCGAGTCTAAATGTCTTAGATATCAATCACTCGATTTTATATAATGTGTACACAACATTCCAAACTTATATTAAATTTGAGATAACGCACGTGATTAATGGCTTGTAATTAATCTGTTGGCTCTTTTCAGCACCATCTGAGTAATCTAATTTCTATTTTTACGATATTTAATAGCCTCACATCTTTACTTTATTTTAGAATAATATTTTGATCGCTAAACAAATACGGGTTAACGTAATAAACGAAGACACGTTACGACTATATTCCTTGCATATGCTAAAATTAATTTAAAAAAAGGACCGCTTAACTATTCGATGAATGGCGAGTATCGAATTCACTATTAATATGGTGGTTGTTACTTCCTTTCTTCTGCAATATTAATGTTGATTTCGACGCGTTAATTACATTCGGTATTACCAACAATGTTGCAAATGAAGACTGCCACGAATAACTCGTTGCTAACTGGACACAGCAAAATATTTCATTTCAGAAGGAAAAAAAATATATTAGTCTAATACAGGTGTTATAACATCCAGGAAAAGATAGTTATCAGCTATAAACTACGTCATCCACGTGCCATTAACACTTGAAAGTCACGACAAATTCAAGCGAGCGTTAAGTTTAAGGAAATTGTAAGATTCGAAATCGACAAAATTAAATAAATTTTTCTACATTGGGCCACATAATTCTACTTATAAAATGCTGGGAAACGATTCGTAATTTTATTACGAATTTTCTAAATATAAATCATCCAACTTCATAAAAATTCAAACATTGGGCCACACAATTCTACTTATAAAATGCTGGGTAACGATTCGTAATTTTATGACGAATTTTCTAAATATAAATCATCCAATTTCATAAAAATTCAAACATTGGGCCACACAATTCTACTTATAAAATGCTGGGAAACGATTCGTAATTTTATTACGAATTTTCTAAATATAAATCATCCAATTTCATAAAAATTTCACACTTATTAGATAATTAATCTTTAAAAAAATATATTACAAGATTTTAAATGTTCAAAAATGTACCTCTAATTATCTACCGATTTGTTTCGAGAAGATAAATTCCGATATGAATTAAAAAAAAAAATGTCCAACGCTTTACAAAAAATAACCAAATGTGCACATTCGTACGAAACAAAAAGAAAAAAAAAAGTCTAAAAACAAAACCCAAAACGATCCGACACTCGAAACTCAAAATTCCAAACGCAAAGTTGCTTAGCGCAATTAAATTTCACCAGTGAGCTCAAAACGAGAGACGAAAACATTGGCCCACTGCCCGAATGAAACCAAACGAAAAAAAAAAAGATACGTATCGAAGCTTTGGATTTTGTAATTACGACGAAAACGAGTGTCGGCCCGAAATTGGAGGAAGTGAGTTTCGATTTTGTTGCTACGTTTCAAAGGAATTCTTCGAGCGAGCGAACGAGAGAGAGAGAGAGAGAGAGAAAGATGGAGAGAGTAGAATGCAAAAAATTTACCGGAAAATGCGAAAAAAAAATGTCGTAGCTCAGCTCGGACTAGATAGAATGAGAAGAGAGAGGGGGGCATGGAGAATCGCGATCGGCGATACAGAGTGGAATGAATGTGTTCGCACAGTGAGCAAGAGAGAGAGAGAGAGAGAGAGAGAGAGAGAGAGAGATAGAGAGTGAGAGAGTGAGAGAGAAAGAGAGGTTTGCGATAAAATTTCAATGATGCTCGCCCGAATTCGCTCGACTGGACGAGCAATCAAAGCGATAGACGGAAGAGAAAACGATCGACACGGTAGCGATTCAATCGCGGCGAACCAATTATTCGAGAAAACACGAGAAATCGGAACAACTCCTGCATTTTTATTTATTTTCCTTTTTTTTTGTTTTGTTTTGTTTCTTCCTTTTTTTTTGCATCCTTCGCTCGATTTCGTTTCCCTTTTATTTCGTTGCTCGTGTGTGTACTTTACGATTTTATCGCAAACGATTTTTTACCACGAATTCATTCTCCAAAATAGTTGTCACCACCGAATCGATTTGAGTTTCGATAACGATCGTCTTTTCGATCGACGCAAAAAATTCATCGAACGACGACGATTCGTTTTTCCTTTTTTCCCCGTTGTAAATTTCGTCCGAATAATTTCTTGTCTGACCTTTTATTTTTTAGCTTTTTATTATTTTCTTTTTTGACGCGGACACGTAATACGCAAGAACGCGTGTTCTATCTCTATTTATTAAATAACCGTAATCGCTGCGAGTGCCAGCGAAAGGAAAAAAAAAAGAAAAAAATTCGAGCCGGTATATTTTAACGCGGCACCGGTGCAAGCTGCGCTCGTATATTTCAAAGCCGGAAGAGTTTTCGGTAAGTCAGCGGTTTTCCACGACGCCTGCGGAGCTTTCTATCGTCTCCTATCTCTCTCCTTCCCTCTCTCTCTCTCTCTCTCTCTCTCTCTCTCTCTCTCTCCCTCTCTCTCTCACCCTCTCTCTCCCTCTCTCTCTCACCCTCTCTCTCTCCCTCTCTCTCTTCTCTCCCTCCCTCTCACTGTTCCTCTCTCCCTCTCTCTGTTCCTCTCTCCCTCTCTCTATTCCTCTCTCCCTCTCTCTCTCTCTCACGGGTTGATATCAGCACCTCTCACCTGCACCTCTCTCGAGCTCTCAGCGTTTTTTCCAGCCAATGTTCACGATAATTTCCACTGCTAACGTCGGACTATCGAGAATAGCGACAGGGGACGTTTTCTACGATGTTTAGTCACACTCTAAAATTAGATTCCATGGAAAATTAGTAGATTTTTTGACGTAACGTCTCAGGACCGAGAATCCAGGATGCTTCATTGAGAAAATTTATTTTTCATCGGTTGTAAAATGTTATCGGACATTCGCTCGCTCGAAACTTGAAAAACATGGAAAATTCTTAATTTACTAGATTGATTAATTTTTTTTTTAATATTTTCATCATTTTTATATTTTTAAGTATTTAAAAAAATTTAATTTCATTTTATTTTAACAATTCTATAAAAATACAATTGGTATTATTAAATTGTTAAAAAAAGGTTACTTGCAAGAAATATTTTTTTATGTAATCAATTAAAATAATGAATAACGCTTGAGACTACGAAAATTAGCTAAAGAAAAAACAATAACGAACCACATAGTTAAAAAACATTTTTTTTGTTAATAATGAAAATAATACGCTCATTAGAAAACAAATTAACCATCACCGTTATCAAACTATGCTAATACGAAGTATCGTCGGGATTTCGTTTGAGAAACTTTTGAAATCAGTATTTTGCGAAAGAATTTATCGATAACGTCCTGTGAGATCCATGTAAGAGGAGGGGGGGGGGGGGGGGGGGGGGGGGGGGGGGGTCTCGAAAATCCCCAAAGGCAAGACTGGAAAATGGACTGAGAAGAAGACGAAGAAGAAGAAGAACCAAAAGAGTAAATGGACGACGACTAAGAGTCGAAAGTTTCCGGTCGCTTAGAAACGAATTCCTCTCGACGACTTCCGTCTACGAGACTCGACAATAAGGGACGAGGAGTGAAAGAAAGGATCTCATGCAACCTAATTAAACTTATTTGCATCCACCACTCTTATCTCCTCGTTCTTTCTCACTTTCTCTCTCGCTCTCTCTCTCTCTCTCTCTCTCTCTCTCTCCCTCTCTCCCTCTCTCTTTCTCTTTCTCTATTTCTCTCTGTCTCTTTCTCACCCACTCCCGTTCGTGTTGATCGTTCCTCTAGTCTCGACTATGAACGCACACGCTCGGAGATGCCATCATCAGAAAAAAAAGAAAGATAATGGCAAACGAAGAAAGAAAGCGAGAGAGGAGGGTGAGAGTTTCGATCGTTATACAACTACCCCTGTTTCCATATATATATTGTATCAGTACTTTTCAACTAAATCGCTCAGAGATTTTATTGAGCTCTCTTGCGAAGTACGAAACTATTAATCGGTCTCCTACCTTTTCCAGCTTTTCGCCGTTCAGATCGATCGAAATAAGTATAATGCACATCTTTGTCTCTTGGTCCATGGGGGAGGAATGAATGTTTCACTGTCTTATCCGAATCTTACAGAATTTTTGTCTTTAAATAAAATATTTGAAAAATAATCTTTAAATTCTTATCGAGTTATTATTATTATTTTAATTAGGTATTATGTGAATTATTATCATCATTGTTAATTAATTAATTTATTATTATTATTTCATGGTAAATTCATCACAGGGGAGGAAAAAATAGGGGCTGACCTAAAATTCTGTATAAAATTTGCAGAACCCCATTTTCGTTGGAAACTTATCTTTTTTTTCCAGTTTTTTGGAGATGAGAAATTGGCTCGACTTCTGTCGTCGCGAACGATTCCAGGGCCGAGTTTGCCCACGAAATTCTGTCTTTTATTTCATCCAAAAGCAAAGCAGAAGCAGCGATAAAACGAAACCTTAATACAGGATTCTAATCCCGCGCAATTAACCCGACGAAATCGTACATGCGATAAGAACGAAACGAGGTCTCTTCCCTACTTCCCTTTTAGCCCCTTCGCTCCCTCTCTCTCTCTCTCTCTCTCTCTCTCTCTCTCTCTCTCTCTCTCTCTCTCTCTCTCTCTCTCTCTCTCTCTCTCTCTCTCTCTCTCTCTCTTTCAGTCTTCTCATTCTCGAGGGCCACGTCCATCGTATGCTAATCGCAAAAGCCAACACACACGGTTCAACGTACGACGTAAAGACGACGCCAAACACCAATTCCGACGTTTTTCCTAAACGATTAAAATTGTTGTTTTTTCATTCCCTTTTTGAAACCTTGTGCAGACATTTTCGTAGACAATAAAATCATGACTAGCGTAAAATCTTGACAATAAATTTCAACCTCCCTAGTAGGTTTCAATCCTCCCTGTAAATTTTGACCTCGACGATAAATTTTTATCTTCACAGTAATTTTCCAACCTTTGCATCTCAACCCTTTAACCCTCGTAACAAGCTGGCAATACATAGACCGTACGTTTCGTCCAATTCCTCAAAATCTGTTGCCTACGTCCAAAATGGCACTCATGAAAAAAAAAGAGGACAAAGAAACCCAAACTGCAGAAATCCCATTTTTGTCCTCGACCTCTCATCCCTCCTCGTCCTTCCCTCTTCTCCAGTAAAATCCGCGCTCTTTATACGAACGCTTTTGAGTGGTAAGAAGAGGATAAAGAGGATATAAAACCGGGTGAAAGAATATGAGGTAAATGAGAAAAGGATGAAGAAATAGGTGGAGATTGCATCGAGACCAAGTTATCCAGTGACGTTGGGACGAGTATCTCGTCGGTGTATAACGTTACCTTGGCCATATGCTTCTCGCGCAATCATTAGACGATCCGAGCCGCGTTTCCTCTCTCTCCATCCCTCTATAACATAAAGCGGATTTCGGTGCTAAGCAGATGGAAATGCAGGCGATGCGAATGCCAGTAATACAACTCCGTGAGAGAGATACTGGCTGAAGCACCTACCTACTACCACCGCTACCACACAGCCCAAGAGCGTAAAGCACACGACACGAAAGCTGTATTTCAGCTTTCAAGCCTCTTGTTCGTTATCCTCCTCCCTTTTCTTCCCCTTCTCCAACTCCCTTTCGCCCCCCACTTCATCATACACCATGGCATATATTCGTATCTTTATGCGTTCGTGCGCACCCACATATGAGTGCGCGCGCATACGCTGATACAGGCGGATTTATGTATTGGTTATTTATATAGGGTGAATTTCATAAGGTGTAACAGGCTTTATTCTAAGGTAGATGGCATCATTACAAACAAAAGTTGCAATTATACATTCCCAATATTTTTAATAGTTTACGAGTTATATAGTTTTAAAGTTGGTCCAATCAGAGCGCGCCGAGAAGAGTTGGAGCCGCCCACTCCCACCCTAGCCCTAGAGATAGTACAGTGTGGGGTGGCGAAATTCAAAGCAGGAAATTTTATTTATTATATTATTACGCAGTCATTTTTATTTCTCGGACATTGACTGGTCTGAATGTTGCCGAGCGCGCCGAGAAATATTGGAACCGCCCACTCCCCGCCCTAGCAACCAATATCCGAGAAATATAAATGACTGCGTAATAATATAATGAATAAAATGAACTGGTCTGAATTTTGCCACCCCAAATGTACCGCCCTACACTGTGCTATCTCTACGACTAGGGCGGGAGTGGGCGGCGCTAACACTTCTCGGCACGCTCTGATTGGACCAACTTTAAAGAGTTATATCTCGTAAACTATTAAAAATACCCCCAATGTATATTTGCAACTTTTGTTTGTAATGATCTCATCTACCTTGAAATAAAGCCTGTTACACATTATGGGATTCACCCTGTATACGTGTAATGATCGATATACGTACATAGATGGGCTCGTGCTAGTGTGCACTTTTGTCCAAGCCCGAGGGAAAAAAGGGGAAAAAAAGTGGGAGAACATAACTCCTCCGCTACAAATGGCGAAATATCGCTGTGCAGGTCTAACAAAGTTGTACTTATTCGGATTAAGGTCGTTACCCGATTATCTGGACTGAAATTTTATGGCGAGATAGGCACGTATGTGTGTGTGTGGGTGGGTGGGTCGAAATGCTTCGATACTCATCACTCGTGCCTAGGCTGAATTACAGTGTAACAGGGTGACGAAAAGCTTTTATGAAAAAGGTACGAATTGAAAGATGCAGTTTCTCGTTTTTTTTTACAATCATTCACAAATTCTTGTGTTAACGAAGTTTCGGAAATGCGAGAAGTGGTCGATGATTTTCTTATACAAATATTTTTATAATATTTAATGTGTTCAATTATATATTTAATATTTTTTATAAAAAAAATCAGTTTTTATAAGAAAAATGAAATAAAATATAAAATATGATTTTTTGTTTATTCGTTTTTTTAATACTTTCAGAAAATTGAAGCGAAATTGCAATTTTTTTTAAATCCGTCGAATGAAATTGAAAATTTGGTAAAACTCGTCTTTCGATTCAACCAAACAATTCGGAAAATTTCACTCGGAAACGTCATTAGAGAAATTGACTCGGAGCTTAGTTTAGTTTTGTTTTATGTTTTGTTTATTTTGAATTTTTTAACGTTGACGCAACGAACGCTCAATAAAGCAAGCGTTTCGAAATTCTCGGGGCTTACAACGGGGCCGCAAACATGCGCGAACTCCAACAGTAGAAACCGTTGACGATTGAAGTGGAGACAAAGCGGAGAATCCTGGCAGACCACGAGAGAGCATAGTGCGTCAACATAATCGTTTCTGAAGCTCTCTGTGGCACTTTCCCTCGAACGAGCTCATAGACTTCATGCCTCGAGGCTTTTCCGTGTACGTACAATATACCATTCCTCGTATATCAAACTACCTAATAGAAACTTGTGCAACGTACGTTAAACTTTGATAGAAACGGTTTTTAATTTGCTCGAACGTCGACGTAAACAGTTTCTGCTTCGTTATAAAAAAACAACAAAAAAAAAACAAAAAAACAGCATCCATCACTTTTCCGAGGTCCTAAAATAAAAACAATGAAAACATTATAATCGCGAGAAAAGGTTTGTACTAATTGTAAGGAAATATTTTTAAAAAATTTGTTTGCTTTTGTTATTTTTCTCAAAAGAGAATAATAAAAAAACGTTCGTTTTCTTTCAAACTTTTGTTTCAAATGATTTAAATAATGATATAAATTGTTAGATGATAACAAAAACAAATTTAATTACTAGTTTTTGGTGTTACTTGTTTTTTAATTAGGCAATTAATTTCCGTAATTATCTATCGTTATTTCTTTTTTTCTTATTAAAAAAATATTTTGTTTTTGACGATTTTTCATACTTTTGACAAACTTGATTATTTTGGTGGTTACGTGGTGTATTTAGGGATGAAATAGCGACGAAAATAACCGCATCGTAGGGACAAGTACGAACAATCTCAGATCAATTGTGTTTGTACTCGTGAGTAGACACACCTAAAGTTCATCCTTGACCCTTGACCCCCCCTCCTTTGCCAATGGTACCAAGGAGAGTAGTTGAGCGGTACTTGATCGTCCTTAAGACTACAGCCGAGAGAGTCCTCTCGTGGCGTACGAACGAAATGATTCAAGCTCGTCGAGCAAACGCGAGCGAGCGAGAGCGATATAACGTCGTGGTACTTGTAACGTTCGAACCACTAAGGGAAACTCTCCTCCCTTCGCAAAAACCCAAACCCTGAACCGCAATCGCACGGCCCAGGGGTCGACGTTCGATACTCGTTAGACTCTCCTACTCCGTACCACGTAAGTGCGGAAGACTCGGCAAACAATTTAAAACGGATTTGGAAATTTATATTCGAACAACTGAGCTTAAAAGCTTTCGTGTCTTATTAACCCACCGACGGCTACCTCGTACACTTTCTTAATTCCCTATTTTAATAATCTTTTTTTTAATATCTCCCGCGTTTTTATTTAAAATTTTGTCAAATTTTTATGGATTTTTCATTCGTTTTGTTTTTTCAAAAATCGTATTTGTATTTTGAATAGTTTTTTCGATACTTCGACGACTCACTTTTAGGTTTGTTCTTTTTTATTCTGATCAATTATTCTCCCGCGTTTTTATTCAAAATTTTGTCAAATTTTTATGAATTTTTCATTCGTTTTCTTTATTAAAAAATTGTATTTGTATTTTGAATAATTTTTTCGATACTTCGACGATTCGCTTTTAGGTTTGTTTTTTTTATTCTGATTAATTATTCTCCCGCGTTTTTATTCAAAATTTTGTCAAATTTTTTGAATTTTTCATTCGTTTTCTTTTTTAAAAAATTGTATTTGTATTTTGAATAGTTTTCTCGATGTTTCGACGATTCGCTTTTAGGCTTGTTGTTTTTATTCTGATTATTATTCTCCCGCGTTTTTATTCAAAATTTTGTCAAATTTTTATGGATTTTTTATTCGTTTTGTTTTTTCAAAAATCGTATTTGTATTTTGAATAGTTTTTTCAAAACTTCAAGGATTCACTTTTAGGTTTGTTTTTTTTATTCTGATTAATTATTCTCCCGCGTTTTTATTTAAAATTTTGTCAAATTTTTATGGTTTTTTCATTCGTTTTGTTTTTTCAAAAATCGTATTCTTATTTTTAATATTTTTCTTCGATACTTCGACGATTCGCTTTTAAGTTTCCATTCGTTCATTTATTGTTCATTCAGATTAACTGTTTAACCTGTTTGTTAAAAGATCGATTTATTTCTCGTACTTCTTCGTTTTTCGAATACAAATTTTTGGTTTCCTTTTATTCAATATTATTGCATTTTTCTTTGAATCGGTCAAAATATTCGTCCTCTTTGTCAAAATATCAAACTATTTTTTACCCCACCGTTCATAAATGAATGTTTCAAGTTTTTGTTACGTTTATTTTCCATATTTTTAGATTTTACAATCTTTTAACGATTTCTTTCTTAAAGGTCGAGTTGAGTTGAAACCGCGAGGCAAAAGTGTGACTCGTCCATTATGCCGTAAAATCTCGCGTCGATTCGAAAAGCTCGAAGGAACGATTCCTTCGAACGGTGAATTCGTCTCCGGGAAAGCACATAGCCTCGAGAGTTTCTGTACGTGCGAGGAGCCGATAAACGAGGGTTCCGTTTTGGGGGCGTCTCTCTCTCTCTCTCTCTCCCTCTCTCTCTCTCTCTCTCTCTCTCTCTTTTTTTCTTTCTCCATTGCAACCAAGTGCCGGTTTCGAAAAAAGGGTGGACCGCGTGCCACGCTTTATAATGCGATCTCTCGGAAATGCATCCTGAACTCGTGCACGCCGGATTATTATTCCACACTCGATATCAACCTCTCTCCCCAGAAAGGATATAAAACTCTGGGAAATGTATTTTACGGGAAAAATATGGTAGGTGGCATAATCGTGCGAGATAAAGCTTTGACAGTTTTTACTCGCGGCCACTTGCGACATGATTTCTTTTTTTATCGTAACGATCCTCGTCATTTTTTTCCCATTTGATTTTATCTCTGGATAAAAAGAAAAACAAAAAATCCGAGATCCAATCATACCAAACAAGAAGAACGAGTCCTTTTCTGCTCGGAAAGTTTGAACGCGTTTCACGTCCACCAAAAATAATTAAACGGTGATCGAAAATTGGAAAATATTTTTTTCTCGATTTTTGCTAAAAATTTAATTTCTTTAAATAAATATGCGAATTTTTGTAGTTTTACAGTTTATAAATGTGCGAACAATAATGAAAAATCGTAGGAGAATCTCGAGGAATATTTTTCTTTGATAATTGTGTTAATTTTTAATCGAGATTTTCATTTTTCAATTTTTTTTCAATTAATTTCTCATAAAATGTCGAGATTCGAAATTGTTGGAGCTGAGACGATTGGAATCTTGATATGAATCATAGTTCGTTCATTCTCGCTCGATTGTTTGAAACGCCTCGAGAAACGGATGATTTTCTTTTTTTGTTTGTTTTTTCGTTTTCCTTTATTGGACGTGTTCGATACCGAATCTCTTTTCCTCGACCTGTCCACATGGGCACTCTTTTATACAACCCCTATACGCAACGAAACCGCCAACGGCGTTTTTCCCTTCCGAAACTAGCGGAGAAATGGCCGCCATTTCGTGGCTCGAGGCATTTTACTCTTCGTTCCATGCTACCAAATCTCGTTTGGTACGATTGACAATCGCTTCCGATCCCGTTGAGATTCGGTAAATAAGAGATTGCTACGAGAGACTGTTTCGGACGATGGTTGAACTTACCGGAGGGACAAATTTAAACGATTTCGTGGTAGAAATGTACGAGAGGTCGAAGGGAAATGGAAAAAGGTCGAGAAAATCGTTACTAATTGGCTTCGTCGAACGAACGAGTAGATAATCCTTCAAGAGGCACAAAAAGCCAATCTTTTGCCTCGTTTTAGATGTTTTCCATCAGAAAAATTATTACAATTTAACAATTTAATAAAAAAAAAAAGAGACGAGGAATGTAGAAACAAAAATTGATTTTGATTTTTTTTTGTTTTAGTACTTTTTTTCTACAATGTTTGGCCAAATTCGTACAAAAATGAACCAACGATATTATTATCAGCGAGCAATCAGTGTATGAAAACAGTAGATGAATGAAACATTTTAATCGTTAAGTTTTTTTTTTCAAATTTTTCAAATTTTTACGCAGAACTTTTTTAGTTTCGAAATTATATTCACCAAATTGTATTTTTGTCTCTATGAAATTCATATTTATTATGTAAACCAAATGAAATTGAAATTTTAATGTAAATTAAAATGTCACGAGTGTTAAAATAATTTTGAAAAAATCGAAATCAAATTGAATCTTCGATAAAATTTGATGCAATTTTTAGTGAAACAAACGCGTCGTCGTAAAAATGGACACATACTTCGTTTTAATGCGAGATAATAAGCAATTTCGTTGAAAAACATTCGACAAGAAAAATGGCTCACTTTTACAAACAGTTTTCCGTTCTCATTCCCGGCTCATTTAATCGCGAACGGTGTGACGATGAATAAAGTGCAGTCCGATGAGGGAGGAGGGAGGCTTGCATATCGAGATGAAATCGATTCACTGATGAATGGAGTACTAACGCAGCGAGAGAAGAGAGAGTCGATGAACGAGACAGAGAGAGAGAGAGAGAGAGAGAGAGAGGGAGGGAGAAAGATACGATACCAGAAGGAAGCCTTCGCTGATTACGAGCGTTTCTTGCGAATTTTCCCCGAGTGCACCAGAAGTCTCTTTCGCGGAAAAGAGACCGGAGACTATCGATGTTTCTTGCATCGTTGTCCTTTTTCAGATTCAGGGCACGTTCGACGTTGAATGACAAAAGTAAAGACAAATCCAGAGGAGAGAGAGAGCTCGTTGAAGTTACGCCGAAGAGCTTTTATGCGTAAAGACAAAAAAAAATCTTTCCAAATTCGTAAAAAAAGAAAGAATTTTAATCAAAAATCTAAATATTCCGTAAACGTTTCTCGCACTTGATCAATCTCGCCACGAACAATTTATTAAAAACAAAATTTCATTACTGCAAACATTGAAAAAATGAAAAAATGAAGAGAAATTCTTCAATTACCAACCGAAAAATTTGAATTAATTTTTCTAATTAAAACGCATAATTGATAGCTGAAAATCAATTTTCAAAAATCTTTCAATCACAAACTAACTAAAATATTCACCTCGTCGTCGAAGCATCAGAAAAATGTACAAAATAAACACAAAAATATTTCCAATTTTCACGACGAGCTAAAAACAATTTTAAAAAACAAGAGCAGCGTCGCAATTTGTTCCATTACCGAGTGAAAAAGCTCGCTTATCTTTCAAAATAATTGAAAAAAGAAGAAAACACGTACGATAAATAATTGTAAAACCGACCTTGATCCGTGTCGTCGGACGATTTCTTGTTTTTTTTTTCCATTTTTTTTTATTGTTTTTCGTCGTCGATTTTTCCGTCGTGAAGGGCATTAAATTGTCGAGGTTTATTTTTCGTCAGGACAGTATTGGGTAAAAGCTTCTCGGTGTGTAGACGCGACGATCTCTCGTAGTATGGTATATTTATGGGGGGCAGGCGTACGTCCAATAGGTCCAGGGGATATAGGCTAGGACGTAATTCAGCATCAGTCTCGGGGCAGCCACGACACCGTAGAGAGAGGTCCGGTACGAGAAGCATAGCAGAGCGTACAGCCACTAACCGGCACGTATATAGCCCCCCGGTGCTCTCTCTCTCTCTCTCTCTCTCTCTCTCTCTCTCTCTTTCTCTCTCTCTCGTACATACATACACGTATAGTACCGATGGGACCAGCTCTAACCCTCCCACCCTTCGAGCATTTCCGTAATCCTGGCCAACACGTGCACCGTACCCACTATAGATCCTTCCAACTATGTACGTCTCACACGCGTTCTACTTGCTAGTTACTTTGAGGTTGATCCTCTCTCGCTGTCTATCCAACCGAGATGCAATCTTAATCGTCCTAATTCCGTTCCTAAACATCATATTTATCTATATATACGTTTATTTAGGTTGGATTTTACATTTTATTTATATATGTATATTTTATATTTTTGTTAAGAAATTTATGTTAGTAGCTTTGAGGTTCATCTTCTTTCGGTGACTATCCAAACGAGATGCAATCTTAATGGTCTGAATTCTTTTTCTAAACATCTTATTTACCTACATTTAAATTTATTTATTTTGTATTTTAAGGTTTTTTTTTTATAAATAAATATTTATATTAAACGTAGTGGGTTGGATTGTTTATATTTACTATATATATTTATTATTTTATTATATATTTAATAATTCTTAAGAAATTTATCAATTCGAAAAACAGATTTTGGAAAATGAATATATTCTTATGTGAATTTTTGTATAAATATATATACAAATATAAATACTGTTCATATATTATGTAGTTTAGATGTTTATTTATATTTTTAATAAATCAAATTTTTTTAATTTATATACAAACATATATTTATGAATATGTAAAATTTAGTTTATTTTTATTTAATTAAAAATATAAATAGGATGTAAAATTCTATGTTGTATTTTTATTAACTTGTATTTTTATTTTCATATCGTGCAGTTGTAATAAATTAAAACAATCTAGGATTCCAACTTTTTGATGTAAATATGATAATTTATATACGTACCTAATTTTCAAACAAGAGTGTAAATAAAGAGGGAAATAAACGAATAATAATTACTTGTATATATATTTTGATTAATTTTCTTTAATTTATTTAGCTCGAAGACAATATCTTGGGGCATTATGTCCAATTTTCTAATTTTAATTATTGAAGTAGTTTTCAAAATTTAATGTACCCCACGTCGAAATATATGATTTCCATAACAACGCTGCACGGTCAGGATTTGAAAATTAAATTTCACCTCTCATGGTTTACGCAATATACTTCATTCTTCCTTCGTACATCCGTAATTACATTAAAAACACGAGCGCGCTTCCGTACTAATGTACATCACATCGTCAATTAGGAAGACGCAAATTTGAAAAGAATATTGCACAGTATTACAGGTCGTTTCTCCACTCTCGTTCAACTTTGTTAACAAATTTCCAACGTTCATCAATGTTTTTACTGATTAATAATATTTTCACGAAAATCTCATTTAAAAAATAATTCGTATTTCACCTGAAAAATAAATTAATTCAAGTAACGATTGTAAATATCATTAAATAAAATTTTTTTATAATTCTAATTTTTAATTTATTCAAATTTCAACATATTTACATTTTTATTCGAAATTTAATTATCTATTGAAGGGGAAATAATTTTAAAAAGACATTGCCAAGTGGCTAATAAGATTAATATTTTACAAAACGTTTTATACATTTCGAGCTGCAATATTTATAACTGTAAAGAAAAACTATAGAGAAACAAGAAATGTGAGGAAGGTTTACTGGTAGATGACATTTCCACGAAAATTTCATTTAAAAAAATAATTCGTATATAACCTGAAAAATAAATAAAATCAAGTAACAATTTTAATATCGTTAAATACAATTTTTTTATAATTTTAATTTTTAATTTAATCAAATTCCGACACATTTACATTTTTATTGGAAATTGAACTGTCTATTGGAGGGGAAATAATTTTAAAAAGACATTGCCAAGTGGCTAATAAGATTAATATTTTACAAAACGATTCATACATTTCGTGCTGCAATACATATAACTGTAAAGAAAAGCTATCGAGAGAAACAAGAAATGGAAGGAAGGTTTATTGGTTGATGACATTTCCACGAAAATTTCATTTAAAAAAATAATTCGTATATAACCTGAAAAATAAATAAAATCAAGTAACAATTTTAATATCGTTAAATACAATTTTTTTTATAATTCTTATTTTTAATTTAATCAAATTTCAACACATTTACATTTTTATTCGAAATTCAATTATCGAGTCGAGGGGAAATAATTTTAAAAAGACATAGCCAAGTGGCAAATAAGATCAATATTTTCCAAAACGATTCATACAATTCCGTGCTGCAATACTTATAACTGTAAAGAAAAGCTATCGAGAGAAACAAGAAATGGGAGGAAGGAAGTAGAATAAAAAAACGAGAGAAAACGTAGGAAATAAGAAAAGGAATTGGGGAGTTGTGAGACTCGTTAGTAGCAGCAGGAACGAAGCAGTAAAGGGACAAGGGAGAGAGAAAGAGAGAATGAAAGAAAAGAAAAGTAAAGAGAGAGTAAAAAAAAAGACTCCCTCACGTAGCATCGTAATTTCCAATTAGATTTTCTTACTTCTTTCCACGTGGCAGCGAGACGGTTCGAGACAGTCCAGAAACTTACCGCGTTTCCCCAAGCAATTTACGCGTGCTAATTTATGTACTCTCGGGGAAGGAAAAGATTGCACTTCATCCGTCTCGAGATATTAGCCTCGAACTCATCTCGGTCGACGATGTATTGATAAATTTTTTTTTTAATCCTCTCCATTTCCGTCTCGCCATTAACATCTTCTTTTCATTACAAATTATCACTAATTGCGTTATTAATCGTCGTTTATCGATTCGATAACGTTTCCTTTTGATTCCAAAAAAAAATCGTTTCTTTAATTAATTTCGTACACTAATTAATTAACATATTTCGAATTTAGTTTCATTACGAAGGAATTGATTTTCTTTCCGACATTCAAAAGTGATTAATTAACCGTGATAAAATTAAATTACGAATTTTATTTTAAATAATTGTTTTTCTAATTGGAATTTCGAATTCGGGATTTGATTCGATTTGATATTTTGACGTATTGTATATTTTTAATTCCCGTTATACTTGATTGCATTAAAAATGGAAGTTCGTGTCGTATGAGAATGTATCGTATCACGCTGTCAATTAGAAAGACGCAAATTCGACGAGGACGTTGATAGACGGTTAATTATTATTGGCTAGTCCAGCGTCGGGATTTCCGTTCAATAAGTGCCATCGCCGAGAGAGTAAACGCGAACCCGAGAGCTTTATTGAACCTCTCGGGGAGGTCTTCTCTTTGTACAATGGCTAGAACTTTGAACAAGTTTGACCCGGATTCCAGTTATAAAACTTTTCAGTCACTCGTTTTTTTCTTTCCCATCGTGAGGAACAAGAAAAAAAACATGCCCGACGCGAGAATGAGAAGATAATTATAAACGCACGATCGGTCCACTTTTCTAAAACAAAATTGAAACCACGATTTTTTTTCTCGAAATTTTCACCTACGATTTTTTGATATTTACTTTTCTGCCAATTACGAAAGAAATCGAACCTAAGCTTCAATTTAATTTCGAGCTTTAAATTGAATTTATACCAAGGCTTTAATTTCAACTTAAGTTTGAAGATAAATGAAAAAATTCAATTAATTCAAACTAAATTTTAAACTCAAGTTTAAATTTGAGTTTAAATTCGAGCTTATTATTTTTATTGATGCAAGTACGATGCTAATTGTGGGATTGTTCTCCGTTTAATGCTCTCGAGAAACGAACGCTCGGCTCTATTTGCAAATCCAATTGTTCGAATAAATGTAAATATTATCAAAATCACATTTTCAATATTATCAAAAGTACATCCTCGATTTTTCTTCCCTCTTGCCCATACCCCCTCGCAACGCACACTCCGACATTCGTACAGTTATTTTAATCCCGTCAAAATATTTTCCCCGCTCGCGTGCGATATATGAAACTCGCGATGTTAACTTTGCGATATATTAAATCAAAGCAGACGTTGAGATAGGCGAGACGAAAACCAAATAAATTTTCCTTCCTCGTTCGTGACATACGGAAACAGGAATGTTCTTTGCGATTCTCTTGGGGGACGGTCGCGGGGTGAACGAGAACAAAGAGAGAGAGAGAGAAAGAAAGCGTGGGAGGAGCAGGGGGGGGGGGGCAAGAGAGAATTCCCACAAAAGTTCACAAGAGAAAATTTAGAAAACGGAACTGGATAGAAGAATAAAAATAAGAAACAATAAATATTAAATAATAATTAATAATAACGATAATAATAATAATAATAATAATAATAATAATAAAAATAAAATAAACTAAGAGAGAGAGAGAGAGAGACAGAGAGACAGAGAGAGAGAGAGAGAGAAAGAGAGAGAGAGAGAGAGAGAGGGAGTGATGGAGAGAATGGGCGGAACAGGGGGGGGGGGGAGAAGGAGCGAGAGAGAGAAATTACTGATAGTATCTTGTAACGTCAGAGAAAATCTGAACTCACATTGCTATGCCTGGTGCGTTCCCACTGCCTCGTGATATTTCTTGCATAATTATTGGTCGTTTTAGTTCACCATGACGACTTTTATACGAGCCCCGGAAATCGCAAGTTGCCTGACTGGAATTTTAAACGATACGGAAGGACGAATGATTTTCTTGCTTTTCTTTTCGTTTGATGTTTCTTTTTTATTTTGATTTTTTTTTTTTTTTAATTAAAAAATCAGCAAGTACTTCTCTCATGGTAGATACAATGTATTCTCTTTTCCCGTGCGAGTTATAACGACGGAGAATGAGTTCGATAATTCGGAGCGGATGAAAGGAGATGAAAGAGATTGGATTAATAAAATTTTTGCAAAAAATAAATGAAAAAAATGTGGCGCGAGTGGAAAGAGAATTTAAATACGAGAATGTGTAATTCTTTAATTCGTCCTCTCGATAGCGAATTTCCACGTCTCTACACAACGCCCGCATAATTAAACTCTCGACACGCGTTTTTCACACCGCGTTGAAAGCGCGAAAAATACGAATGCGAGATGACCAAAAATGAAGAGAAAGAGGAGACGGGACAAAAAGTCTTCCGGGCAATTTACGTTCCTGGGAAATGTATGCAAAGCGTCGTAAGCTTTTGCGGCTATTCCGAGCTTTCGACGTTGTCCCTTTCATCCGGGACGAACAAATTCGTGCCCGACCCCCGGGTGCGCGAAAACGTTGTTCGTTCTAATCCTTGGAATCGAAATAGTTCAAAGTTAATCAAATTAAATGTAAACTTAGATGCTCGGAGAGCCATAGGGTTGCTGAGACCGTCCGGACACTCGCTCACACTGTCGCGCATGCGCGTAGGCGTACGGGCACTTGCGCATGGGTGTAGGCACACGGGCACTCGCGCATGCGCGTTAACTCGGGCGCACGCGTATACGCGGTCAGGCATGCGCGTTAACTCGCGCGCAAAGGTCTAGGCAGGCAGTCGCGCATGCGCGCGATCGTTACAACTGCGATTTACCAAAGTATAAAAAAAACGCGGCAAATTTGAAAACGATTATTTTGTGAGAAATCTATTCTCTTCAAAAACAAAACCATTTAAATAAAATATGCCAAAAATTTCGAACACTTTTTCAAGCAAAAAGGGTTTGATTTAAAATCAAACCTCGCGACTGAAAAATGTCGAAAAAAGAAAACAAACAAAAGAAAAACGTGAAAGATAATCATGAAAAAAAAAGAATAGAAATTGCACGAGAGCGAATTTACCGAAACGATATAGTTGATATGAGAAAGGTAGCAAACGTTCCCAACGAACAATTTAAAAAATTTCGAGCTCCCGCGCACCCCTAAAATACGGAATGCGGCCGATAGAACTTTTTTTCTCCATCCGGACAAAAAGAAAATTCGTAAAATTTTTTCATGCCGTAGACCGTTTTGCACCAATAGGGAAGTCATATCGTCCTGTCTCTGTCTACTACGGAATCTAGGTACTATTTTCATCGTACATGCTATTACAGAGCACATAATGTTGTACATGCCCTATATATATACGTATTCGCAAAAAGCACTCTCGGGTGCACCGCGAAGACGACAGGCAGCAGACATTGCCTCGAATTAAGTTTTGTCCAACCTCCAGCGGTGCACCAACACTTTTACCCCCTTTCGACCTCATCCCCGACCTTCTATCAAGCCCCTCCCCCCTCCTCGCCCACTACAACCCTCGACGCCCTCTATTCCCTCTTTTCTTCCTTTCGTCCACAGACAATCGGATCCCGGCACTGCCGGGTGTACATTCATAGGGTACACGCGCATATCCGCGGTATAACAATGGTAACTCCGTGGGAAACTTAACTCGGTGCTTTTACGAGGCCGACGGAAAATAATTAAAACGCTCGGTGAGCTCACGGGCTTGTGTCCTGTACTCTTCCGCCCCACCACTCCCTCTTCTCTATCTCACTCGCTCATTTCTTCTTTCTCGCTCGTTTCTCTCTCCCAACGTGTTGGCTGCTTGGATCGTAAAAGCCGAACGCTTTGCACGCTTAAAACGCGCGCCGTGGGCCCACACCGGTCCTAGCGTTACCTACTAGATACTCCCAGCCTATCATCCCCCAAACTCCCTTCACCCTCCGATCCACGATCCTACTAACCCCTTCTCGCCCCCCCTCTCTCCCCCGCCTCGCTCTCTCTCTCTCTCTCTCTCTCCCACGCCTCTCTCTCTCTCTCTCTCTCTCTCTCTCTCTCTCTCTCTCTCACACACACACACACACACACACACACCCAATCCTCTTGCTTCTCTTATACGTCGCTCGCGCGCACCTCTGGCCAAGCGAAGCGAGAATTTTATTGCCCGTTCATTCTCCCTTTACCGGGCGAGAAATTTCTCGTCGCGACGATTTTTTCTATGTGCGTCATCCCTGTCTGTGTATGTGTGTGTTTGTGTTTTTTTTTCTTCTCTTCTTTTCATCCCCTTCCACGAGCATCTTACTCTCCCCCACTTTATTTCCTACTCAACCTCTATATTTTCCTTTCTCCTTGTTCCTTTTCTTGGTTCTTCTTTTTATTCTCAAGATTTTCTGTATAGAAAACATCCCTCAGGGCGAACTACCCCCGGAGTGACGCAATATCGGCCCTCCTCTTCTTCCTTGGATATACCCTCACGTTACAGATATATATAGTTATTGTGTACTGTTGGTATTCTTGACGATACAATCTCGTTGTTACCGGTGATAGTAACATCATTATGTATCAGACTCGTTTGATCAATTCGATATTACGATAGACAGGGAGAAAGTTTTTTTTTCGTTTCTTTCTTTTTTTAGTTTTGTTGTGGTTCAACTTACTCTTTCTATACGATTCAATTAAAATTAGATTCCAACTTTAATTCGTCGAAGGAAATTAGAATCGTTTTTTTTTGTTATCCATAAATGTTTGATTCGAGTCGAAAAATTTCCGATCGAAAATCATTCGAATAAATGTGAGTTTTTGTTTTGTTTTTTTCTTTAGTTTTGTTGTGGTTGAACTTACACTTTCTACGATTCAATTAAAATTACATTCCGACTTTAATTCGTCGAAGGAAATTAGAATCGTTTTTTTTGTTATCGATAAATGTTTGATTCGAGTCGAAAAATTTCCGATCAAAAATCGTTGTAATAAATTTAAGTTTTTGTTTTGTTTTTTTCTTTAGTTTTATTGTGGTTCAACTTACTCTTTCTACGATTCAATTAAAATTAGATTCCGAGTTTAATTGGTCGAAGGACATTAAAATCGTTTTTTTTTTGTTATCGATAAATGTTTGATTCGAGTCGAAAAATTTCCGATCGAAAATCATTCGAATAAATTTGAGTTTTTGTTTTGTTTTTTTCTTTAGTTTTGTTGTGGTTGAACTTATAGTGATCGATTTTGAATGTGAGTTTGGAGTTGAATATTAATTTTTAGGTATGCACCAATGTATTAGACTCAAGAGTAAAATCACGATAGAACTTTCGGATTCGAACTCGAATTTGTCTACAAATTTGAATTTTTAATCAATTTTTATTTAAATTTGATTTGAATGTAAATTACGAGATCGATCGATCGATTAACTAATCAAAAAACGTTATTAACTTTTTCTAAAAATCATTTTCAACCTATTTTTTTCATTAAACATAAATAAACAAACAAAAATTCTTCATCGAAATGAAAAATCTTAAAAAAAGCTTGGATATATCGCATTCTACGAATCACGTGGGTCGAAGAAAAAGTCATAAATCCTGAGAGAAAAAATTTTCTTGCACCCGTCGATGACCTCCGAATGTAAAAAAACACTTTTACGTATTTTTTTTTTATGTTTACTGTGAAAAATGCGAAAGAAAAAGGCCGTGGCGATATGTTGCGAAAGTATTTCGTCGCCTAAACCTCGAGAGGATGTTTGGCCGGACGCGCCGGCCTTTCTTCAATTCTCCATTCAACCAATGATGGAACGCAAAAGAAGAGAGGTTGCCGCATACTCGTGTCGTATAAAAGCGACAGGTTAGTGGAGCTTGCAAAAGCAAAGAACCGCGTTCATCCTTGGTTGAATAAGAAAAACCGGATACTAGATGTCCCAGCTATACATTGTACCTCCAGTCCCTTGACGACGTATAACGTGTTTTCTTCAATGAAGAATGAGCATCTCCTGTCGTTCGGAGAAGCTTGGAGATTCCATTTTCTTTTTGCACGAGAACTACTATTTTTAAAAAACAAAACAAATTCAAAATCGAGTTCGAATATTAAATACAAATTTAACATTAACTCAATTTTGAATTATACTAATTCATATTTGTATTCATTATTCATAATTATTATTCACTTTTTATAATAAATTTTGTGTATCATAAAAATTAAGGGAACAAACAATATTCGAAATTTCTTTATCATGTTCATAATTAACATTTTCATAATAACTGTTTTTATTCAATGAAAATTAATCGATAAAACAAATTTCAAAAATTTTCTACAATTTCATAAAAATAGGATTTCATTACGTTAACAATTTTTCTATTTTCCAGAAGATTGAGGATTTTTATATTTAATGATAAAATACGTGATAAAGTGATTAATAATTTTGTCGGAATTTCAAATTTTCAGACGACCAATGCAAACAAACATTCCAGATGATACAGACATACGTACTTATGCTTGTTACCTGCTCCTCAATCAGACATAAACTCACGTAGAGAAACAGACGTGTCATATATGCAAGTTATATATATAACTCACATATATCTCTGTACAAGGATTTATATATATATATATCAGAAAACTTGGACCTATCTGGATCATGTCTCATTACACCTGCTGATCGCGCGTGCCAGCCTGGCGAGCACGTACGGTGTATTCTACTCGCGTAAACATATTATCGAGATCGGTTGAGCCAAGATATTATACGAGGGCAAGTAGACAGGTGGAACCTCCAGGCTCCCGACCGTGTCTACAATCAATATTTGCGCAAAGAAAAACGCCTCTGAAAAAAGAAAGATCTCACATATCGCGCAAAGAAACGGCACACGAGGAAATGCACGTAGCGAGATTTTCTTTTTTAATGCGTTAATTTGTAACTGATATTTTGTGTGCGTTTGTTTCAAACTAAATTGAAATTGAAAATTCAGATTTTACGAAATTGTGGGAATTGAGAAATTATGTGTTTGTAAATTTGATTGGTTTATAAGAATTTTATGAAATGTAGAAAATTTGTGAAGTGGATTTTCTTAAATTATAATTGTTCGATCAAAGTCGAGGATACAATATTTTTAATGAATATTGTAATTACGAGAATTTATTAAAATGTATAAAAATTCCAAAAATCCAATTTTCTAAATTGATCAAATTTACATTCGTCAAATCTGTGGCGAAATTAAATCTTCTACCGTGATTAAATTGTGCCAATAAAATGCGATTCTCCTATTTTTGAAGATTATTCATTCGACAAGCTCAAATAATCCGACACGAAATGATTGAAAAATTACGTATTTGCAAATTTGATCGATATATAACAATTGTATAAAATGAAGAAAATTTATGAAACAGAAGGTTTCAAATTATAATTTTTCGATCAAAGTCTAATATAAAATATCTCTAATAAATATTACAATTACAAGAATTTATTAAAATGCATAAACATTCGCAAAATCCAATTTTCAAAATTGATCAAATTTACTCGTCAAATCTGTGAATTTTATTCGTCAAATCTGTGGCGAAATTAAATGTTCTACCGTGATAAAATCGTGCCAATAAAATACGATTCTCCTATTTTTGAAAATTATTCGTTCGACAAGTTCAAATAATCTGACACGAAATGATTGAAAAAATGACGTATTTGAAAATTTGATCGATTTATAACAATTTTATAAAATGAAGAAAATTTATCAAATAGAATGTTTCAAATTATAATTCTTCGATCAAAGTCTAATGTAAAATATCTCTAATAACTATTATAATTACAAGAATTTATTAAAATGCATAAAAATTCCAAAAATTCAATTTTCTAAATTGATCAACTTTACATTCACCAAATCTTTATCTAAATAATAAAATACGATTCTCTTATTTTTGAAAATCATTCGTCCAACAGACCAAAATAATCCGCCATAAAAATATCGCGACGAAGAGACAAATTGTTCCGAAAATGAAAAAGCTCGTTCCGTAATAGCGAGGTAATAGCGACCTGCCTTACCAGCCGAGTCTCATTGACCGCAATGTTCCCAGGACCGAGAAAGTTCGAGTCGATGTCGAAGGGAGTTTCGATAATACAAGAGCCGTCGAGCCAATATAAAAGAACGGTACAAAAGTGAATCGTATAGCCAATCCTCGCTATCGGTTGACTGAATAACTGCGCGATCCACCTGTCACATCCAGATCTACTTTAACCGAACAGCAGGTAGGTATCGAACTATCAGGAACGTGTACGTAAGCGCTCGCGCCGGCGTGCGGGCGGGGACAAACACGGACGATAGAAGAGAGAAGCACAGGGAGTGAGCCAACCCATGGAGTTTTCATGCACGACAGGAACAATAATCCAAGACGTAAAAATAGTGAAGCGGCTGGTGGGCACATCCACGCGCAGTTGAGCGAAAATATTATTTCCTTCGCTTCCATAAAATTTATCAAACGACTCTCCCACTTCGTGGCGGGCGCGTCCTGTCCGCGGTTACACAGCCCCGCAGAAGAAGAGAGAAAATCTGCTCGTGAGCTTGCGAGTATAGGATGCGATGAGAAACTGCACGAAGAGAAAAAGAGAGGGTGGATGGTTGAACGAAAAAAAAGAAAAAATTGAAAACGGTTGTAGCAACACGAACCGTGGAACACACTTCCGGCAATAGCCGCAAACTAACCCAACGAACGATAACGTCTCGTTTAATCCAATTTCTTTCCTCTTTTTTTCGTCGTTACCTCCCTCGCCTCGCTTTTGTCATTTTGTAGCATTATTCTTCTCGTTGCATCGATGTGTTAAAAATATCGTTAAATTGTTTACGATGCGATTATTGCGTGGTTAAAATCGAGTTGACGTTTGTGGCTCGTCGTCTTTCGGGGACTTTGTTGTTGTTCGAACTCAAGGTCGCAGTCAAGGGCGAGCTTAATTATTATTAGTTTCAGAGTAACATTGAGCTTTTAAAATTCGACCTTGAATTAAAAATTGCACGGAGCTTTCCAAGTTTGACCTTGAGCCTCAAATACAAAGAGAGCTTTCAGAGTGCGACCTTGAGCTTGAGTATAAAGAGAGATTTTGGTGGTCAGCTTTTCAAGTTTGTCATTAAATTCGACCTTGAAACGAACGACTTTATACTCGAGCTTTTGACCTTGAGTCCGAAGTTGAAAGCTTAGTGGGAAATCGTTCGATTCCGCAGTATGTGCTCTAAATTCTCCCTCAGCTTTTCAAGTTTAACCTTGCGATCGATCTTTAAAAGCTCAAAGCCAGCGCTATTTGAAGCTTAGTTCTCCTTTCCAATATTCGTTTCCCTCTGGGAAAACTGGTCTAATGTAGTATAAGTCCCATTAAAATTAGCCCCAAAATCGGGCATTCTGGGATCAGTTAGAAAGCTACTTTCGCCGAATAGAATCCATGGCCTAAGTCAATCTACTGCCAACTCGGGGATCCTGCCAGAAACACTTTTAATTTAGACATTAAGCCCTCCATTCGAGAGCTTGGACTTCGAGAACTGGCCAGAATGGTATTTACTCAGGGGATACCATTGCTGAATAATCTCTCTCTCTCTCTCTCTCTCTCTCTCTCTCTCTTTCTCTCCTTCCCTCAGTTCCACTTCCCTCGCAAGCTCTCCTTTAAAAAGCTTTAGACAGCAGCACCACCAGCCGAGTACCAGCCAGCCCCACCAGCATCCATTAACGGTGGTAAATGTTGTGGAAATTCGGTTATAAAAGTGAAGCAGGGAGTCTCTTGGCGTATGGACCAAAGAGAGCGAGCAGGACGAAGAAACAAGCTGGTATTTTATCTTCGGCTGCGTATTAGTGCGAAAACCTCACCCCCCCCCCCCGCCCGTATCGAGCTTTCGTATATTTCAATATTCTTCCATACCGGTTTTCTTCTCCATCTTCGTACTATCAACCGCTGGTCCTCGCGTGCGCAACTCCCATCTCTTTTTTCCGATAACACGCTCGATTTTTGTTATTATTATTTTTTTTATCCACCAGCTGCAGATGCGACGGCGCAAAGGGGATAATAAATTATGCCAAGATACGAGATGTATATCGTTACACGAATTACCGGAAACGAAATCGATCATTAAACTCGTTTTACCGACGATTCTTCGAACAAACGCTTTCTGTAATAAAAACAGAAAATATAAACAAAAATCCAAATAACAAACCACGAATAAAATGATTCGTTAAAATTTACCTCCTCGTCTATTTTGCCTGGTAATCGTTGACGAATATTCAACCTCAACAAAAATTATCTACGTCATAAATATCGAAAAATCCACGTTTTTATCACTAAATTCCATCGATACGTACGAATTATGTGAAATGTGATAAATTTATGTCTCGCTTATAGTTCTAGTCGATTTTTCACCCTGATAAACAAATTTTATATCCACGTTGGAACGAACACGTTCCGGCACGAAGGTTTTCGTTTGCGGTTTTAGCGGACCGATGGCTTGACGAATCATTCGCTCCGTTGAATGACTGATCGAATCGACGCTACGGACCAATTTCCGGAAAACAATACTTCGACCAATGCGTTTATATTTTAATATTTTCGATAGGGCTCGTACGCGCATCAATTCGTTGGCTCTCCGTGACCAAAGTAAAATTCAACATTTTGGTGACAGGTTTATTGAATTTCATTGTACTCACTCACTCATCCTATCCGTCTCTCTCTCTCTCTCTCTCTCTGCCTGCCTTTTTTCCCTCTCGTATTTCAGCCTGACGTATGTGTATCGCTGTACTATGACCATTGCTCGGTTTGATCAAACCCAAGCCGGATAAAAATTTGCTTTTTCACGTCACGCTCTACTGGCCTGCTTTTAAAACCTGTTCATAAAAAATTTAAGAATTTTCGGCGGGCCTGCAGGCAACTGGACGTCGCTCAAAGAGATGGAACGACATTCACAGTGTTATTAGCTCCGTTAAGGAGAGAAATTATAGGGAATTTTAGAATATTGCCGCTAGCTTTTAATGGCATTATTATAAAGCTACCTACATCTTTCGTCGTACCACGTTCTATGTCTGTTAAGCGCAGATACGTGAATTAATCACTTTTTTTACTGTAAAATCAAAACGAGCCTAAATTTTACAGAGTTTTTAATTTTTTATTGGCAGCTTTTCATAAATCGATAATAAAAAGCTTTTATTCGTATTTTATGAACAACATTGAGATTCGTGAGCATTCTAGGAAGTTGGTATTGTAAAGTGAAATTGATTTTTCCCCAAATAATCGAAGTGGCAAAAGTTTGAAAAGAGACCTGGGATGGGTGAAAATTTTGTTTTCTCAAATTAGTTTGTGGATACTTATTTTCAACGGAAATTTCCCATAGATTACGAATATGACATTCTTATCCCGGAATTATTACAATTTGTTGTCCAAAAAATTGAAAAACATGATAATTTTTGTTTTTTTTTTCAATTTTTGAGCGATTAAAGTGTGAAATTTCTTTTTATCCACAAAATTTGTTTTGTAGAAATCAATATTACATATTTACATTGGTAATTTCCCGTAGATCACGAAAAAAACATCCTCATTCCTGAGTTTTCGCATTTTGTCAGTTAAAAATGTAAAAATCTAATGTTTTTTGAGAAAACTTTTGGAACGTTAGTAACGAACTGTATCGTTCAGACTCGATTGCATTCACAAATATTCGTGAATGTTATTCTGATATTGCGGAACTAGGAGTATCCATGAAAAGTCAACTAAAACCTAGAAATAGCTGCGTTTTGTTTTCATCTTTTTGTAAAATCGAACTATGCTCAGATATTGCCTTATCGGGTCTTCTCTCCTCTTTCTGTCCTCGGTACTTCTTGTTCGATGCATAAAGCATAAAGTTCGTATCTCATGCATACATTCATGCGGCTACTGGAAACTCATGACTTATGGGAGTGGTCCGCTGAGAGTTTTGGTATCGAATGCCTTTCCAGGCTGATTTTAAACTATAACCGTAATACCTCGGTATCGAGAGAATAACTGTACTACACTTTTCGTACTAGCGTACGAGGAAAATCGGGGAACGGTGACTGAGGCACGTATGACGCTTCTATTTCGATATATATATGGAGGGAGAGTGAGAAAGAGAGGTGGTGAAACGATTGCTTCGCCTTGCCGGCTGTAACGCCCGGGAGAAGTGGCCACTCACCCCATCATACACGAACCCCATTCCATACCGGAAAATTCCATTTTCTACTGCTCGAGAATTCATTGCCCCTGGTCGTTCATTGAAATATATCGGCCCTGTCGGTGACCTCACATAAGTTACTCGTCCATTTTAGTTTCTATGCTGTCTGAATTCAAAAGTTATACTCTGCTTTCCACTATCGGACCAGGGAATGAGACTTCTCTCTCACTATCGCAACTATGTGAGTCACTCGAATGGAATGAAATCCTCTTTTCCTTCTTTGTCTCCTTTTCTTTAACCATATACTCAGGGTCAAATCAGTTATGCGCGTGATTTAAATAGTTTGAAGGATGAGAATGTGTTTTAATTACCCTGCCATCTCGAATTTTTCCCAAAAGATTGTTATTCAATTTTGTTTTAGAACCTCTTTTTGAGTTGAAAATCTTTTTTAATGTCAATTAAGGATGCAACTCGTAAGAAAATCGATTTTTGGAATAATGAAAAATTCATCATGGCGGACTTCGTCCACCTGGAAAGTTTGACGATGTATTGCACCGCCAAAAATGTGTTCTTCGAAAAAATGAAGATTTACTCGTTTTGTCCTCAACGGAACAATGTTGATACATCCATTACTTTTATATTTTTTATAATAATCTCATTAAAAAAGAATTAGTTCGATTTTTCGCCGCATGACGCTCCGTGCGCTATCTCTCACTGGCTCTTAATTACATGGATGGCATGACATTCGCTGCAGTAGCAAAATCGTAGACCATTGGTTAATGTCCGTTGCCGACGTTCTTTAACGTTGATTCTGTGATGAAAGAGGGTGGAAGGACTTATCGTTGAAATAACGAGCAAGGACTCTCCCGACGTCTCCCTTGACTTCCCCTTCAATCGGTGCTTTTCAGACGAATGAAATTCAATTATACGGCAGTATACTGCTATAGATGTACTTAAGATTTAATACGACTATACGCATATATACTGGAGGCAATAATTCGATAAAGGAAATGCGCTCCATTCAACGTAACAATGTTTCATTTTCGAATTTTAACAGTAACCTCGACTTTATGTTCTCCCTTTATGTCACGATACAGCCATATTTATTAATACCAACAATATTTACCAAGAAAATTTGAAGTTTTCAAAACTCAAAATTCTTAAAGCTTCGAAAAAAGTTACAAAAACCAACCACCGTTTCTTCTTCTCGTTTTATAGAAAACATATCGACACTGGACTAGCCTGAGCGTAGATCTTCCGATCCCATGGCATCGCGCACCGCCATTGCTGGAATTCTCGCCGCTGTACTACAAATTTGCTCATGTAAGTAAAAAAAAAAATGTTCCAAATTTTCACAACTTTATGTCCATAAAAATGAAACAACGTGCATGACTTAAGCTTTTTTTTAACTAAACGACAACAATCTAAAATCCTGAGTAAATACAAGAAAGATATGATACAAACAAAAACGATAACCTAACCTCCTTCCCAACATTCCCAACTTTTTCCCCAAAAAAACAAATTCAATTATTTTACCATTTATCCCAAAAGTATCGAAAACAAAACTCTCATAGCTTTAAAAAAAACATGTTGTATTGGGGTGACCGCTATTCCCTCGGCCATTGCCTAAACATTTGAAGAAGATATTTTTGTTTTCACCCCTGGAAAACTGCGAGCTGTCTCCCCACAGCTTTTCAAAATTCCGCTTGCTTCTCTCTCACTCTCTCTCTCTTTTTCTCTCTCACTTTTCTACCACCGCCAATCAACTTATCGGTTGCAAGCGTAAAATCGTACGGGGACTTCTCTTCCCTCCGGTAAGCCGATCGCTGGCGGATGTCGCAAATTGAAAATCCGTGTCCCACCGTCTAGTTCGTTTCTGCAGCCTTTTCTAACGCGCGATTCCTTGAGCTGCGGGAGGCTTTTGAGCGCTCCCTCTCTCTCTCTCTCTCTCTCTCTTTTTCTCTCTTTCATCCCTTCGTCCCTCCCAACTCCTACAGCCTCGGGCCACCGTTCTTCATTCGCGAGAAGAGTGGCGCTGAGACGTTCGCGAGTAACGGGCGGCACGATCTGCACGGCTGGCGAACTTCCGAGAGCGAAAGACTTTCATGAGATTTCTACCGCATGCTTGGCGGTGAAAATGCCATGTCACCCCCGATATACTTGGACACGAGAGTGGAGAATGAGTCGGTATGGTGGTTTTTGAGTGCTTGGTGGTCGCAACTTAAGCTAGAAATGACCTATATATTTTTTTGTCTGAAACGTAATACTCGAGCGAGTACTGTTGGAAAAACGAGGATTTACCACGGGGTGAATTTCAGGGGTAGTGAAAATCATTTTCTTTTCACCAAAAAATAAATTTTTCATAAAATCTTCGGCATTTTTTTGCCGATAAAAAATAAACGAGAATAGAGAAAATACAAATTTGACCTTGAGGATGACCTTCGTTTCAGTCTCAAGGTCAAACTTCTAATTTTTGGCAGTGACCCGCGATTTTTGCCACGAACTGGCCGAGTTCGATCGGCAAAAATTCTCGCGAAGAGAATGTCGAGTGCCAGAGGGTGAGAAAGATCGTGACAGAAGGGTAGTGATAAAAAAAAAGACAAAAATCATCGCTTCGTTCCAGTCTTCCCTTCCTTTCCTCCCCAAAGTCACGTCCCTTTCCGCCCTTCCTCGTGGCGTGAAATTGCACGACGAATCGCGCGATACGTGAAATTATTTGCGCGTCCTTCGATATCCATCCCCTATCGTACCACCCGACTCGATAAAAATGAAAAACGAAAAAAGAATGACACGGAAGATCTTACACGTCGTTTCGTTCTGACCAAAAAAACAATATTATGTTTCCCGTTAATCGTTTGAAATTAAACAAAAACAAACGGGTAAAAAAATAAAACAAAGAAGAAAGTATGCAAATAAGAAACTAAATAATAAAAAAATCATTCGATATTGGAAATGAAAAGAAACGAATATTTTACGGGCCACGATATCGGAGAACGAGTGGCTTCATACCAGATTGGATCATACAGCTATAAATGCACGCACGGTTATGAATACACACCAATGGATTGGATAACCACGCTATTCCCATTTATACGAACACGCGAAACAAAACGATTCGTTAAACCGGTTATGGCCAGAGTTTGAGGGTTGAATGCGAATACAGTAGGAGGATGAATGAGAAAATGGGTGTGAAAAGGACGTGGAGAGGGTGCGAGAGAGAGAGAGAGAGAGAGAGAGAGAGAGAGAGAGAGAGAGAGAGAGAGAGAGAGAGAGAGAGAGAGAGAGAGAGAGAGAGAGAGAGAGAGAGAGAGAGAGAGAGAGAGAGAGAGAGAGAGAGAGAGAGAGAGAGAGAGAGAGAGAGAGAGAGAGAGAGAGAGAGAGAGAGAGAGAGGGTGGGATAGAGGGTGAGAAAGGGGGGAGGGGGAATATATGGCATATTCAGACATCCTTTGTCGAGTCAACTGTTTGTTTTTTCTATTTTCCTTTTTCAAAACTTCTTACATGCGTCCCATACTTCAACAACTCGGACTCGACTAAAAACAACTTTCCAAATTAAATATGAATACAAAAATTACAAAAATTTACTTCAGAAACGTACGAATGGCGAAATTTTTCCAATCAATATTGGGAAAATTTCGCCATTCGTACGTTTCTGAAGTAAATTTTTGTAATTTTTGTATTTATATTTAATTTGGAAAGTTGTTTTTAGTCGAGTCCGAGTTGTGAATTGCGAAAGTTGAATGGCGAAATTTTCGCAATATTGATTGGAAAAATTTCGCCATTCGTACGTTTCTGAAGTAAATTTTTGTAATTTTTGTATTTATATTTAATTTGGAAAGTTGTTTTTAGTCGAGTCCGAGTTGTGAATTGCGAAAGTTGAATGGCGAAATTTTCGCAATATTGATTGGAAAAATTTCGCCATTCGTACGTTTCTGAAGTAAATTTTTGTAATTTTTGTATTTATATTTAAATTTTGTAAAATTATTTTTATTTCATTTACTTCAAGATATTTTGGGTGTTTGATTAATTTTTTTAATTTGTAATCTTTTTTCATAATTAGGGAATTAAATTGATCGTACATTGAATTAAAAATGTCGTATTCGGGTAAAGTTAGTACGAAATTTCTAGAAAAAAAGAGGAGACTAACAAAAAATAGGAAAAACTGATTTTTTTGTCAACATTGTCAAGTATCAGGCTTAAAAATGGTGGATGAAAAAGGAAAATATCAAAATTGGAAAGAATTTTGAAAATTGTATTTTCCACTAAAGTCGCAAGCTTTCCAAGGATAGAAAATATTTGAGAATTATTTGGACGGAAAGGGGCCATCTCGACGAGGAATGGCTCATGTGTGGTGCAACTGCGATATAACGATATACATTTATCCGTGCTGGGGCATAATTAAGTGGCGGGCCGGGTTGCCTGTAGTGAATAGCTTTTTAACGGTTCCCTATCACTCTAAAAAGCTGCGCTGTAATTCGTGGGCACGAATCCCGCGCACCTAGCACCCTCTTGCCCAACCCTCTCACTCTCCCGCTCTCTCTTTCTCTTTCTCTCTCTCTCTCTCTCTCTTTCTCTTTCTGCAGCAAGCCAACTAAATCATGGCGGACTTAAGTGGATTCTACAAACCCCGCGGGTCCGAGGATGTATTACCCCTGTACGGCTATTGCGGAACAATCCACTGCGACGCAAGCGCCTCCTACTTCTCCTTTTCCGGCGCATTTCCCTTTATACATATATATGTATGTGTATATATATATAAATCCAGCTTTGCCTAAGAAAATCTGCAGTGTACTATTATCGCTTATCTGCTTTTCCCTGGTCCCGGTACTCCCTCGCTTCTTTCAGACTATGCGACACACTCTCCAGCCTCACCCCCGTTCCACTCTCCACTCCCTGTTGCACTTGTGGCATTTTTTTGTGTATTTTTCGTTCGTTCTTTATTTTGCTTTTTAAGTTTCATGATTTTACCGGTAGCCGCCATTGCGAAAGCTTGACAGATTTAGTGGGACAAGATTCTGGGCCGGTACCAAAAATTCGATTTAGTCATTTTTGTTATCGTTATTTTGATTTTTATAATTTTTAAAAGAGAAAACAAGCTATTCAAGTTCAAAAAATTGAAAGTATTGTAAATCGGTATTAAAAAAATGTTAACTCGTTGAGAAAAATCTTTATCCGAGGATTTTTGTTATCGTGATTTTGATTTTTGTCAATTTTAAAAGAGAAAACAAACTTTTCAACTGCACAAAATTGAAAACTTTGTAAGTCATTATTAAAAAATGTCAACTCTTTGGAAAAAATCTGTATTCCAGGATTTTTTATCGAACAAAAATACGATTTAGTCATTTTTGTTATCGTTATTTTGATTTTTGTAATTTTCAAAAGAGAAAACAAACTTTTCAACTACACAAAATTTAAATATTTGTAAATCGCTATTTAAAAAATGTTAACTCGTTGGAAAAAATCTTTATCCCAGGACTTTTGTTATCTTTATTTTGATTTTTGTTATTTTTAAAAAAGAAAACAAACTTTTTAACTACACAAAATCGAAAGCTTTATAAATCGCTGCTAAAAAAATGTTAACTCATTGGAAAAATCTTTATTCCAGGATTTTTGATGGAACAAAAATACGCTTTAGTAACTTTTGTTATCGTTATCTTGATTTTTGTAATTTTTAAAAAAGAAAACCAACTTTTCAACTACACAAAATTTAAACCTTTGTAAATCGCTATTTAAAAAATGTTAACTCGTTAGAAAAATCTTTATCCCAGGATTTTTGTTATCTTTATTTTGATTTTTGTTATTTTTAAAAAAGGAAAACTATTTTTAACTACACAAAATCGAAAGCTTTATAAATCGCTGCTAAAAAAATGTTAACTCATTGGAAAAATCTTTATCCCAGGATTTTAGATGGAACAAAAATACGCTTTAGTAACTTTTGTTATCGTTATCTTGATTTTTGTAATTTTTAAAAAAGAAAACCAACTTTTCAACTACACAAAATTTAAATCTTTGTAAATCGCTATTTAAAAAATGTTAACTCGTTGGAAAAACCTTTATCCCAGGATTTTTGATCGAACAAAAATACGCTTTAGTAACTTTTGTTATCGTTATCTTGATTTTTGTAATTTTTAAAAGAGAAAACCCACTTTTCAACTACAAAAAATCAAAATTTTTGTAAATCCCTATTAAAAAAATGTCAACTCTTTGGAAAAGATCTTTATCCCAAGATTTTCAATCGAACTTAATTGGATCGAATTAAAAATCTCTTCACGACAAAACAGCGCCAAACCTAAATATCGAGTCCTACAAACGAGAATATCGACGACGATAACAAAAACATAAATAAACAAAAAAAAAAAAGGTTCGAACCACGAGAATTCCTGAAAAACGCGTTGCGCGACGTTCACCTCCCGAAAAATGTCTCTACCAAACTTGTCTCTTTGATCGACTGTCTGTCGTTTGGTTCGTTCGTTTGTTATGATCTTTTTTTTTTTATTTTCCCTCCTGGTTTTGTTTTCGCCTCTATGCGGTGTATCATCCGCAAACGCCGTCGAGTCCTCTCGGCCTCTCTCAGTCCGCACACAGAACTTCCGGATTTTTGTTCGTATCTCGTTCTTTTGAAAAATCGCAGCGTCGAGAGAGAAAGAGAGCGTCGAGAAGGAGAGGAAAGGACGAAAAAGAAAAAAGAGGGGAAAAACAAAAAAAATCGCTAGCCAGAAAGATCCACAGCGTGCGTTTGTTTGTTTCGCTAGGAGACCTCGCTCCTTTTTTTTTCCTTGCCATCATTCTCTCTTTTCATTTATACATCGTATATGGAATCCTTGACAAACAAAGTCTACGTATATATTCGTAGCCCGCTCTCGTATCTATAGTAAGCCAGGAACGAGGTGGCGAGGGTTTTGGTCGGAAACATTTTTCAACCCCAGGGCGTCATGGCGGCTTTTCACTGCGGTGAAATCAGCGAAGAACTTCTTCCGGTTATACTCCGTTTCGCGTCACAACTTTATAGTTGTACTCTTATATATATATGTGTGTGTGTGTGTATATAAACAAAGGATAAAACCAAGAATTCACTGCTTTTGGCATTTTTTTTGTCGTCTCTTTTGTATTATCCGTATTTCTTTTTTCATCTCGTTGGCCGTTTTTTTTATCAACGAATCACGTGGCAAACAAATCTTTCGATTGTGTTCCTTGGGTCCGAGAGAGGCGAGTCCACGAAACGCTGAAATTTTAAGGCGCTGGCTCTGTGGGGATTTAAAGAGTCGAGTTAGGACTTAAATTTGACTTTCGATTGGAACTTTATTTCGTTCTTATTTAAACTCGAGTCACAGTTAAGTTTAAGATTAAGATTGACCTTAAGTCCTACTCGAGGTCAAACTCAAAGTTAAACTTAAGTTCAATTCAAGTTCAAGTTTAACCTCGAATTTAAATCTCACTTAAGTTTAACCTCAAGATTGAATCTAAATCTTATTTAAGCTCAAATTCAAGCTTAAATTTCGATCCCGCTAAAATCTGACTCGTATCACATTTTAACTCAAGTCTTACTCACATTGTACCATAACTCTCCCTCAAATTCGTACTCCAGGCTGGAACTTAAATTGAACTTAAGTTTAAGCTTGAGTTTGACCTCGAGTAAGACTTAAGGTCAATCCTGATGTTAAACTAAACTGTGACTTAAATTCAAAGTCAACCTTAAACTTCAGTTCAATTCAAGTTCAACCTCGAATTTAAATCTTACTTAAGTTTAACCTCAAGATTGAACCTAAATCCTATTTAAGCTCAAATTCAAGCTTAAATTTCGATCCCACTAAAATCTGACTCGCATCAAAATTTAACTCAAGTCTTACGCAAATTGTAACTTAACTCTCCCTCAAATTCGTACTCCAGGCTGGAACTTAAATTGAAGTTAAGTTTAAGCTTGAGTTTGACCTTGAGTAAGACTTAAGGTCAATCCTGATGTTAAACTAAACTGTGACTTAAATTCGAAGTCAACCTTAAACTTCAGTTCAATTCAAGTTCAACCTCGAATTTAAATCTTACTTTCTATAAGTTTAACCTTAAGATTGAACCTAAATCCTATTTAAGCTCAAACTCAAGCTTCAATTTCGATCCCGCTAAAATCTGACTCGCATCAAAATTTAACTCAAGTCTTACGCAAATTGTAACTTAACTCTCCCTCAAATTCGTACTCCAGGCTCTAATTTAAATTGGTACTCGAAGTTGCGTTTAACCATTTTCGACTCAAGATCCTAAACGTTCCACAGACAAATAGAAAATCGTTCAGTGATTTGTTTCAAACAGCACTTCCCTCGAAATAACGTATCATCGTATATATTTTGTAAACGATAAACCGTAAAGAGAGAGAGAGAGAGAGAGAGAGTCCCTCTCGTCGAGAACTCGAGCGAAGCTCACAAAGATTGAGTACGTATAGGAGTACAAGAAGCGGAAGCTCCATGAAAGTGTCTTGTTTAAGTTGGCTGGAGTGTTCACGGTGAACGGTGGCCGAGGTTTGTTTGCCCAGGGAGGCAAAAGCAGCTCTCTGGGGGGAGGAAGAGGTCGGGAAGAACGACGAAGCTGATGGTGCTCGCTTCGCAATGTCGACCGAGCTAGACTAACGGTGTGTCAAGAGTCATCCAGCGAAATTCAATCTTTGCGTTTCAAGAACACAAGGAACAACGAAAATAAGATCTTTTTTCAACCTCCGAGCTTCTTACGTATCGAAATATTTCAATGACATTACGAAAATTCAACGATTGTATTATTCATTCTTTCTCACGAAGAAGACGCGACTAAAATGATACTTTAAACGCAGCCAATATAAAATCCAAAATAAATTTGCACCAAATGTCTAAATTCTCCAATTGAACTTTATCCTTTCTCAAATCTTTACGAACAAACCAAGAATCTTCTTCGCAAAAAAATGTGTATCGTTCAATCTAACAAAAAATCTAGTTGCAAAAACAATTTATTCGCGAATCTGGACGATCGAGGTATATAAATTTTTTGTTTCCTCGCTATGTCGTACCTTTCAAATTGTTTCTGAAATAGAGCTAAGAAGAAGAATTCTTATTTCAACGCGAGGGCCTGGTGCGAGGCGAGACAACGAGATGGAAAAGAAAGTGAGGACAACGAAAAAGCAAAGACAGAGTGTTGGTGGAGGATGAAGGTGGTGGAAATACACCGAGTCTGGAAAACCGATACGGGAAAAAATACGATACAGGTATATTTCCGTGATAAATCTCGTCCCTTTCTATCGCGATAGTAACGGGTGGAAAGTGGAAGAGAAGAGAGAATGGAACGAAACGAAGTGTATATCGAGACCCATTCGATTCACAGTCTCTCCAGATTATGCTAACGAGACGATCCCCCCCGCCCTTCCCCACGTAGCTGCGGCCCAATGTACAACGGAAATCGTCAACCTCGTTTATTTTTCCACTGCGTTTTATTTCATTTTCCATCTATTTTTATTTTTTCTATATTTTTTTTATAGCTTTATGGTCGCTACCGATCTACATCTCCATAAACAAAACGATCGAGTCGATTTCCATATTTTTTTACGATTAGGAGCATTTTTATTCATGATATGTGACATAAGGATCGATTATAAAACGTTGAAGAGCAGAAATACTGTTCAAAGTTAGAAATCGATATCAATTAAAATTAATAAAAATTGACGATTTCTAGTATAAAAAAAATTGGGAGCTTGCATCACATTTTTTGTATGAAAACATCGTCGACATAAATTGTACGTGAGAATATTGTGAGATTTCGTCGACAGAGAACGAAACCGATTGTCGAAAATCTCTTTTTTTTCCTGACACTGTGTCAAATCGATCTTCCCCAAAGAATCGTGAAGCTGGGTTTTAGATTTCCACCTCTGTATGTAACTTCACTACGAAATCCGAAACATTTCTGCATCGCAGTACCGATATGAAAGAGAAAAAAAAAAGAAGAAAGTGGAAAGAATATCGAATTTTAGCCTCCCGTCGCAATCGTAAGCTCGGTTGCCTCCGGAAGCCAGATTTTCCTCGTTCTTACGTATGCATATGTATACGAACTGTAGATACAGTTTTACGTACATGTGTAGGATATATACTATGTTAGAAGTACAGTGAGCATGATATTTGCCGGCAGGAGACTCGATCTCCGTGAAAAGAGTGTCTAGTGTCTCCCTCGACTTTTCCATCCCCCTAAATTCCCCTGCAGTTCACTCGGCTCACTCCCTCTCTCTCTCTCTCTCTCTCTCTCTCTCTCTCTCTCTCTCTTTCTCTCTCTTCGACACTACGGTGTATCTGCTTTGCTCCTTTTAAGCCAAAATCAATAGGGATGTGAAGCCGATCTGATAAGTACCACAAGAGCTTCGATCTCACTTCTATTTCCGCTAAGAAAGAATGTAAGAAAGAAGGAAATAAGAAAAAAGAAAAAAAACGAGAGAGAAAATAATCCAAGAAAGAAAGAAAGAAAGACACGAAGGTAGAAAGGAATAAGGGTTCTTGCACACTGAATGCGATCGCGGTAGGGCGTCGGTCGCCTCGACGAATGAGAGAGCGGGCTCGGGGCGCGAGCCAATGAGAGGGCTCTCCAACGAGGCGCCTGGTTGGTCGGTTTTCGAGAGCGCGCTTCGGATTGGCCGAGTCGAATGACGCGCCGCTGACTGAGAGGGGATGGATCGCATCTCCGGTTGCAATTCTCTTCTTGTCTCGATTCGAGAATTCGGAACACCTTAGCGGTTTGCAATTCCCCGAGATGGAGCTGCACTCTTAGCTCCCGAAGAGGTCCTTTCGACACAATTTTCCCTTTGCCACCTCCGTCGAACACTGTCCCACTCTCGTTCGACTGTGGCATGAGATAAAGTAAAGATTCTCATCCGGGTATTAGAATAGTTTTCCAGGACCTAGCCAAGTCCGTGGCACGAGAAAAGCCGGGAAAGTGAGACAATAGGTTAAAAGTAAGCTGGAGTACCGGTGACGTAATTTTTGGCTTTAGTTTTCGTGTCTTTCAGTTCGAGAACGTTCCGATCCCTGGAGAATTTCTGGAATTTCTTCTCATCTATCCCTCTAGCTCAGCTGTACGTTATCGAGCGCGATTCTAAATCCATCGTGACATTTAATCCAGCACATTCGTCGAAATGACATAAGCCCATAAAGCTCGAGGAAAAGAGAGAGGCATGGGTTTCCCTCGAATTCGCGAAATTGTTATTCTCCATAAGTCGAACAAATTTATTTCTTGGGTACGACTCAAGTTGATGTTGATAGTTCCAACTTTAATCAAAGCTAAGATTGAGTCCTTGTCTAAAGTTAAATTCACTCTCAAGTTCAAACTTAAGTCTAAGGTCCATTTATGATTCGTCATAAACTTCAAATCAATGACAAATGGTCTCAAATGACCTTGAATTATGACTCTTAATATTAATTGTTTACTATGAACAAATATTGATCTTAAAAATTTGATCATAGTCCCGCTATCTTGGATAAGAAGTTGGATAAGAATTCTTACTGTACAAAGAATTCCACAAGACGTCACAGGTGCCAAATGTATCGAATTATAGAGACGCGAGCAATTTCGGGATATACATCATGGGCGAACGGTTCGTACGTCCTGTACACAAGCTTTGCCATTACAACACACAACTCCTGGTGCTATCGCCCGAAGCTTGTACAGCGTGTAGAACAAGCGATCGAATCGTTGGCCCTTGAGCCGAGAGACAAACTATAGTCCTTGGCCAGTGCCAAGAACGGTTCTTGGCAGATCGGGATCCCTTTCTGTCCAACGCGATTAGCCGCAAGGACTGTCAAGAATTGTCAGGATGGGGTGGGCCAACGATCGTAGAACTCCGGCTCACATACGAACTCGAAACGGGATCAAAGCTCGCAATGGGTTGTTCGTCGTATACAAGCTACTCTGACCGCTTCCTGGCCGCTTGAATTAGATCTAGTAACTCGCCCCAAGCCTTCCTGGTAAACACAATACTATTTACGCTTATGCCAATTGCCTGGTACTTGTCTCGGTTCTAAAGGATTACACGTGTCGGAATAATCGATAATGCTTTGCTCTATACACGTCGTCTTCGAGAGATTACGTATCAACGCATTCAATTATTTATATCATTACGATAGAGACGAGGCTGTTTGTTGCGATACAATCACGCGTCAAAGCCCCAGAAGGACCCTGTATAGATGTTCCCCCACTCCGCCAGCGGCTCATCTCTCCCGCGCGAGCCAATGGGAAGCTCGCACGCAAAAACTGACCAATGGCGACGCTTGAAAGTGTTCAGTCAACATTTTTATTGGCCGATAGACATAATTCACTCTACGATCAATTTTTATTGATTTTAATCACATTTATGTTCGCTATGGTTCATTTTATTTTTCGATGCAAATGTCGACGATATGGGTTTTCAACACTTTTGTAAATTGCACTATCGTCGTAACTTGTACATTTCTGATCGCCATCTCCTCCATCCTTCTCAACCCTCACCCTCCCTTTCTCTCTCCTCTCACTTTATTTCATCCCAACGTCCATAAACTCTATAATATTTTTTTACAGATCGACACAGGTTCCGTTACTACTGAATCGCGTTATAAAACTTTATTTTAAAACCCCTCTACTTCTCTCTCAGTCTCTCTTACGCATTCGTACGGTAAGAAATGGTAGAAGCTCGTAAATATTTCTGTTACTAGTTCGAAGTCAGAGCCGCGATAAGCGTGGATGAAACCTGCCAAATTAGAATTCCGCACGTGCCTTTTGGTTCGAGGCTATAAAATCTCCCATGAAAACGACATTTCAAGATCGCTGCTCTCTCTCTCTCTCTCTCTCTCTCTCTCTCTCTCTCTCTCTCTCTCTCTCTCTCTCTCTCTCTCTTTCTCCCTCCCTCCCTCCTTTCCTCCCTCTCTCTCACACACGTTCTCTCGCTCGCACTCTCGTTCCATCTTTCTTTCTCTTCCTCGGGGCATTGACGGCCCAGGATTACGATTGTCCCGAAGAGGAGTCAAGAATTTTTCCATTTATCGCCCTTCTCTTGGATGAACGCATACAAGAATTTCGATACGAGAAGAATATGGGCTCTTCGTCTCCTCCCCACCCCCAACCCACCTCCTCCATCGTCAACCCCGTCCTCGTTCTTACTATTTCTCGTGACTGTATATAGTTTTAGCTATACCCGAGTTCATGCGTGCCTCCTGTTTCTCGAGGGCTCTGATCCACACCGTTGAATATCTAATCGAGCGTTGCTCGTTCGTGCATAGACGAATATCGAAAGTCCGGCTATTCGACGAGGAACGCGTCGCCTATGACTCGCGAGAATCTAGCCACTGGCCTTATGTGAAGAAAGTACGAAAGATCGTTGAGTCGTATCACGAAGGCGGATATGACGCGAAAATGAAATAACTCGTTCCCGTAGCGAGAGAGAATTAAGAACGAAGGGAAGGAGGAGTAAATCGATCCGGAAAAATTGGTATCGGTTGAAGAACAATTTAAAAGGATTTCATTTTGCTGACATTCGTGAAAAAAATCAAATCCAACCGAGTTGTAAATTAATAAAATTTTATATTAATTGAAATGATATTGAAAAATTCGAATAATAATAATGATAATAAAAAGAAGAAGAATGAAGAACGAGGAATAATCGTGTATTTTATAAAATTTATATTTTTGTTATCGTTCCAGGTCAAATAACGACGGAAGTTCAGCCCGAATTTCCCTACCCCCTGGAAAACCACACGGTAATACAGGGACGCGAGGTCGCGTTCACGTGCACCGTAAATCATCTTCAAACTTACAAGGTATTTAAGCCAACTAAAAAAACCGTTATCATAAATTTTGTCATTGAATAAAAACGCTTTTTCGCTATAAAATTGTAAAAAAAAATTGCACATACGTTGTGTATTTATATTTTTCAACGTATATTCCAGGTGGCTTGGATAAAAGCCGACACAAGAGCCATCCTCGCGATTCACACCCACATGGTCGCTCACAATCCAAGATTGTCAGTGACCCACAACGGCCATAACACGTGGATGCTTCGTGTCTCGAACGTTCAAAAAAATGACTCTGGCACCTACATGTGCCAGGTTAATACAGATCCGATGCTCAGTCAGGTACGTCGAATTTAATCCGTCAATCACGAACCCAGAGCCCAAAAAAAAAATCAACACAAAAAACCAGAATGAAAAAAGATACAAAAAACAATAATATCCAACAATCATTTTCTTGTTTTCCAACCATGATCGTCGTCCAAGATTATAATATTTCTCGTTTACGTCCAACATTATAATATTTGTCGATTACGGAAATTAAATGATAAGAATAAACGTCGCGCTTGGAATTTCTTTGTGAAGAAAGTGAAACGAAGAATTGGAAACTACCCTCCGGATGAAGGGATGACCCACGTAACCCCTGCTGACTCGCGTAACCCCGTCGTATACGTAATCCTATTTTTAGAAAACGGAATAGTGGAGAACGAATACGTTCAATCATGCCGGATTAGTCGTCACTATCTTTATCCCACTTGATTGCGCTATACACCGGATTGCGGCCTCACCCCCTCGAACCCCATGTGCACTCCTATACATCCATACACTCTTGCAACTCAAGGACGTATATAAACAAGTATTGTGCGCTTACACTTCGAGCTTTGCCCTCCCAATATTCGTGCAATGAATACCGAATTTCAGTTCTTGGTGTACACATGGTTCCTATACTGTACAAGCCCTAGATACTACACCAAACCTCCCCCAAATACTACACAACCCCCAAATACTACACAACCCCCAAATACTACAGAGACCTACACACCCTTAGGTACTGACACACGTACGAATCCGTTACTTCCGACGAATCGTCGGCGGGTTTATGGTCATCTGGGTTTATCTGACCGTGCCACGAGAACGGTTATTCGACATCCTTGGTGGCTCCTATCCTCCCTGGCCGTTGACGCGAGTTCTTTTTACGCCACCGTAAAAACTTTTCTCGTCTTCTTTTTCTCTCTCTCCCTCTGTCTATTTCTGTCTCTTTTTTCCGTGTCTATCCGTTACCAAAAGTGCACGGTGAAATGGAAGTTGTCGTATATCTCGTTATATATACACGGGCTGATATCGTTCTCATAATGTAGCTCGCATAAAAGTCCTTCGGGTTCTCGTTCCAATAAAAACATTGGCCTCCCTGGGAGGTTTCAAGTTTGTTGTTTTGTTTTGTTTTTGTTTTTTAAATCTAATAAAGTGTCGTTAATCGGTATTTGGAATTAACGTCACGTTTTTTTTCTTTATGGCAATTTGAAGATTTGGAAAAAAGAATTTTTTTATTGATAGTTTGTAGGAATTAATTTAGAAACGAAAATACGAAATTATTTTTGTCAATTCGTGTAATGTGATTTATAAATTATTTGTTTTCTCTCTCGACAGATGGGAACTATGAAAGTCGTCGTACCACCGGATATAATGGACGACGAGTCTGCGGACGGTCTAGTGACGCGAGAGGGTGGAAATATAACTCTACGTTGCATCGCTACAGGGGAGCCAAATCCAACGGTCACGTGGAGACGAGAGGATGGTCGGAATATTATTCTACGCGAGGATGGACAGAAACAATGTAAGAAACGTATCTCGTCTACCTAGCAAAAAGAAATAACTGGAGGGAGAGTGTACCGGGTGTCCAGGGACGAGTGGTGGGGATGCGCGCGAAGCTTGCGCACTGGCGCGCTGAGCGCGAGAGACGTATGGCGAGTGCGCTAGTCTGGCCACGCCCACAGTTACGCGTACATCGCACGTGCCAGTGGTTTTTTAAAACATTAATTAATTAATTAATCATTATTCAAAAAGGATTTCAAAAGTTCTTAACGTTTTTTTTATACATTTTTCTTCTCGCTTTTTGTCCTCCCTATCGATAAAAAAATATACAAGAACCTTCGGTTAATTGTTATTTTTATGTCTTTATTTTCCTATCGTCGTAAATGGGCGAAGCCGCTCTACGGCATATCTTCGCGCGCGTTGGCGGAAGAAAAATCTATATAAACCACTCTTTTCTCCTCCATCACGACAAGACTCTAATATTCATGAAACGATCGTAACCTCGAGTTTCATCCAAGATATTCTATTTCCTTCGTACCGATACGATACTACTTTACAAAAAATAAAAAATAAAAAACAGAGAAAAAGAAAGTTAAACAAAAAAATATATGAATATTTCCATAAGTTCCTCCACAAGGGCTTACAAACTTTTCTACGAAAAAAGAATGATAGGCAGGGAAAAAAACAGAGCGAATATTATTGAATTTTTATCGGTTTATTTTCTCACTCGGCGAGTTCGCGAATTCTCGAGCGAAAGTTCGCGCTCGGATCAAATCTCTTTCTTTTACCTTTTCTTTTTTCTTCTTTTTTTTTCTCGTAGAAATCGTTTTCTCACGAGAACCGGAGAGCCATCTTGGTCTCGAAGTTACGCGGGAAAGTACAGCGAGATAGAAAGGCGGGATAAAACCGAGCGTATAGGAAAACGGCGAGGCGCACCCTTGAAATTACCTACGTTTTCGAGCGACCCAAGGGCTTTCGGTCGTACGGTCCATTCCCGTACCACCATTTTCGCACGTCTTGAATTTACTACTACTATCCATTTTAGCTACCGCGGTACCTCTCCCGTCCTCGTTGTGTCCACCGTGTATATAGCGGCTGCCTCGTTTTAGTGAAATTTATGCGGCAGACATCAGGTGGTGACCGCTAACATTGCGATATATAACACTTGCCTAAAGTGCTCGGCCGAAGTTGGGTACCGAATGCTTCGGAGACTTTTGGCACAATGATTCGTGGAAATATCTCGTCGACCTTTAATTATGCGGCCAAGATCGTCGAGTTTATTAATTACCGATCTTTATCTCGATCTGATTATTTATCTTCGTATCGACGAGTAGCTAAACAATTTTAACGATTAAATAGGGAAATAATGTTTTTGTTTTGTATTTTTTAAATTTATACGTGTAATTCTGTAGTCAATTTACAATGGGGTTAATGAAAATTTGATTCATTGATATTGATGGAAATTCGTTGGATTGGGGATTTATTTCAATTTGATTCGTTTCGATTTGGTAACAACTATTTTTATCGAGGCGAGAGATATTGTTTATTGATATTTATTGATCAGAATTTAATATAATTAATGGTTATTAAAATTGTGTATTTATAACGGATATTAATTTTTGAAAATTTGATTTTTGGTATTTTTTACTTGTACAATTTTATTTACAAATATATTTAATTTATCAATGTTTTATTGAGAAAAATGTTGTTTATGGAAACAAATCTCAATGTCAATCCTTTTTTGAGAAAATATTTGATGTTCCCGCTCGAAAAACGTTGGGATGGCGAAATCTTGAATATGACTGAAATTTTTGATCATCAGAATTTATTAAAATTAATAATCATTACAATCTATATATAACAGAGTTTTATTTGCACAACTTTTGCAGTTTTTTACAATTTTTTACAAGGTCATTACAATGTATATTTACAATGAATATAAATTTCTGAAAAATTTGTTTTTGCAATTTTTTACTCCACTTCAATTTTATTTCCAAATATATTTAATTTATCAATGTTTCATTAAGAAAAATGTTATTTATAGAAACAAATCTCAATTTTCAACCCTTTTTGAGAAAATCTTTGATGTTCCAGCTCGAAAAACGTTGGATGGCGAAATCTTGAATTTGACTGGAATTTTTGTTCATCAGAATTTATTAAAATTAATAGTCATTACAATCTATATATAACAGAGTTTTATTTGCACAACTTTTGCAGTTTTTTACAATTTTTTAAAAGGTCATTACAATGTATATTTACAATGAATATAAATTTCTGGAAATTTCGTTTTTGCAATTTTTTACTCCACTTCAATTTTATTTCCAAATATATTTAATTTATCAACGTTTCATTAAGAAAAATGTTATTTATAGAAACAAATCTCAATTTTCAACCCTTTTTTGAGAAAATATTTGATGTTCCAGCTCGAAAAACGTTGGATGGCGAAATCTTGAATTTGACTGGAATTTTGAGACACGAGATGGGTTCGTATCTGTGCATAGCGAGTAACGGCGTTCCACCGACGGTCAGCAAACGTTATTCCGTTCAAGTTCATTGTACGTAACAAACAATGGCTCAAACTTTCTGCATTATTCTGGATAATTATAGTTTACACACACACACACACACACACACACATATTGTCTACCATGATTGATACAACATTATACATTAATATATACAGAAGAAGCGAGAGGATAAATTATTACAGCCACCGAAATAGAGATATCCTTCCAAGTTCTGACTGGTACTAATTCCTATTCAAGAATCACTTATTCATATTGCCCATTGACGAGCTTCGTTACTCACTCACGCTCGAAACAATACCACTACAGGGGAAAGCTACGATACACAGTAATCTCACGGTACACGTCGCAAGTTGGTTCAATTTACAAATTGAGATTGGAACTCCAATATACAACGAGCGACAGGGAACGATAGCGATAATTTACTAATAAACGTGAAACTTCTCAGTTTCCCAACAATTTGTCGATCAAACGTCGAAAAATCATAAATTTTTTATTTTTTGTTAATTAAGTTTGATCAACAATTCTTTGAGAAATAGAATTAAAAATATTATATTCGTAATTTACGGACAATTTTCAATGCAAATATGTAAACGTAAAAACGTTTTTGTTGAAATTTGAAAAGAAAAATCAAAAAATTGAAAAAGCTAATTTTTTTAGTTTTTTTTTCAGTTTTTTTTCCACCTAATTGAAACAAACAGAGGTTAAAAATGTAATATTCGTGTTGTAGGAGAAACTTCCGGGTCAGTAAACCTTCTATGAAGTCTTTTTCGACAAAAATTAATTTTGTTCCCTCGACCTACCCAAAGTCTCGGAATTAAATTACGACTGTGGACAGTCGACAGTTGTCGAGGGTTGAAATATTTTTTTCTATTTCAAAAAGACTTTTGTAGGGTGGTTGCAGAATGGAAATTGTTCCCCACGATATGAATAGAATGTTTTTATTCCGAGTTTTTGATGATTTACTTCTCTTCCCTAAATTGAAAAAAACATCAAATTTAAACGTTTTTTCAAACTCAATAGCATTCTCTCGATGGATCTACGAACGTTTTAAAACACTGTAATAAAATCCAACTCGGTCAAAGAAGAAGATCAAAGTAAAAGTCACTTAAATTTTCAATATTTTGAAATTTTCGAAAAATCTACAAAAAGTTGCAATAATTTGTTTTTTTTTCTAATTTTCAATCCATCATGCTCGAAATTTACTATACTTTCAGTTCAGCCTCTCATCAAAGTGACTAATCAACTCGTCGCAGCACCGGTAAATAGCAACGTGATCCTCCAGTGTTACGTCGAAGCATCGCCACGATCTATGAACACTTGGTACAGAGGCAAAGGTGAGAGAGGTCGCATTATTATTTCGATATCTAATTATCATCGAATAATTTTCGATAAATAACAAATTTTTAAAAATCATCATTATTTCAATCAATAATAACAAAAATCATTCCATAACCAATCAAATATTACCCTCACCATACTTTTTCATATTTTCGTTAGAATAACCAAAAATAATTGACTCCCAAAATCATAATTTCAATTTTTTGTTTCAATTTAAATAAAAATGAGCATAGCATTAAAAAAAATTGATAATTCTACGTAATATTTGAAAAAATAAAAAATCTTTTAACGATCAAAATTTATTTAATTTAAAGAAAAAAATCAATTACATTTTTTGTCATTGTCAATCATTCCATAACCAAATCATTCTATAACCAATCAAATATTATTCTCACCATACTTTTTCATATTTTTCGTTAGAATAACCAAAAATAATTGACTCCCAAAATCATAATTTCAATTTTTTGTTTCAATCCAAATAAAAATGATCATAGCATTAAAAACAAATTGATAATTCTACGTAATATTTGAAGAAATTAAAAATCTTTTAACGATCAAAATTTATTTAATTTAAAGAAAAAAATCAATTACATTTTTTGTCATTGTCAATCATTCCATAACCAAATCATTCCATAACCAATCAAATATTATTCTCACCATACTTTTTCATATTTTCGTTAGAATAACCAAAAATAATTGACTCCCAAAATCATAATTTCAATTTTGTGTTTCAATTTAAATAAAAATGATCGTAGCATTAAAAAAAATTGATAATTCTACGTAACATTTAAAAAAATAAAAAATCTTTTAACGATCAAAATTTATTTAATTTAAAAAAAAAATCAATTACATTATTTGTCATTGTCAATCATTCCATAACCAATCAAATATTACTTTCACCATACTTTTTCATATTTTCGTTAGAATAACCAAAAATAATTGACTCCCAAATTCATAATTTCAATTTTTTGTTTCAATTTAAATAAAAATGATCATAACATTAAAAAGAAATTGATAATTCTACGTAACATTAAAAAAAATAAAAAATCTTTTAACGATAAAAATTTATTTAATTAAAAAAAAAAATCAATTACAGTTTTTGTCATTTTGTTAATGTTGCAGATGACAGGCTATTACCGAGTCCCAAATACACGATGACGGAATCCATATTGACCGATTATTCGTGGCAGATGAATCTGACGATTAGTAATCTCGAGAAAACGAGGGACTTTGGCGGTTACGCTTGTTCGGCAGTAAACGCCCTTGGAAAGGCCGAGAGCGTAGTTCGTTTGCAAGGTGAAGGGTTAAATTAACTCGTACACGACCCCTCTCCCTGTTCTCGTGGCGGCATCCAACCCCGCCAATTAGTGCCTCGATTACTGGTGCAGGTGCAACAGGTGCAACGCCGCTAGGCCGTTAAGGGGCGGAGTCCGCACGTTGCTCCCTCTCTCAATCTCTCTCTCTCTCTCTCTCTCTCGTTCTCTCTCACACACATATACATACTCTCGAGCGCTTTGCTCCAGTCACGATGTGTCCTTTAAAATACTACTAAAGATTTCTTTTTTGACTAGATTTAAAACCACCCTTTTCGACATCGAGCACTCCCTTTGACAAAAAAATTCGCTCTCAACGCAATACTTTTTTTTTGTTTTTTTACTTCTTTCTGGGGAAAAAAGAGAAGTGAGCTTTTGATAGAAAAAATTGTAGCAGTAACTTTTGAACGATCGATCGACGATTATTCGCCCAAATTTGAAGAAGAAAACAAAATTTTGTTTTTCGACTTTTTTATGCTAATCTTTTCAATTTTCGATTGTGGCTTGTAATTTTTTTTATTATTAGGAAGTTTTTTTTAGATAAAGCATTGGAAAGTAAAAAAAATCTTCATAGTTATAAAAATTATTTAAACAAATTTTCATCCTTCTTTCAATATCGATAATAATAATTCTTTCATAATTTATCAATTAAATATTATTTAATAATTTGAATATTTTTATAGTTTTTTTTCCTTCTTTCTGGGAAAAAAGATAAATAAATTTGTGATATAAAAATTGTAGCAGTAACTTTTTTTAAGATCGATCGACAATTATTCGCCCAGATTTTTAAATTAAAACAAAATTTTGTTTTTCAAGTTTTTTACACTAATCGTTTCAATTTTCGATGATGGCTTGTAATTTTTCAAATTATTAAGCAATTTTTTATTAGATAAAGCATTGAAAAGTAAAAAAAAGGTCACATTTATAAAAATTATTTAAACAAATATTCATTCTTCTCTCAATATCAATAATAATAATTATCTAACAATTTATCAATTAAATGTTATTTCAAAATTTCAATAAATAGCAATTATTTATTTTTCAGAATTGGAATTACCGACGAAAACAACACCCGGCACATTGTACAAGAACACGGACACGAGGCTGAGAAAAAAATTTCCGAGCAGTCGAAAAAAAACTAATCGACGACCGTACGACAGTGCGGAAGGCACGGTGGATGGAAATTATCTCGGTAACAGCGATGATTTTGGTACGACGCAGGTCATGGGAGGAAGTACTCAAGAGGGTCAACGAACCGAGAGGCCATTGACGATACCTTCGCAATCGCCACCATGGGTTGGATTCAGCGCCGCGAGTCCGAGCAAATTATCGAAATATTTCGATAACGAAATTTTGTCGATCTTGATGCTTCTCGCGATTCTCGTACTATGAAGGAAATTGTTTTCGAAGGTCTCGATCTTCGAGTATTATTATTACGCGACAATCCGCCGGCGGTGCATCGATATTTGAAAAAAACAAACAAACAAACAAACGAACAAAAAACCAAAAACAAAGAGAATATGAAAACAAACAAAAAAAGAAAATTATCTTTGCAATTGTTTGGCACTTATTTCGAATCGAAAGAAACTACATTCTCTGCGAAACGCCGAATGAGATTTAAGAAATAAATATGAACCGCGCGAATATCGTTCCGGAGCTGGGCGGTACTTGAAATTTACTTGTCGCGTACGTGTAACATACAGCTTTTGGAGTTTTAAAGATATGCGATCCTTTCGTACTTGCATCTCTTTCTGCTTACTACTTTTTACTTGTTACTTAAAACTTGGTATTTTGTACTTTGTACTGAGTACTCTGTATCAAGTACTTTATACTCGAATACTTTGTACTCGAGCACTTTAGACTCGAGTACTTTGTCCTTGAGTAATTTATACCTGAGCACTTTGTACTTGAATACTTTTGTACTTGAGTACTTGAATACTTGAATAATTTTGTACTTAAGTACTTGAGTACTTGAGTACTTGAGTACTTGAGTACTTGAATGCTTTTGTACTTGAGTGCCTAAATACTTGGGTATTTGAATTCTTGGGTCCTCGAGTACTTGAGTACTTGAGTACTCGAGTACTTGAGTACTTGAATACTTTGTACTTAAGTACTTTGAACTTGAGTATTTCGTGCTTGAGTACTTTAAACTTGGGTTCCTTTGGACTTGAGTACTTTGGACTTGAGTAGGTACTTTGCACGGAGTAGTTTGTACCGAGAATTTAATACTTGACAATTTGTACTTAATACCTCGTACTTTGTACCGGTACTTACTAATTAGTCCTCGAAACTTGAAGTACTTTCCTGTATTTCGCCCGGCTCTACATCATACCCAGTGAAAAATATAGCCACATTTTGAAAAAATATAAGGAAGCATCGAAGAGATCATTTCGCGTGAATGAGCCATAAATCTTCGAAGAATCAAAATGCTTATTCAACAAACAAAAAAACTGACTGAACATTCGAAGAGAAAAATCTTGCACCGAGATACATCTCGATTTATTCGTTCAAAATCTTACACATTCGTTTTGTATTTATATTTATACATCGGTAAAATTGTTCTTCTTCAATCAAATCCATTCGATGGAATTGGTAATTTTTTGAACGATCGATCCGATCGATTTGTACTCAAAACGAAAGGAGATTCTCGTGCGATAAGAATGCAATTTTTTTCCACGAAAAACAACATTCCTTTCGTACGTAAAAAATTAATTCTCTTTTCTCTTTTATTTTCCCTTTTTTCCCTAAAAATGAACAACGCAATTATCATTGTTATTATTATTATTTTGTTTTTATTTCCATCAAACAATTTTTCATTTGTCGAGAGGATCTTCGAACGCCGTAATCGTTGGCACTTTGTCGCTGTGTAAATAGAAAAACAAGTGATATAGCGCAACCAAAAAAAAAAGAAAAAAAAAGAATAAAAAATAGCCAAGTGGATTGTTAGTTCGAATATATTAGAAGCCTAGATTGTATACAAATGTAACGAGAGATTATTATTATATGATATATATACGGGTTGACAGAAAGAGCGTGTGGTCGATAAAAGCGCGAATACCCGACGCGCGAAATTACTTTTTTTGTTTTTCAAACTCCAACGCAAAGAGCGCAAACGCGAAAATCAAACGTTGCGAAAATTACCGACGAAAAGTTTGACGAATTTTCCATTATAAATTTTGTCCTATTACAAAAAAAAAAGATAACGAAAGATTAAAACAAAAAATATGAATTTAACAATCGATGTTAAATTTACAGTAGCGAGTTTTCCAATCAATCTCAAATTTATATAAAAAATTTCAATTTTTTTAAAATTCAATTTAAAATTTCGTTCGACGTTGAATATTCCGAAGTTCCAGTCAAATTTGAAATCGAATAAATAAATTCGATTTAAAATCGCGAGTTCGATAAAAATTTAACCAACGAGCTTTTCTAAATTTCAATTGAAATTATAATTTAATTAATAATCGTGTAACGATTAATCATTTTCATTAATATCTCGCGATTCGATCGCTAAATTATAAATCAATTTTTTCTTTTTCAATTTTATTTTCTAGATTTGAAAAGAAATTTTGTTTTCCACCCAAGTGGCAAATTCCCGTTGTAAATGAAATTCTAGATGAAAATCTCTCTCTCGAGAGCGATATAATTGTTAATGTCGAGGTGTCTGACGATCGTACGACGAGAAGAATCGGTCTTCCTTCAATTTTTCGTTTCGACCAATTCAAAATAAAATCCAAGCCCGAGTATAAGCTCGTATAATTAAAATCTCGCTAATCTAAGACTGGCATTTCTTTCGCTTCCACAAACAAACAAACAAAAAAGCCATGATTCGCGCGTCTCAAAAAACAAACCAAAAAAAAAAAAACAAAAAAAAAACAATAACAATTCTCTTTATCGCGTATTCGACAATTTTGCTCTTATTTTTCAACAATAACATTCCACGCTAATCAGCAAACAGTACGAAAACTTTGATCGAACGCGATTGAACGATAATTAATCAAGAAAAAAGAAAAAAAAAAGAAAAGTAACGTTAATTTACAAACTATTGCGCAGAACGAAACGATTAGCCGAAACTTGATATAGCCGATAATATGTAATTTGTTGGTACGAGTGAAAAGAAAAAAAGAAATGAAAATGCGAGGAGTTACGACAATAAATACAATTATAGTGTACAGCGGTCGAACGGAGGATTTATCGTGTCCTAGTCAGTCTAAATAAGAGTCTCTCTGGCTGAAATGGTCCAAAAAGAAAAACGAAAAAGAAAAAAAAACAAAAAAAAAACAATTAAATAAATAAAACAAGTTTTACAAATACTTTTACGATAAGCTATCGTTTCTCTGACTCGTCGAAAAGAAGCTTTCCGTTATGGCTAAATAACAAAAACAAAACAAACAAAATGTTAAAATAAAACGTTCGTCCGAGTGTTTTGAGCTTGGATGGAAAAAAAACGAGGTAAAAGGAACGAATTGGAAAATTGCGAATTTACTTTCGATCTTGAAAAATGATGAATTTGAGGAAAAAAGAAAAATATTGCAGGAGAATATAAGAGATACATATACACGGCAACGACACATATGAATCACATAGGACCACGTTTTCCGTATGTAAATACACCAGTGTATTATTATTATTATTATTATTAGTATTATTATTATTATTATTATTATGGTCAATGATTATTATTATTGTTAATATAACTATGTAAATATCGTAAGAACTCGAGCGTTTGTTACGAACGTTTTGGAAGAAGAAAACAAAAAACGCCCCCTGTCGATCACTCGAGAAACGTCGAAACGAAGCTAGATTTTATATGTGAAACATTTGAAAAGGGACAAAGGTGAAACAAAAAAGAGTGAGACGAGCAGTGAAGATTGACGATTTGAGATGTAAAATATTTGATCGAGGGAAAAAAAGAAAACTAAAATACTTTTCACACACGAGATTAAAAAACGAAAAGAAAAAGGAAGTGAATGGTTATTTAAAAAAGAAAGAAAAAATATTAAACGAATATAAAATGTATTTCCTTGCTCGAACGGATATCTCTTCATAAAGCAACGAAACAAAATAAAGGCACGCTTCGTACTTGTCGTAGGCTTTTTCACAACAGAACTCAAAACGAACTCGAAATTACAAAAGCATGAGAATTTAACACTTTGGTGTTTTTTTTTTTTTTTTTCTTAAATTTGCTATTTTGTAAATCGACGTTGCAATGTTCGTCGAGATACTTTAGGCGCGGTATCGAGGGCCTAGGGTTTGAACTCGAGTCAAGAAGAATTTTGAAACTCTCGAAAACAAACAAAAATGGAATTAAACATTTTTTTTTTTAGAATGTGGGTCGTGGCAAAATCTTCGTAGATTTTGGGAAATAAAACGAGCCTAAGATGAAGCAACGAATCCATCGAAAAGTACTGTAGCTACAATTTTAAGAAACCATTCCAGTGTGACTGACTTGACAATTGTTGATTTTCATGTTTTAGGATTTTTAACACAGTTGGTCCAATTTTATATATTGTTTTAGTTTCGTTTGCTTTATAATTTTGTTGGCAATTACGAACGTACGAAAATATTAAATACTTTTTTCTAAGAAAGGCCAAAAGACCAAAATTAAATAGCATGTTTCTGAAAGTTGCATATTTTTAGATAATACAAAACAAAAAGATTTTCAAACAATTTTACACTGGAATGGTTCCTTAATGTATCAACTTTCTTCCATCGCTAAGTAAAAATTGTTTTTTCTAAAAATTACATTGTTTTTTCTATAAAATCTTTCAACGCTGCCTCGAAATCTTACGTTAAAAATTCATGGAATATTAAACCGAACGTATAAATAAGATTTAATTCATCCAGCCTTCGTGTATGACTTTGAGTTTAAAAAAATCTTTCGCTTCCAAGAACGAATAAAATGGCAAGAAAAAAATTCCTGAATTTTTTTCGTATAAATAAAGAAATGACTAAAATTTGTACGTGCATGCGAGCACTAAAAAAGATACACTCACATACATACACACACACACAGACACGCACACATAAATTCACACGAACACGAAGCTCACGTAGAAGCGTTACAGCATGTGTCTAGCTGTCTTAAACGCAATCGATTCGCACGCAGCAATAATAATTGAACGAAAAAGCAAAAAACGAGTAAAAAAGAAAAAAAGAAGAAGAAAAAAAACGAACAAAACAAACCTGTCTGTGTCGTTAACGAGTATAAAAATAATGTCATTTATCTTTTATATTAAATAAACAAAGAGAGAAAGAGAGAAAGAAAAATTGTGAATAATTGCGCGCCTTCGTCGGAATAAAAGAAAATTAACAAAATAATCGAGATTCGAAAGAAAAATGATGCTAATCGATAGGAGTTAAGAAAGAACGACGTATTAATATTATTACTCAAGACAATAAAATGTTATTATCGATGTTAAAATAATTTTTTTTTTTCATATCATTCGATTATCTTTGTACAGTTTGGTTCGCAAGAGTTATCGCTCATTTCTGTTTCATTTTGTGTTTTCGTTTGGACGCTTTGACTCTCTGCGCCAGATCGTCCTTTTTCTTGGTCAAACTTTCCCTCAGTCTCTCGATGTGATCCTCATAACCGATCTCCTCGGCGATCTTTTCGAGATTATCGAAATCCTCGATTTCCGGCACTGATTTCTTAGCGCCACTCAACATCTGAGTAAACGCACCCGTTTGATTCGGCGTCAGAACGGAAATTGCCGTGCCGGGAATTCCAGCTCTTCCGGTTCTTCCGGCTCTGTGGATGTAACCCTCGATACGCTTTGGAAAATCATAAGCGATGACCAATTTTACACCGGGAATATCGAGACCTCGTGCCAGAGCGTCGGAACTGACCAGGCTGAAAGATAAACAAGAGTGTGAAAAAATTGGAGGAATAAATGAAATAATTAATTGAAAAATTCAATCAAAGGTAACAAACGTATCGATTCTATTCAAGAGCGTCGCGAATGTTTTATGATTGTTATAAAAATATAATTTCTAATTCAACGTACACGTTAATACCGCCTGTGGCGAATTTCTCGAGCACACCGGCGCGTTGTTTCGGCACCAACTGAGCCGACAATTCATCAACGATCGTATCATTCTCCTTGAGCATCGAACGAAGAAGAAGAGCCAAACGATGAGCAGCTTCGCCGGAATTCGTGAAAATAAGGGTTTTCTCTATGTTCGCGCTCGCCGTGAGCAATTGACGAACCGCCAATGGTTTGTATTCCATTTTACATTTTACAGCACGTTCCTTCAATTCATCTGGACTTGTATAACGTCCGGCAAAATCGTCGATCTGTTTGTCCAAATTGACGTCATCGTCTCTGTCAGTGATCAGGACTGAAGTGAATAATATCGGTTGGAAGAGACCGAGTCTGCTCAACTTTTCTGGATCCTGCGATAGGGTAGCGCTGAACAAGAGCTTTTGGGCCGGTTGACTGTAATTATCATGAAAATTACGATTAAAGAATTTCTGATCATAAAAGAATAATTAAAGATTTTCAATCAACGAAAAAGTTTTTCTGAGGATTCTGTTCTTACCAACCAAAACAGAATTTTGGTGAATAACTTTTTCGATGATTATTCTTCTCGGTTTCTTTTTTATGATTGCCAATATTATTATTTTCTAATTTGGTTAATTCAGCGATTGTACGAACCTTTTTGATGCATTTCCAAGAGTGAGAGGTGGCGCTCGCGAATGTGGCGTTGGTATGTACTGTAGCCAATCGGTTGACCGATCAGCCTCGTCAATGACTAAAAACTTGAGATCGTTAAGAGTGAATCCAGGAGTTTTTTCAATATGATCGATGAGACGACCAGGCGTTGCAATGACTATATCAACCTTGCTTGAGTATAGTCCTTTCTGATCTAGAACATTTTTTTTATTCAGCTGCGTGATCAGCTCGAAACTGAATGTTATCACCGTACGCTACAACAATACTGATTAACTATAAGAAAGAATAAAAATCACCTACTTTTCTTCACAAGATTGCTCTGTTCAGTTTCGAAAGAGGATGCTCCCGAAATTAAGCCAACTTTCAGATTCGTTTGGGCACTGTATGTGAGAAAAACTTTGTAAACCTGCGCAGCCAATTCTTGAACAGGCAAAACGACTAAGCATCTGACTTTCGGCACGAAACGTGACTGTAATTGCTGGACAATTGGCAGTACATACGCCAGAGTTTTACCTTAAAAACAAAAAGATTGATCACGCAATGCTCATATCAACTTGTTTTCAAATTCAAATTTTGAGTCAACGAGACATACCACTTCCAGTTGGCGCGGAAACGCACGTGTCCCTCGGCCACCATCCAACTTTTCTATCCCTGTTACACTTTAACAGCCACTTGACGAGACTCGCTTGAACCGGAAATAATTTCACTATGCCATTGCTTCTAAGAATTTCAACAAGATTAGGATCCAATTCGTTTTGAAAATCTTCCAAACAAGGTCCACTACCGAGATCTGCGGAGATAACTTCTGGCTGTGCGAGCCATCGTGGAAGAACACGCTTTACAATTTGTTTTCTCTTCTTCGAGCTTGAGCCCAAAATCATAAAATCTTTATCCGCTGTAGGTGCTGTGACATGTTTGGCTTGTGTTTGTTCCGAATCTTTCGAAGGTTCTTCATTTTCTGTATTTTCTGCTGGTAGAACCGGATCCGTCGTTTTTTTCGACAACTTTCTTTTTTTGCCTTTCTTAGGAGAAACAGTGCTTCCCGGATCTCTACTTTTATTATCAACCTTTCCTGTCTGTTTGACTTCAGGTACTGACGCAGCAGCTCTTTGTTTTTTCCTCTCCTCGATTCGTGTCAGAAGCTCAGAAAGATGATTACTCGGCTGCTCAACAGCAGTAGGCTCATCGCCTTCGTATCTGTAAGAAAAAAATGATGTTAAACGTGAGCGAGATCAATTATGATGAATATGCATATTATAGAAATAACTCACCGGTTCACGACAAACAGATCCATATCGTATGTTTGTTATTTTTCAGATACTTCCTAACCTCTAATATAAATCTTTCGTCAATCGACGAATGTAGATGCCCTTTCGGCACTTTTACAATTGAAAAACACTATTCAACTCGATTACTCTGACACTCATATAATGTATTACCGTACATTTTCAATATTTGAATCAAATATACTTGCATACAAGGTGAAAACGAAGTAAACACGTGTGAACGTGTGTACCATTGTAACACGTTAAGCGGAGCAGAAGAGTGAAGCTGCGAATAGGGAAATTTCAACTCGGATGGCAGATTACGCCGAAACGCAAATTTGGCTCAAATATCCAGCGAGTAATTAAGTCTAAACACGATTTCCTCCAAATTGCAATCCACGTTTGAAAAAATAATAATTTACAGTACTTGTTGCTGAATGACAAATTGAAATTTATTTTTTCACCGAAGACTGAAAGTTAGGTTAAGGTGGTCTTCCGCAATATACATAATTGTACAAAAATACAAGATATAAAGTTCGACAAATTGTTAAATAGCGATCGTTTTTTAAGATTAGTCGGGAGTTTTTGAACGTACGAATGATGAGATTGTTACGTTTCAAACCTACAATTTCCGTCTGGAAACGTTTCGTTCATGAACAAATTAAAGAACGGCCATCAAACTGGGTACAGCCAGTTGGTTATGGCACGAACATCAATATTTATAATCATATAAAAAAATGTAACGTGCCATTAATTCTGAAAAATGAAAATATCGCCACATGGTACATGTGCGGGCCCACAGTGTACGATTCATCACATCTTGGGCATGCATGGTAATTACGTTTTTTAACCACTGAAATAATTTGAGAAAGTTATAATTACTGAAACGTCAGGTTTTATTTTATTACTGTATATTGGCAGGTAGTTCATTTACTAAAAATGAACTATTTCATTTGTAGAACAGGTATGAGAAGACAAGTAAAATTTCTTTATTAATAATTAAGAAATTAGGATGTTCCGTTTGTTTACAGTACATTCGTCAGGTTCGACATACTTAGAAGGATACTTACAAAATTCTTCAACATTCATGTCGTCACAGTCATGTCAATAACTGACATTGATGATAAAATAATAAACCGCTCCAGGGAATGTAACGAAGATTGGAAGCAATTGACTAAACGTTACGAGCAAGAATTTCTCAATGAAATGCAATCTTTAAGCGTCGCACCACCCTATTTGTACTGTAGGGTCACAGATTACATACCGCAGATCATTAGTTTTATTGAGAAAATATTGTCAACGAACGCAGCTTATATCGGCAAGGATGGTGAGATATATATTCTGGTGAACACAAGAATTGTTCTAGCATTCTTTTTATGATTTTACTTTCAAGTATCATCTTTTACTTAAGCAACAAAACAATGTTTATATGGCATTGCTTAATGTCACATTGAATGTCTGATATTCATTTCAGATTCTGTGTACTTTGATACAACAAAATACGATAAATACGGTAAACTGTGTAAACCGCAACCAGATGAAAAGCATGAGATAAAAAAATCAACGAACGATTTTGCATTGTGGAAAGCTGTGAAGCCAGGAGAACCATTTTGGGAATCTCCATGGGGTCCTGGAAGACCAGGCTGGCATATTGAATGTAGTGCAATGGCCAGGTGAGAAGTACACATTTTTTCTATGTTTATTGAAAATTCGATTACTGTATATTTAATGTTCCAAATGAATTTTTATTTTCAATAGGCTAATGTTTCATCTATGAGAAAGCCAACAAAATTTTTTTATATTTTATTCAATATCCATCTAAATATTTTTGTTTTAATCCTTCAGCGCTACGTTAGGAAATACCATTGACATTCACAGTGGGGGGATGGATTTATTGTTTCCGCATCATGAAAACGAGGAAGCTCAATCTTGTTGTTATCATCGTACAGATCAGTGGGTCAACTACTGGTTGCATAGCGGACATCTATTTTTGTCAGGCCAGGAAAAAATGTCAAAAAGTTTAAAAAATACTCTGAGCATAAAGGAGCTCTTAGAGCTTTACAACCCGAATCAGTTTAGATTATTCTGTCTTCTTACGCATTATAGAACAGGTAATCGTTTTTTTTAAATACTTCTATTAATGTCACATGCGATAAGAATTTCATTGCTACATTTTGATCTAAAATCTTTAGTTAACTGAATTCTTTTAACGCTATAAACAATATTAAATATAATAAGTAAATAATATAAAAAAAGGTGTTTATTAAGTAAACGAATTGTTAGCCTTATGCTTGGAAACAAATTTTTTAAATTAATACAGATTTTTTTTAATTAATACAGAAATTGAATTTTCGCCTGCAAAAATGCGAAACGCAGTATCGATGCTGAATAAATTCGAAAACTTCCTCAGTGATTGCCGCAATTATGTATCAGGCAAGATAACAGCTGGAACAGTGGACGAGGCCGTAGTGTTGGCAGTGAGTTGATAAATCAAAAATGCTAAGAAAGTTTCAATTCCTAAAATGATTTTTATTCTTTCAAGACATTGAAGACTACGAAAGAAAAAGTTCTCGTTGCCCTGGCAGATGATTTTGACACGACGCAAGCAATGTTTGCAATTCAAGATCTCGTTGCTGTCGTTACTAAAATGTTGAAGCAGCCCGAGGTAAGCTGCGAGTCCCCAATGCAAAGTTTGCCTTTTTTCAAACCGTAATCGAGAAGTTGACATTTAATAATTTTCAGGATGGAAAAAATGCTTTAGTCACCAGAAATACTTCATCCATTGCGGCAGTCGCTGAATATGTATCAGGGACGCTTTCCGATCTTGGTTTTTCCGAAGACATCGACACGGAGAGAAATCAAAATAAATTGACCGAAGTTATCAACAATTTTGTAAATTTCCGACAGACAGTACGAAACAGAGTCCTCGAACAAACCGTTAAGGACAAAACTTTACTCGAGGCTTGCGACCAGGCTCGGGATAATCTGGTTCCTTGTGGTATCAAAATCAAAGTATGAGAACATTTCAAAAATTTTAGTCTTGCACAGTTCCAAATTTCAAGCATCCGCTCATTCAGGTCGGTCTAATTAAACGTATGATTTCTTTTTATTCAGGATCACAAAAATGTTTCTACTTGGACAGCAGTGTAATGCGGAAAAAGAATTCAATACCAACGAAAAATGTAAATAAAATAAAAAAAGCACACACGGTTTACCGAGATTTTGTACAAACGTATATTTTATAACATACAAGTAATGATTTATCAATCCCCAGCTCCATTCGAAATTTTTATTTTTTTCGCACCACCCCCCGCGTTGTCCAGCTTTCGTTTACGATCGGCCTTTCTTTCAGCCAGTGTTTTCTTCAAACCTTTCATTTTTCTTGTTTGAATACTATTGATATTTTGGGCTCCCATGTGTACACGGCCAAACGTCGAGCCGAGTTTATCCTTTGATATATTTTTCTTCTTCTTCACTTTGAGATCCTTTGGTTTTTTGCAAGATTGCTTGAAGAGATCGTCCGATGCAAGTTTGGTTCGTTTTACATTGAGATCGACTCGAGGTCCGATCTCGTTCAATTCTATTCGAGGAATTCTCGTACCCGACTTTTTCAGTAATACCCTGAAAGTTTATTGATATTTTTAAAAGATCATATTATGGAGGAAGTTCGTGATTTAGTTTATTATTTAAATAATTATTGTCATATTATTTATCGTACCTATAACTTCTAAGTAAAACCTTATTTTCGTGTGCGGTGAAACTCAGAACGTGCTCCAATCCCTGCAATCTTATGTTTTGCACAACGTCCCTTTGAAACATATCAACCAAAATATTTTTCACTCTTCGGTATTCATGATTATTCTCCCAAAGTTCGCCATTGAATACAAGCATAGGCTTCATTCCTTCGGCTATTTTGTCAACCTTAAAGTCTTTCAGGGCCTGAAAATTCTCAATTCCAAATTCTACCATGTCCAGTACGGAATGCTCGAAGGTTCTACCCATTATAAGATTATGCGGACGTTTTTTACTGTGCGAGACAAACATGAACAGCGGTGAGTTCAATTTTCTGGAAAATTGTTCGATCGGCGTGCTATCCTCGAATGGACGAATGGGATTTTTCTTTTGCATTAATTGAGCATCTGGCTTTTTGAGATTGTACTGTAATAATAAACACATGAAATAAATACAAAGATGAACATGTGGAAAGTGAAAATAATAAATTAAATAATTCATTTTTATTATACCGTTGTTGCCCAACTTATTCACATAAATATGTGCAACAAATACATAAATAATTACAAAGGGATAGAACTGCGTCTAAATTTGTAGTCGAGAAAATAAAAAAAATAACAATGTTTGTTTCCACAAAAGAAAAACTATATTTTATATAAAAATAGGATAACAACGGTATATAGTAGATAATAAAAATACCAAGATAACTATTCTATGAGTATAAGTAAATATTTACCAAATCTTTCATACAGTCGTTAGCTGTTTGCGAAGCTGTACTTCCTCTGATGCATAACGTTTGTTTTGCATCTTCTATTAACTGGGGCTCCCTTTTTATTATAGCTTTCTTTCCTTTGTGAGTTTTCGGCTTGCTGAGAAATTGCAGAAGAAACACGTTATTAAAAAAAAAGAACTTAAAACATTGTATAATGTTGGGAAAGCGATGAATTTCAGCAATTTTTGAGGTTAGAATTGATAAATCGTTTCTTACACCACTCTTTTTACGACAGGCATTGTAGCGGCAACGTGTTCACTGTTGTCACTATACTTTAACTATCAATTATTTATTACAGGTTCTATTGTCTTAAAACAATACTTGTTACATTGCCCCGTTAGATACACGTGTTTCAGATAAGTCAATTTTTTGTTTGAGGGATATTACAGCAATAACGGAGGTGATCAGCAACCCTCGACAAAAATTGAACCTCGCGAATTGCTTGTGCGCCATCTGACGGCGAACGGGTGAACTATTCGTGCCCACGGTGCCCACGTTAAATTGGCCGCAAATGAGTCATGAATAATGAAGTCATACACATATATGACTACGCGAGCTTGCGGCCAACTTAACATGGGTACGAAAAAGTTCACTCTTTTTTTTGTAAAGATTTAGGAATGCAGCTTACTTCGCATGGTTCAAAGAAAAAAGAAATGCGATTCCGTACAGTGGCGCCACCAGTGTCGCTAAACAGAAGTACAACGACAAACATGGCATTGATCGTGCAGGGCACACCGACGTTTTACGTTTTTATGATAAAACGTGCGTGCCGTGGGTGTTAAACACCGTGGAAAAACATCAATTGCAACGAAATCCAACACCGATGAGACTCGTAGGAGAGCGGTTAGCCCTGCGCACGGACGTCTCGTAAAACGCGTTTGAACGCATTCTCGAATGAACACCTTCGTGAAAATTTGAAAATTGTTCCGTGGATTCTCTAGTGGCGGGGGAGGGGTGAAACGATCGGTTGTCAGTTTACTCGCCGGAGCTGTCACGCGTGTTTGTACCTCTCGCGTCGTTATGCACGCTTACTTGTTATAACCTATGATAAAAAAAAAACCGGGAAGAGCAATATACACACAGTTCATCGTCTCGAACGAGTCGAACGCTCTCGCCACAGTGTCCTATCGTGATAAGAATATCATTTTCAATAGCGTGGTGCGCACCAGTGACAAAGTTATGTTTGATAAACGGTGAATCGTGATTTCGTTGAAAACAACGATGCAGAGAAGTGGTAAGTGAAAGAGGAATTTTTCTACGCGTATAAATTTAATACTTTGTACGAATCCTTCGAATACTTTAATCGATTCTGAACGCTGCGGGGACGATGCTGGGAACATCGGGATAAGCCGGTTGAAAGAAAATTCGCCGCGTCTTTTGTCCCGGGGTGAAAAACGCTACCAGGTATATAAGAACGTTATTTAACGTGGTAGTCGACGACCATTTTGAGAGCGCCAAATTTCCGCGTCAATAGCAGAGGTATATACGTGCGGTGCGCCACTTGCTGGCCACGGTCAATACACGGCACAAGTATCCTCCGCCTAACCTATCGTATATTCGCTTTGTTTTTTTTTTCTCTTCGACAAATTCTTAATAGGACATTTTCTTAAATTGCCTCGCGGCTTTAGAACCTTGTATGGTTCTTTATTATTGTCGATGGAGTTTCGAGCTCGCTCTTATTACTTTTCATTCATGAAATCTTTTTTTTAACATTGAAGGTTATATCAACATTCGAATAATCAATTTTTTAATTCAACATTTTTTAATGATTCAGGTGTTATTTTTATTTTATGTTTTTCTTTGTTACATTGACATTTGATAATTTCTTTTGAAAATCGTTGAGAATTGTTATTTTGAAAGAGAATTGGTCAAACTTTTTTATGACGATTGAAGTATTTTTTATTTATTGTTTTTTTTTCTCTCTTTTACTTTGTTGAAGACCATGAGAAAATTAGCAAGTAAAATGAGAATGTGTCTTACGAGCTGGTAAATTGCACAGCGACGGGGCTGATATTGATGTATCATCGAGTTTTGTCGTTATTCATGCGTTTTATGCAAATCCAGTGTAAAGCGATGCGACTGTGTAGGAACGAAGCGCTGGAATCGCTCGCGAGACAGGGCAGCGAGAAATTTGCTCACTGCCGGCTTTTCTATATCAGCTCTAGTGTAATTCTTGTACTCGGTATGGTACGACGTGATTTTTTGAGCGTGCGTCGAGCTCGCTTTATATACACGTATCCGTTGAAAATTATTAAAAATATTTTCACCAAAAAATCTTTCTTCGCGCCATTTTTTTCAAAATAACATAAATATGATACATTGTTTTTGTTAAACCAACAAAAGCTTATTTACATTTAATTTCACGTTACCAAAGGATTTATTTAACGTAATTTCTCGTGTATACAAAGCAATGTAGTTAAATTCCTTTTTTTTTATTAACCGAGCAAGCAAAGCGAGAGTGAGGTCACGTGATCGTTAGGCATTGTTGCTGCCCGTTATTCATGGACTCCCGTCGAACGCGTGGGCCGATATTAATTAAATTCGACGCGATTTCATTTAATGGACCATAATACAAAATGGTGGCCCGGATATAAACCGATTTATTAAAAAAAACAAAGAATAATCCGATTTAGCTCAAAATCAAAACTAACCTGCAATCCCAATCACCGATATTAAAATCAAAACAATCATCAGCCTATTTCAAAATGGCGGAACCAATATCCCCAAGCAAATACTAAAATCGATACAAACATATCAAAAAAATGAAAACATTTTTATTTAAATTGAAAACCTTTCTTAACAAATATAATTTTTGCCAAAATTTAAAGATCCCAGTGACAATTTTTTAATTAAATTCGACGCGATTTCATTTAATGAACCATAATACAAAATGGCGGCCCCGATATAAACCGATTTATAAAAAAACAAAGAATAATCCGATTTCGCTCAAAATCAAAATCAACGTGCAATCCCAATCCCCGATATTAAATTCAAAACAATCATCATCCTATTTCAAAATGGCGGAACCATTATCCCCAAGCAAACACTAAAATCGATACAAACATATCAAAAAAATGAAAACATTTTTATTTAAATTGAAAACCTTTCTTAACAAATATAATTTTTGCCAAAATTTAAAGATCCCAGTGACAATTGTTTAATTAAATTCGACGCGATTTCATTTAATGAACCATAATACAAAATGGCGGCCCCGATATAAACCGATTTAAAAAAAAACAAAGAATAATCCGATTTCGCTCAAAATCAAAATCAACGTGCAATCCCAATCACCGATATTAAATTCAAAACAATCATCGTCCTATTTCAAAATGGCGGAACCAATATCCCCAAGCAAACACTAAAATCCATACAAACATATCAAAAAAATGAAAACATTTTTATTCAAATTGAAAACCTTTCTTAACAAATATAAATTTTACCAAAATTTAAAGATCACATTAGCAATTTTGTAAAAAACGAACAATGGCTACAGATCAAAAATCGTTTCACACACTTCCAAAATCGTAATGAAAACTTTTGTCATTGAATATTTTAATTTCTTTCTTTTATCGATTCGACGAAGATGCGGCGTTTGTTTTCTTTTTCGCTTTATCTCTTCACCCCCCCCCCCTCCCCTTCTTCGTTTTCTTTTCTCTTTCACTGTCACTTGTGCGGTTTCGCTCGGCTGTTGTGCTTTGTATTTATAGTGTTCTCTCGTCACGGCAACGAGTTCTCGTACGTGTATCGCACAATATTCGCACAGTCGACGAACACACTCGGTAACTGATCCAATTTAAATGTTACCTGATTTTCTACGACACATTTATCTTCCTGAAACCCTAGAGCGGATTTCAGTTTGTGTATACACCGCGAAGTTGATCTCGGTGAGTGTTTAGAGTCAAGCCGGGAACCGTTGGCAGTCCGTGCGATTCGTTTTGTCAGTGCAACATTTCGCATTAGCGCCAGTTTCTCTCTCTCTCTCTCTCTCTCTAACTTGACGAAGTGAATTTATTTAAAAAAAAACAAAATTATCGATTTGATGAAAATTCGAATTCTCGTTTGTCCTACAACGTGCTTGAGACGTGAAGAGAATTAGGCGTAAATAATGAGAATGCAACAATTTTTAATCAACAAAAAAATTTGTTAATAACTTTTTTATTTTTTTTTTATATTTTGAATTATTGAAAATTAGAAATTCTTTGTAAATCGAGAGTAACGTACTTATTTCGTTACCTCGCAGAAATTTTAGTATCTTGGATAATTCGCATAAAAATAAAAAATCGAAAACAAACATTTAATTTTTTTTTTTTTTTTTTCAAGAAAATATTTTTGCCAAATTTTCTCGCAACGTTCTTAATTCTCATGTTCGTAGAATTTCGAGGAGACAAATCATCGAACGATTTAAAAATATCCTCTTTCCAATAAACAAAAAGAAAATAAATAATTTCAATTTTTTAATTAATTCAAAATTAATCAAAAAAAAAATTTGGGATTTTTTAGAAATTTCCATTATTCCAGAATATTGTTTAGAATAGTTGAAGTTCCCTAGTTTCAAGGACACGCGTTCTCGAGTACGCGCGTTTTATTTAAGCCCGCGTTGGAATTCGTAGCTCGGCAATTTTTTGTTCCCTCTTTCTCAGTGTTTTTTTTTATTGTTTATTTTTTTTCGTTTTTGGAGGGGAGAAAATCTATTTTCAGTCGGGCGTTTGTGTGCAGTAGGGCTTCGTCCTGTGTGTGCAACGCGTTTCTTCTTCATCCTCTTCTGCCTCTCGTCGACAAGTACGAATTGCAAAAAAAAAAAAAAGTCGAATAAACGATCGAAGTTAGTGCGTGTAGGAACGTTCGGGTGGGAGTAAAAGAGCGCGCGCGGGCGATTAAACAAAAAAAAATCGTGTTCGAAGATTCCCGGAGGATTCATGATCAGAATGGAGACGTCCTCCGTGGTGTTCGTGCCGCAGAGTTCACGTAAGATTAACATTTAATCGTCTCTCGTTGTATTTTTTATTGTTTGTAAAAAAAAATTGTTTTTTCTTTTTTTTTTTTTTTTTTTTTTAAATTCAAAAGACAATTTCTAAACGATATTCGCCTCGTTACGAATAAATGGGAACGCGGTTACATCGGAATTGAAATGAAAAAAAAATATTTTTTAAGTTTTTTGGAAAAAATAATTTTTGTTGTTTGGAGGAAAATTTTTGTAACGAACTAAAAATTGAAATGTATTTGAATTTTTTTATTTTTTTGTTGTGTATAAAAGGGTTTTTGGAAAGAAAAATAATTAATTCAATTTTCGTTTGGAATTTTCTTTTTGTTAATTCAAAAGATAATTTCTAAACGATATTCTCCTCGTTACGAATAAACGGGAACGCGTTGTATCAGAATTAAAATGTTTTTAATATTTCTCAAGTTTTTTGGAAAAAATAATTTTTGTTGTTTGGAGGAAAATTTTTGTAACAAACTCAAAATTGAAATATATTTGAATTTTTGTATTTTTTTGTTATCTACGAAAGTATTTTTAGAAAGAAAAATAATTAATTCAATGTTTGTTTGGAATTTTTTGGTTCTTTTCTTTTTTTTTTTTTAATTGATTTTTGATATTGGAAAATTTGGCGATGAATTAAACGTAGTTCGTCCGAAATTAGAGCAGCGTTTAGACTCTGATCGTAACGTCCTTCGTCTCGAACTCGCTAATTTCCCAATAACACGCAACGCGTTGACCGAAAAAACAACGTACGGCCTTAATTGATACCGTTTATTCGTCTGATTGCTAAATATTCGCGAGCTTATTCTCCGGTCGAAGAAATTCTCGCGCGGTTATAAGTACGTCTACAGTCAAATCGAGTCGCAGCGAAACGAGTGGAGGGCGTCCCCCCTCCCCCGTTTTCTCGTAGAATTTCTTGCCACTGATGTCATCGCGACAGAGCTCCTCTATCAGCAACCATGCCTCTTTCTCTTTCTCTCTCTTTCCATTTATCGATGTTTAGTTATTTTTTGAGCAGTAATACTTTATCGAAGTTTCGATAAATAATTCTACACATTTATCTTCATTGGGTTGAATTTTTGTTTGTATAACAAAGAATTTTTATTTATTTTATATAAAATTCGTCATCGGTTTTAGATTACGATTTCTCAGTGTCTGGAGCAAGGAAATGGTAGGAGCGACGGTATTTATCGGAGTGGACAAATGATTCATTATTCCTGGTAAAACACCTTGTCGATTACGATTGAGCGAACGCGTCACGCGATTGCTCGAGCTAAATAAAATTCTTGAGATAATTTGTATTCTCGAGGTGGAAACAACAAAATTTTGTTAGACAAACCTTTTGGTACAATGATTAATGTCGTGGAAACGATGTAACGCGTGAGAAACTCGGTTTAACGGAGTAGTACATTCGGCCGCCGCCTAGATGGCGCACCGACGGCGCGCTTCTCGCAGGCGATAGAGCGTCTCGGGAGTGATATAGGACTTGTAGTCAAATCGTTCTTTCCTATACTTTCTATCTCACGATACAAATAAGTTTTATTAAAATTTGTATATTTCTAAATTTCGAATTTTTATTTATTTGGCATAAAATTCGTCATCGATTTTAGATTACGATTTCTCAGTGTCTCGAGCAAGGAAATGGTAGGAGCGACGGTATTTATCGTAGTGGACAAATAATTCATTATTCCTGGTAAAACACCTTGTCGGTTACGATTGAGCGAACGCGTCACGCGATTGCTCGAGCTAAATAATATTTTTGAGATAATTTGTATTCTCGAGATGGAAACAACAAAATTTTGTTAGACAAACCTTTTGGTACAATGATTAATGTCGTGGAAACGATGTAACGCGTGAGAAACTCGGTTTAACGGAGTAGTACATTCGGTCGCCGCCTAGATGGCGAACCAACGGCGCGCTTCTCGCAGACGATAGCGCGTCTCGGGAGTGATATAGCACTTGTAGTCAAATCGTTCTTTCCTATACTTTCTATCTCACGATACAAATAAGTTTTATTAAAATTTGTATATTTCTAAATTTCGAATTTTTATTTATTTTGCATAAAATTCGTCATCGATTTTAGATTACGATTTCTCAGTGTCTCGAGCAAGGAAATGGTAGGAGCGATGGTATTTATTGTAGTGGACAAATGATTCATTATTCCTGGTAAAACACCTTGTCGGTTACGATTGAGCGAACGCGTCACGCGATTGCTCGAGCTAAATAAAATTCTTGAGATAATTTGTACTCTCGAGGTGGAAACAACAAAATTTTGTTAGACAAACCTTTTGGTACAATGATTAATGTCGTGGAAACGGTGTAAGGCGTGAGAAACTCGGTTTAACGGAGTAGTACATTCGGCCGCCGCCTAGATGGCGAACCGACGGCGCGCTTCTCGCAGACGATAGCGCGTCTCGGGAGTGATATAGCACTTGTAGTCAAATCGTTCTTTCCTATACTTTCTATCCCACGATACAAATAAGTTTTATTACAATTTTATAAAAATTTATATATTTCTAAAGAAGAATCCATTCTTTTCTACTTTTTCGCTGACAAAGTTTGCTATTTGAACACCGTTTTTCAAATTGGAATCTCGATAACCCTCGAAACTTCTTCGGTGATTTTCGCACATAAAACCGGACAAACTTTTCTCACCAAGTAAGCCCAGCATTCAGAAAACCATTACCGATAAAAAAAGAAAGCTTGGTAAAGATCGGCAAAAATCATGAGCCAGCGGCGTGGAAATTGTAACTCCCAAGTTCTTTTTTTCTCCCGATACTTCTGAAAACTTTAGACGTTTCAAGGGATCGAGCACTTCCGCGCGTCGAGTACTAACTTATTTTCCCGAGGAAATCTGATTTTCCTCGTCTCGATGCTCGATATATTTATACTCGTTTTCTTTTTTCTTTCAAATATCCCTTCGAATTTCTGTTTAACGCTCGTCGTCTATCGTACAAGATGCGAACTGTTTTTTTATAACGATACATCACTTATATTTCCTCTCCCGCACCCTCGCTATCTCTCCTTCCTTCTCCTTATCGTCCTACCAACTCCGACCACCGTCTCCACGTCCTTTTCGTTATTTTGTTTCCGGTTCACTCCGCACGGATGCTGCACGACCACACAAATCCACTCGCGACACGTACGACGACGTTTATGTACATAAATATATACACAAATATATATATCTATATATATATGTATATATATGTACATACATGCGACAACGGAACAACCGCCACGCTCGATCACGAAACACGTCACCGATAACCACTTGGTCTTCGTCGTACACCACGGTCACCACGTTATATAGCGGTAAGTCTTTCACGATAGCGAAAAGGGGAAGAAAAAAAACGATCGTGCATGCTCTTCTCTTGTAGTTTTGTTTCGACGGGCAGTTGCCGTTCGTACGTTTGTCGCGACGTTTGCGGAAAGTGAGCTCGTTTCGCTTTAAACTGGTTGTTTAGTTAAAAAGTGTCCTCGAGGAATAATACACTCTCTCATTGGGAATTACGTATCGAACGAATCGTCCAACAATTGGCAACGACGATGTGATCGAACGTGTTTCTAATAAAGGATACGCGATATTTATCGAATTATTAATGTTCAAAGAATATTTATTCGTCAAAAATTATAATTATAAAAAATTGATTAATTACCAAAAAAAGATGTGTTTTTTTTTAGTTTTGAAATATTGGAGTTTTTTTTAACGATTCGGTCGTAATTTTTTGTAAATGGTACAGTTTGTTTATTGAACAATGAGAATAGCGTATTTATATTTGAACAATAATGTGCGATGAGTAATAACGATCGCGTGTGTTGATAAAGCGAAAATGAAGAAATTAAAAATACATAAAATTGTTTTTATTTCGCAAATTTCATGTATAAGATTATTTTAACGAGTCGTAAGTGAAGTGCGTGGCGATTGGCAATTTTTACCTAGTACTTGGAAATTCGAGCTATTATCTACTCGTCGTTCGCTATCTTAACATTTCTTCCACATTTTCAATTTTACAATTATCAAAAATCATCAACAGTTCCAACGTACATAATATTTCCCACCGCTCAGTCGGTAACCAAAAACTGTAATCAACTTTTCTCAATGTTACCTCAATATTTCGTAAAAAATCAAAGTCTTACGCTATTTAGAATCGACAACTGAATGTCCTAAGACTTTGCGTTGTCGCAAAATGTTAGTTCGTCTTTGAGAAAAAGGCGTTACAGTTTTTCGTTACCGACCGAGCAGACTCGGCCGTAAGTTCGATCCTGAATCGCACACTAAGTTTCACAGCTAATTTGTAAGAGAACAGTGCGTCGCACAGTCTTTTGCTTACGCAGCGATCCGATCTCCAACCGATTTTTTTTCTTCTTTGTATCGATATCTCCCTTATCGTTGGACGAATAGTACTCGGCTTTAATTCAACTCGGCCAACGTTATGTTATTCCTCGGCCAACGAACCTCGATCGTTGAGCGTACGTTTTACGCACTTTAGTCAATTAAAGTCAAAGTTGGTCCACTCGACTTCTCGTACCTCGTCCTCCGTCGCTAAACGATAATTGACAATGCCCACGAGTGACTCGCGCTCTATTCCTGAATTAAATTACCCCTTGTTTTACATACGTTGCATAAAGACCGAGATCCAAAAAAAGCAAAATAAAAATTAAAAAAAAAGCAAATTAAAATAATAAATTCGTCGATTAATAAAGTGAATATTTATTTAGAAAACGAAAAATAAGAAGTGTGTGACAAAAATATAATTTGAAAATATTAAATGTAATTAACGAGTGCGAGAAATAATTGACAAAGAAGAGTTTGTGGAATAAAAATGAAATTCTTCCAGACTGAAAATTAAACGAAGTGATAAAGGAAACAATCGAGCCAAGCCCCGTAGTGATAAAAAAAAATGTCAACGCCAACTGCATCTCGACGTCGACTCGATCCATCGGTACTAGCCAAGTTCCACGAGAGAAACCAGAATAAATCATCGTCTCAACAGGTAGAGGGATAAATAACTGTGAATAATTCATTCTTTCTCCCGATTGCTATTTTGTCGCAAAAGTTGTTGGAAATTGTCGTGAGAAATTTTTGCGCCCAAGTTTTTTTTTTATTATTATTATTTTTTTTATCTATTTTACTCGGGCTACTTTCCACGGTATAATCTCTTGATTTATATCGGTGAGAGTCTCGTCGATGAGTCAGGTGGAGCCGTTTCCATCGTTGGTACGACACTCGACGATAAAGATATTGATAACCCGATAAAGGACGTTGACTCGTTAATAATCCTGAGTTATAAGCGAGAGTAACGAAGAGAAATGTTCTTCTCGCTCGCTTTCTTCGTTTTTCAGTGTTTAAACCAAATTTGCGCGATTGAAAACTTACGGAGAATTTTGAAAGTAATTTTAGAAACTTTTTTTTGAGAGTTCTGACATTTATTTCGGCCACACTTTTCTTCAATTGTAAAATTAATTTTAGGTATAATTTTCTAGAATTCTAGAAACAAATTGTCTAAAATTGCAAAAATAATTTTCTAAAATTCTAGAAATAATTTTCTAAAATTCTAGAAATAAGTTTCTAAAATCCTAGAAATAATTTTCTAAAATTCTAGAAACAATTTTCTAAAATTGTAAAAATAATTTGCCAGAATTCTAAAAACAAAATTTCTAAAATTGCAAAAATAATTTTCTACAATTCTAGAAATACTTCTCTAAAAAACATGAAGTTAATCTTAAAAATACATTTAATCAATGAATAAGATTTTTCTAAAATACTAAAATACATATATTTTTTTTAGAACGTCCTAATTCGACAAAAGGAAAATAATCGCAACACGTTCATCCCGCTGTCCTAAATACGCAGTCGTGGTTTACGGAACGTATTTTATTTTTTTTTTTTCTAAACCTTTGTTGCGGTCGTTATACGAATCACGGCGCCGAAAACGGTCGCGCGTGTTTGCGTCCATTGCCATTGCCATAATGTGTATTTTGTGTTCTCCTCGCGCAACCCTCGTACTCCTTTTGTACGTATTATGCTCGTAGCGTGCAATGCCTTCGCGTATGCGTTAGGTGCTTTATATGCTAGTGAGATACTAGGAAGTACTCGGGACGCTCGCTAGAGGGTGCCAAGGGGCATGTACACACACGGCGTACGACCGGCCCGTACGGAATAGCCACACGGAGTGTCGATGTGGCCTTAATTGGACTTTGGAGTCGATATAAGAGGTACTGGGCTCGTATATGAATGAGTTCGATGCGCCAGTGACGATACTTCCCTCTCTCGTTAACCCCCTGCCATATTACAATATATATAACATATACAATAATAGACATATATATACATAATTACATAGTTGGTACGCGTGTGTACGACTAACTGTAATACGTTATTTACGTTACTTGCATCCGGAAATGAGATACTACGTAGACATTCCTCGCCCCTAATTGAAATCGTCGTTGTGTGTGCACAGCAAATTCGATCCTTCGCGATTCGTATGGACGCTAGGTCACGAATTTGTAACGGGTCGGACGAGCAAATCTCATTAACCTGGCCAGCATCTATATAGATTGTACTGCAATTTAAAAAAAGAAAAAAAAAACACCCACACAATTCCCATCCCGACCACTCCAATCATGTACCGAAGAAAATTGCTCTATCACCATTCAATCGTTTTTCTATTTAGAACAAAAAAGTGGAGTTTTTATCGATAATCTCATTTGCATTGACGTAGTTCGAGAATTATGGGAGATATCAAAAAAATGGTCAGGACTATAAATATCGAGCGTATCGAAACGAAGAAATTTGTTCTCTTGTGTTTTTTTCGTACCTTCGATATTTTTGAAGATAATCGAGTTTGTGTCGGATGCATTGAGTACCATCGAGAAAATCGTCCATCTAGCGGAGACAATGAGAAACATAAAATCCGACAACGATTATAGCGAGAAGATAGGCTATGGTAGGATTAATCCGAAAAAAAAAAGCGTTAAAAAAAATCTTCACGAGGGTGGAAAAGTCTGAAGGGATTCTCGAATCGTTTCGAGAACACAATTCATACCACATGGCGAGTCCGGAGGATACGAAAAGCTTTTTCTAAGCCAGCCTGTATGAAATATATTCTACGTACAGTAGTACCGGCGTGGTACATGGCATTCGTAGTCGGATATCGAAATTTCATTGGTCCGCGGCGAGACTCGAGAGCCATGCGATTGGTCGAACGTGCCGCGGCGAGAAAACCCGAGGGGATCGTGCATACAGGGCGCTACGAAGGATCCGGGGAGAGCATTCAGATTATTTCTCCGGGTTCTGGGGATACCGGCGTCGGAAAATACGTACATAGGATACGCTCGACAGACCCCGAATACATACGTATATGTATTCGTTTATGTGTAATGTAAATTAATACATTCACATTACACAACACACACACACACATACACACACAAAACACGAGCAGTTCGGAACGAAGAAGGAGACTCTCCGACCGAGTTCCTCGCACGACTGCCGTGGTCGGTGTGAGTCTCTCTCCCACTAACGCGTCACCGTATATATACAGCTACACACGGTCTTCATCCCCACCACCGAGGACAGCTGCGTCAGGCGTGGTCGCGTCGCGAGCCTCCCGTCGCTTCCCCCTCCCTACCTCTCTCGCTCACTCTCCGCGTAGTCCCCGTCGTTGTCGCTGGTCGCCGCTTCGTTCGTTCGCGATTTTTGTGTCTCGAGTTCGGACGGCGTACACAAAACTCGCACACCGGCATTGTCGACGCCGTTGTGCGTCGTCTGCGAGATAATACGACTCGTTCTCGGAATAAACCGAAACACATTAAATTTATATTTTCTCAATTTTGACGGTTACAGTTTTAACAATCGTGTGCGCGTGGCTTTGTTTCCTCCGTTTACTCAGCGTCCGAAGTTTATTTTATCGAGTGTATGTATCGTGCTAGTGGCGAGTGAAGTGAGTGGTTGAGGACGATGAGCAGAAAAGTGAGAGTGGCAGTCACGTTTGGCCGATTCGGCGACGTGAATCATCAGTGGCGTTCTTGAACCCCGGACTCTTACACTGCGAGAGAGAACGATATATATATATATACACACATATATAAACGACCGTACAAACGCGTCACGTTGCAACGAGTAAGGAAGTGAGACAGAGATACACGAGAGGATAACCATAATAATTGTAACAAGAAAACAGCGTAATACTTCTTTGACACATTCCGAGCATCAAAATATTTCTGTTATTATTATTATCTAGAAAAAAAAAAATTTTTTTTCTTTATTATCAAACCGACGTCCTAATTTCTCAGCTCAGATTTCATTTTGGAAATATTAATATTTTATTTTTAAAATTTGACTCGCCGGGTTGATGAAGAGTTTGGAAACTGGGAAAAATTTAAGTTCATTGGTCAATTTTTTTTTTTGGGGATTTTTTTTTTAATGAGGATTGGAATAAGGTTCTATAATTATTATAATTGTCGTTGATGTTATTATTATTATCGCACGTATCAGGGGTACAGATAGACGGATATCGAGTAGGTGCTTCGACGAGTGCGGTTGGGAGAAACGTGATACGGTTTCGGGTGGGAGGCGTTTCCAGGACGATGGCAACGCTGGTGGAAACATTTTTACTCGCTCTGTGACTCCGATAGCGGAGAGAAACCCTTGAAAAACCTAGAGTTTCGATCTTTAGCGAGAATGCCTTTAGTGATGTTTTCTTTTCTTCTTAAGCGACTAGAGTGTATCGCTTGTGTCGTAGACTTGGACTTCCGTCGGTATAGTTCAAAGGAACGTGGAGATATTTTCTTTTTATCGGTTCAATGATGATTTTGGACGTTGGAACGAAGTAGGATCGATAATAATGATTTATCGATTCGAGTCGTTTTATTTTTTTACTTGTTTGATTTTTGATTATTTTTGACATTTAATCGTAAAATCTTGGCGGAGTATTGGATTTATCGCGGAGTAAAAGTAATGATGGAATTATTTTTTTTTATAATCGTTATTGTAAAAATGTGAAGAGAAATTTAAAGTTAGTGATTTTATAAAATAGTTAAATTTTTGTGTTTTTATTGACGTTAGGTGCAAAGTTGAAAGTAATGCACGTGACCGAGTCGGGGTCAAGTTCGCATCGAGCCATTTTGTCCATGACTACAATATGGCCGCTGCCTGTTTTCTACCACCTCGAATTTTTCTCGACGAATTACCGCTCGGTTTTCTTACGAATTGTACTGATTTTTTTTTGGGTCGTTTATCAAAGTGGCACAAACCTGTAACCATCGCGATAAAGCGTGGTAATTGATGTAGAACTCATAATAAAATTATTTTAACGAAGTACGTAATATCCATCATGGCGGATCGGGTCCACCTCGAAAGTTTGATAATTAATTACGCTTTAAAAAATTCACTTAGGAAGAAAATAAAAACTCTCTCGGGTTCTCAAGAATGGCAAGAATCCATTTCCTATTTATAATAGCGCATCTCTGTTATCACGCAGAATCGATAGAGGTCGAAATATTGAATGAATATTCAAGGTTCCAATGAGAATCCTTTAGACTTTCAATGCATCGATTAACATCGCTAAAATTCTCGGTAACTCGATGGCCGCCCTTTTAGTTTCTCTTCTCGTTCAAGCCTGGAGCTTATATATCCCCGGGTTATTGCCTCTCGCGAACCGCCACGTGCATTCGGCTTTCACGAAGTTCAAGAGTATAATCGGAACTTGGCCGAGGCGATTGGCCGGCATAGAACCCAGTCCAGTCACCACCAGGCCGGCTAAACTCTCCTCGCACCAGGCGTCGTTGCCAAAACTTGCTTTCAAAAAGTTATTTATTGCTCTGGGTCGTTCAACCTCTTCCTCGACAATATTCTACGTTTACTGGGCCGGTCAACAGTCCCTTCGATATCGTTTCGTCGCTTTAATATTCGACAACTCGAAATAACGATCCGGCGGTTGTAATGAAAAAAAAAATTTTCTTTCAATAAATTCAATTTCGTTAAAAATTTCAACTAGAAATAAAAAAAAACGTGGCAAATTCGTGAGAGTCTCCAAAAGCTATACCGACGCTTCGATAAGTCCCCAAAAGATAAAATACTCATAAAAGCATTATATTATTCACAAAACGATTACCACACCCCGTTCCCACCATCGTTGTCTCGATCTCGATAGCTCCGTAGGCTGAAAGAATCTCCTTCATAATAACCCAACGACTCGAGTCACTTCACTGATGTTTGTGCTTTGAATATCGCAGCGAAGGGGCCTCATTCATAGCGAGTCCAAGCATCGCAGAGAGAGTCGAAGAGCTCGAGCGAGGATTCGAAGACGAACTTATCAAGAGCCTAAAAAAGAAAAGGACAACGACGAGTACGAGGCCTGATACGATTCTCCAGGAGGAAATGAGAAGATAACTCGGCTCTGCATTACCGACGGAGCAAACAAAAACCATCTCAAAAGAGAAAATCACGCAGGAAGACAAATCGAGTAAACGGGAATACTAAACGAACGACGATATTGCAATTCTGAGTCCCTGGAGCGAAGGTTACCGACGGAGTATACCACTTACCGACGGAGCAAAAAATTTTTTTTTTGCATATAATCAAGTCAAAGGGAAGAAAGGCGAATATAAAGGAGAATGTCGTCGACGGAGAATCATAATGGCACGGCGCCTCATGCTAATGGAATAAAATCTACGAGTATGATAGCAAATTTGTCGTCGTCGACGACAATGACGACCTCTTCGTCCGCGACGATGTCAGCGTCGACTGGTGGCATTCGCGGGAACTCGACGGTAACGACGAATTCGTCGTTTCTTTACAGCGGGACAAATGCCGTTGGTGGGAATCGCGACAAGCCTAGACAGGCGCCACCTCCGACATTGCCAAAATACACGTCGAGCTTCAACGCCGGCTCCAACGGGACTGCCGAAAGGCTCAGCAGGGAGCGCGAAAGTGGCGGTAGTTACAGGCTCGCGAGCCTCGACAGACTCGCCCTTCGACAGAGAATACTCGACGGCGAAAAAGCCAACGGCGGTGACGCCAACACGGTAAGATATTAACGGGCGTAATGGTGGACGAGCACTAAAACAGGCGCCCTTGAAACGAAATCAAAGGTCATTCGGGGAAATTAAAATTTGAATTTAAACTTGGAATGACTCGAGAACCGAGCTCGAGTCAAGAATCGCTAGTACGAATTTAAATTAGACTTAAGCTTGGGATTAAGATAGTTGGAGTTTAAATTTGAACCTAAATTCTGACTTTAGTTTAAACCTAGGTTTGAAATTAAAATTTAAGTTGAGTTCGGACTCTGGTGTAAGTTAAGTTCGATTTTAATTTTGACCTAGATTCGAACTTAGCCTAGATTTAAATTTAATATGAATTTAATGTGAACGTTATTGTTAGTTCGAATTTAATTCGAATCTAAATTAAAACTCGCGTTCGAATCTAAGCTTAAATCAAATCTCCATGTTAACTCGGACTCTGATGTAAATTAAGTTCGATGTTAATTTGGATTTAGATTCGAACATAGCCTCGATTTGAATTTAATATGAATTTAATGTGAACCTTAGTTCAACGTTAATTTGAATCTAAATTTAAACTTGAGTTCGAATCTAAGTTTAAATCAAAATTCCATGTTAATTAGGACTCTCACATAAATTAAGTTCGATCTTAAATTGGATCTAGTTCGAACTTAGCCTAGATTTGAATTTAATACGAATTTAATTTGAACCTTAGTTCGACTGTAAATTGAATCTAAATTAAAACTCGAGTTCGAATCTAAGTTTTAATCAAAATTCAATGTTAATTCGAACTCTGATGTAAATTAAGTTCGATCTTAAATTGGACTTAGATTCGAACTTAGCCTAGATTTGAATTTAATATGAATTTAATTTAAAGCTTAGTTCGACTCTAATTTGAACCCAAATTAAAACTCGAGTTCGAATCTAAGTTTAAATCAAAATTCAATATTAATTCGTACTCTGATGTAAATTAAGTTCGCTCTTACTTTGAATTTAGATTCGAACTTAGCCCAGATTTGAATTAAATATGAATTTAAATCGAACCTTAGTTCAACTCTAATTCAAACCCGAATTAAAACTCGAGTTTCGAATCTAAATTGTAAGTTTAAACTCAATTAAGTTTAAGTCTAAGTATCTTCTCAACTCAAACGTAACTATCCAAATTAAATTCCACCTTAATTTCTCCCCAGTTTCCACCCAAACCCCAAAAACTATTTTTAAAAAAATTATGCGCACAATTTTCCATTTTTAATTCTTCAAAATTCTAAATTGGAAAAAAAAAATTCTTTGAAAGAAGTCAAATAAAGGAAAAAGAAGGATCACCTCACCAAGTTAAAGATTTTTTGAAAATCTGGTGTGGCTGAAGGGCTTGGGTCGTCGAATACCACGATGGTTCCGTACCACGGCGACGTTTTCATGAACTTCTCTGAAAAACAAAATGTTCTAAAAATACGAATACTGGCACAAACACACATATGCAACTGGGGGAGGAAGACTTACTCATTATGAATACCGACAGCTATGTGCGCCTGGTGATATAAAACCAGAACACCCAGAGGCCCACACCGCTGAATAAACGTTCTCGCCCATAGCATTAAGGCGGATAAATGCACGCCTGACTCTCTCCCTCTCCCTCTCTCTCTCTCTCTCTCTCTCTCCTTCTGTAAAATCTCTCAAGGGTTTTGCCTGGTAGAAGGACAGAGAAAGAGAGCCGGAGTAAAAGAAAGTGAGACAGAGGGAGGGAAAGAGGGCGAAGCAATGAACGAACGTGAGGATAAAGGGTGGAAAGCTCAAACTCTGCAACAAAGCACCCCTTTCACGAAAACGGGGCGAGCGTTCCATTGCTAACATTTTCTCTTTTTTTTTTTTTTTTTTTTTCGTCCACCACCAACACACGGTATGGAGTATCAGTACCCTCGATTCAACCGCACTTCATTTCACCGTGTGCTTTTGTGCTTACGAGCACTTATTCCCAAATTTTTGGCACCATTTTGGCAAATTTGCTTTTTAAAAATTGTTTGTTTGTTTGTTTGTTTTTTTTCATTGGGATTAGTTCAATATTTTTGGACTGCTTGTTCAGAGAGGTTATCTTTGTCGTCGTGGTATCTTCGTGGACCACAATTCGTACAGACTCGATCGAATGATAGTCGAGTTTGGTCGAGAGATAAATCATGCGGGAGAGAACAATGGAGAGTCTCAATGCAGATTCATTGCGTGCCAGGCAACGATTTATCTCTGTAATTATAACCCCCCCCCCTCTCTCTGTCTCTTGTATATCTATCGTAATTACGTAACGTCGATTAGTCTCAATTTGATCAAGTTGCGAATTCTCGCACGGTGGATAGAAATTGGAAAAAATAAGTTTTACTTCGTTGCACGTTTGCGGGACCGCGACGGCGTTAAATAAATATAGAATTATTTGAAATTTTCATTACAGGAGATTATTAATGATCGATATTGGTGTACGAGTACAACTAAGTACGTAGCAAAGTAACGAATCTGAAATGTTAAGACCGAAGTAGCGAGTATTAAGTAAAAGAAAGTGCCAAGTACTCTAAGTACAAAGTACCAATTACTCTAAGTACAAAGCACCAAGTACTCTAAGTACAAAGTATCAAGTATCAAGTACTCTAAGTACCGAGTATTGAGTAAAACGTTTCGAGTACTCAGACCAGAGTGCTAAGTACTTTATACAAAGTATCGAGTATTGGTATACAGTACCAAGTATCAAATTTTGAGTACAATATACCAAGTACTGAGTAAAAAGAGTATCGAGCCTTGAGTACTGAGTAAACAAAAGAACGAGTATCAAGTACTTAGTAAACAGAATACCAAGTACTAAGTTAAAAAAGTACCAAGTACTGAGTACTAAGTAATAAAAAAGTACCAAGTCTTAAGTACTAAGTAAACAAAATATCAAGTAACAAGTGCTCAGTTAACAAAATATCAAGTACCAGATACTTAGTTAACAAAGTATTGAGTACCAAGTACTTAGTTTTAAAAAATCAAGTACCAAGTACTCAGTTAACAAAATATCAAGTACCAAGTACTTAGTTAACAAAATATCAAGTAACAAGTACTTAGTTAACAAAATATCAAGTACTTAATTCAAAAAATATCAAGTACCAAGTACTTAGTTAACAAAATACCGAGTGCTAAGTACAAAGTACCAAATACCCAACCTTCGATGTATGAACTATCGAGCAAAAAATACAACCATCATCAAGTTCCAAGTCGAATGTACCAAGCATCAAATACAAACAACCCTAAAATAAATTTGCAATACTCAATACCAAGTACCCAGTAAAAAAAAAAAATATTACAAATACCGTAACTACAGTATCCCCTGGAAAAAAGAAACTGTGTCAATTCCAAGTACGACTCAGTTCCATCGAGAATAACCCATTTTATCGTCGAGTTCGTCCATGAAAGAACACAATAAAAGTCACTTTTTCTTTTCTAAGTTTTGTCGACTGTGCGAATTTGACGGATGACGATTCTCCATGAGAATTCCAACTCTCTTTGTCGTGTGCTAACACCACTGTACGCTGCACTTGTGCCCCCTGGGGCAATGCAAGAGAGATAGATACTTGGATACTCGGAATAAGAGAAACAGAGATAGAGAGCGAGAGAAACCCTCTCCCTTCCTTTTATACCGGAGGGGATCGACCACTCGGAGAAGCAGGACCACTAGCGAACCCTCCGCGAAATACTCGCGAATAAGGTTACAGGGTCCCCTGCTCACCAATGTGCTCCGGCTATATCGGGGGAGAGTTGCCTAGTGATCTGCTTACATGCAAGGGTGAATCACAATGTCCCTTCACTTCGACAATGCCCTCTCCTTCTTCATCCCCCCTTCCCTTCACGATTCGGCTCGTATCGACCGTGAAAGATGATTTCAATGTTTGATAACCCTGTGTAACATTAATCACGACATTTCCTACGAACAATAATCAAATTTATTACTCTAGGTTTCTCAACGTTATTTCTCATTGAATGATATTGTACATAATAAAGAAAGAAAGAATTTTTTATAAACATTTATTTTTAATCGTTTTAAAATACTTTTCACTGTATTGGACGATTTTTTATTAAGAGTTATTTCTAATTCAACATTTATTTCACATAAAAAAGAAAGAAAGAATTTTTTACAAATATTTGTTTTTAATCGTTTTAGAATACTTTTCACTGTGTTGGACGATTTTTTATTAAGAGTTATTTCTAATTGAACATTTATTTCACATAAAAAAGAAAGAAAGAATTTTTTACAAACATTTGTTTTCAATCGTTTTAAAATACTTTTAATTGTGTTGGACGATTTTTTTTATTAGGAGTTATTTATAATTGAACATTTATTTCACACAAAAAAGAAAGAAAGAATTTTTTATAAACATTTATTTTCAATCCTTTTAGAATACTTTTCACTCTGTTGGACGATTTTTTTTATTAGGAGTTATTTTTAATTGAACATTTATTTCACATAAAAAAAGAAAGAAAGAATTTTTTACAAACATTTGTTTTCAATCGTTTTAAAATACTTTTCACTGCGTTGGACGATTTTTTTTATTAAGAGTTATTTCTAATTGAACATTTATTTCACATAAAAAAAGAAGGAAAGAATTTTTTACAAACATTTGTTTTCAATCGTTTTAGAATACTTTTCACTGTGTTGGACGATTTTTTTTATTAGGAGTTATTTTTAATTGAACATTTATTTCACATAACAAAGAAAGAAAGAATTTTTTATAAACATTTATTTTCAATCGTTTTAAAATACTTTTCACTCTGTTGGACGATTTTTTTTATTAGGAATTGTGGAAGGTAATTCGTTTTTTTCACAAAGAACGAGGTTCGTTGGAGAATCAAGTTTTTTTAATTGCAATGCGAAGTAGAAAATGAAAATAGTATTTTCTATTATAAAAAAATTGTATTAATTTAAGCCAAAAGAAACATTTTATTGTCGTTAAAAAAAATTTGCTTGCACCAATTAAAATATTTATTTTAGATAAAAGGAAATTGGATTTTGTTTGATCGATCATCCAGCATTGTCGCTCGTTTAACAACGACGATATTTCGAGTTTCCCGTGACTCTCGACATTTTCCTAGTAAAAAGAGGTAGAAGGAAAAAAAGTAGCACGAGAGATGGATTGCGAAAAGTGGACTGAGGTGGAAGATCAACGATGGTAATTTATGTAACGAGAGCGTACAAAGTAGCCGGGGAGAGAAGTGCCATGCAGCAGTCTCGCACACCTTACTCAATTCCCTACGTTGCTCGACGATTTTCAAAAAAAAATATTCTATCGCGTTACATCAAACAGTCGATCGTCGAATTTCAATTTTCATCAACATTAAAAATTCCCCACTAAACAAAAAATAAAAGAAATAAAAAAAAAGATGTCTCCAATAAAGAAGACAAAATAGCAATTTTTTTAAATCCAATTCTTTCCTTAAAATTTCCTTGTCAAATTTCAATTTTCATCGACATTAAAAATTCCCCACAAAAAAAAATAAAAGAAATAAAAAAAAGATGTCTCCAATAAAGAAGAAAAAATAGCAATTTTTTTACATCAATTCCTTCATTAAAATATTAATTTTTTGATTTCTTGGAAGACGATACATTTTTTATAAAATATAAATTTTTGATCTCGAGACGATTTTAGTGGATTTCCCACATCGACGATAAATGTTCTCATACGTAATGGAACACACATGAACGTCTCGACTTATTCAATTCCCTAAGTTGCTTCACGATTTTCAAAAAAAAATATTCTATCGCGTTACACCAAACAGTCGATCGTCGAATTTCAATTTTCATCAACATTAAAAATTCCCCACAAAAAGAAATAAAAGAAATAAAAAAAAAGATGTCTCCAATAAAACAGACAAAATAGCAATTTTTTTTAATCCAATTCCTTTCTTAAAATAGTAATTTTTTTATTTCTTGGAAGACCATAATTCGATCGTCAAATTTCAATTTTCATCAACATTAAAAATTCCCCACTAAACAAAAATAAAAGAGATAAAAGAAAAAGATGTCTCCAATAGCAAATTTTTAAAATCAATTGATTTCTTAAAATACGAATTTTTTTATTTCTTGAAAAACGATAAGTCGATCGTCGAATTTCAATTTTCACCAACATTACAAATTCCCCACAAAAAAAATAAAAGAAATAAAAAAAAGATGTCTCCAATAAAGCAGACAAAACAGCAATTTTTTTAAATAAATTGATTTCTTAAAATAGTAATTTTTTTATTTCTTGGAAGACGATAAGACGATCGTCAAATTTCAATTTTCATCAACATTAAAAATTCCCCACTAAACAAAAATAAAAGAAATAAAAGAAAAAGATGTCTCCAATAGCAAATTTTTAAAATCAATTGATTTCTTAAAATATTAATTTTTTTATTTCTTGGAAAACGATAAGTCGATCGTCGAATTTCAATTTTCACCAACATTACAAATTCCCCACAAAAAAAAACAAAAGAAATAAAAAAAAAGATGTCTCCAATAAAGCAGACAAAATAACAATTTTTTTAAATTCAATTGATTCCTTAAAATATTAATTTTTTCTATTTCTTGCAAGACGATACATTTTTTATAAAATATAAATTTTTGGTCTCGAGACGATTTGGTGGTTTTCCCACCTCGACGATAAATTTTCTCATACGTAATGGAACACACACACATGGAGGTGCTTGACGGGTCGATTCAATGGTCTGGAATGCACGAGACGTTCGTAATAGTAAAGTGGCAGCGTTGCTGGTATAGCTCGGTGTGTTCCATTTTCATTATATTCAACGAGATATATCTCTGAAAAATGCATGGCGAATCCAACGTGGTTTTAAGATAGCGAAAGACACGTCATTCCCTGTATATGGTATAGCGCACTTTTATAGCGGTTGCAACGCACTAAAGAACTGTTGGTGTTAGTGCTGGTGTCGCTTTCCATCGATGCATGTATTTTATGTTCGTGCGACTCGGGTAGTAAGTCGACTATCGATTCTCGACTTAATTTCCGACAAGTAGGTTTATATATGACTACACACGAGAGTTGAAAAAAAAAACGAGGTTCAATTGTTTACCGTTAGACTAATCATTTATGACGGACGCGCGTTATATAATCGAGCATTTGCTACAAATCGCTCCTGACTTCATTTTTTTATTTATTAAAAAACATTAAATAATGGTTAATAAAAGGAATTTTTATTCAAATGAAATAAATTGTATTTAATGAAATGAATTTTTATTCAAATGGAATAAATAATATTTAATAAAATGAATTTTTATTCAAATGAAATAAATAATATTTAATAAAATGAATTTTTATTCAAATGAAATAAATAATATTTAATAAAATGAATTTTTATTCAAATGAAATAAATAATATTTAATAAAATGAATTTTTATTCAAATAAAATAAATAATATTTAATAAAACGAAATTTTATTGAAATGAGATAAATAATATTTAACAAAATGAATTTTTATTCTAATGAAATAAATAATATTTAGTAAAATGAATTTTTATTCAAATGAAATAAATAATATTTAATAAAATTAATTTTTATTCAAATGAAATAAATAATATTTAATAAAATGAATTTTTATTCAAATAAAATAAATAATATTTAATAAAACGAAATTTTATTGAAATGAGATAAATAATATTTAACAAAATGAATTTTTATTCAAATGAAATAAATAATATTCAATAAAATGAATTTTTATTCATATAAAATAAATAATATTTAATAAAATTATTTTACATTAAATTTAAATGAATAATATTTAATGAAATTAATTTTGATTTAAATAAAATGAATAATATTTAATAAAAGTAATTTTTTCTAAACTAAAATGAATAATATTTAACAAAATTAATTTTTATTAAAATAAAAATGAATAATATTTATTAAAATTAATTTCTATTAAAAGAAAATAAATAATATCATTGATTTTGTTTTATAAAAACCGTCGCAATTTAAAAAAAAAATAAAATTCATCAATTTAAATAAATTTTGCAAAATTTTAAAAAATACAAAGTTACGATAAAGTTGTTGTTCGTCCCACGCGGTCAATTTTGAAAATTGATCGTTTTAGCAAGCCGGAGAAATTTTGTCAGGGACACACCTCGGCGGGAAAGGGCGAAAGAGGAGACACCCCAGTCTTTAAATAAAAAAAAAAAAAAAGAAAAAAAGAGCTACTTTGGCAAACGCTCTCGATGGCGGCCGAAGCTACTTCGCATCTCCAGCGCTTCGTTCAGATCGATTTCGCTTGGTGAAACTGTCGACCTTTCTTTTTTATCCGAAAGTCGTTCCCTTGTCTTCTTTTTTTTTTTATTCTCTCATCTCTTCTACTTTTACACGTATATACAAAAATTTGTATTTAATTATTTATTTACTTATTTATTTATTTATTTATTTATTTCCTTTTACATTTATAATTTGCAATATAAATTATTTATTTATTTATTTCTTTTTACATTTATATTTTGCAATATAAATTATTTATTTACTTAAAAAATAATTTCTATCAATTTGCAAATTTTTGCCAACGATTCGTTGAAAATAAATTTGTTTTTTTTTTTTTTGTTATTTTTAGAAAATAACAAATTTTCCGCCGTTAGCAATAAAATTGTTAATTTTTTTTTATATTTAAAATTGGTCTGCAGCTAAATATACGTGCCATGCATTTTGCACGTCGAGCTATATAAAGCCTGGCACGGACACGAACAATCATCGTACAATAAAGTTTCTGAGATTGGCTTTGATTAGCCATCAGCACTTCCGTAACGATTTTACGAACCATTATGTATGGTACGTACGGAGATAGACACGAGAAATTTATATGAGAAAATAATTTTCCTCTTCCTATCTCCATATTGAAACGATGCTACAGTGAAATCTCCATTTTTATCAATCTTTTCCTTTAATTCAGTATTTTCATAGAGTTATTTTTTTTCTTAATTTCAATTTTTGTAATTTCAAAATTGGATTTTCAATTTACTGAATTAAAATTTTTGTGCTAAATGGGTAAATAAATTTTTTTATTATGGCAATAAAAATGATAAATATTGCAAATTAATAATTAGAAAAAAAAAGATTTGTTTATTTTGTCTGAGAAAAAGGAAATAAATTGGTAACAAATTTTTTTTATTATGACAATAAAAATGACAAATATTGCAAATCAATAAGCAACAAAAAAAAGATTTGTTTATTTTGTCTGAAAAAAATGAAATAAATTGGTAACAGAATTTTTTTATTATGACAATAAAAATGATAAATATTGCAAATCAATAATTAGAAACAAAAAACATTTGTTTATTTTGTCTGAAACAAATGAAATAAATTGGTAACAAAATTTTTTTATTATGGCAATAAAAATGATAAATATTGCAAATCAATAATCAAAAAGAAAAGATTTGTTTATTTTGTTTGAAAAAAAATGAAATAAAATAAAATAAAAAATTTGATAAATTTAAGCCACGTGTGTCGAGATAAAAGTTTGCCATTGATCGTTTTCTCTCCCGTTTCGATGAAGGATCTTGGCTCGAATCTCACTAGCACGGGAGATGAATCTTTCCCACCGAGTATCATTCCGTACGTCACTGGTATACCTACCGCACAACGAGAGACCGGTTTTCGTTCTCCAAGACCGTCCCATTTTTTTGTGTTCATCCGAAGCAAAGTTCTCAGACAACGTTAAGAGAAAAACGGATCTTGGCAAAATTCGAACGAAGATGAAACAATATAATAACGTCTTAATTGAAAAAAAGAATTGATAACGAATAATAAATTTTTGTCATAAAAATACAAACTTAAAACAAGGCGTAAGAAATTTCAAGCTTTGAGCCACGTTAGATTTATCGTTAATTAATTTATGAATATTAATGTACGATAGTTTTGTTTAGGAATTTTTAAAATGGTATTAGCGAGGAAGATTTATCCTTTACGTTTTAATTATTACAATTTATTACACCTAGGAATCGTTATTTATTTTATATTTCATTTATTATTGCAGATACAAACGAAGAGGGAGTTGTTTTTTAAAGGTGACGGTGGTTTAACAAACGCGTCGCCCTCGGTACCGTCCGTTCCGCCACCTCAGCCACCTACGAGTGCCATGACAACTACGTCCGTTCCACCATCAACGGCGCCACCTACGGCGCCGGTTAAACTTCGCCTACCACCGACAACCATCAATGTAAATCAAACGGACGCGTCCGAGGACAGCAACCGGCGCGAATCATCGCGCAACGAAAATGTCAATAGTAATGCCAGCAGTGGCAACAACAAGGAATCCAGTCTTCACATACATCCACGACCTGCGCCACCTACGAAACCTAAAGAGCTCGATGGTTACGTTGGTTTTGCCAATTTACCGAATCAGGTTTATCGCAAGGCTGTGAAGAAGGGCTTTGATTTTACCCTTATGGTTGTTGGTAAGATTAAAATAATTTCTTCATTTGAGGAAGAACAACACTGCGTATAAACAAACTCATGTTTTTGAGCATCGCAGTGTTGTCCTGCGTTAAAAGTATATTCATGATCTTTCCAGCGTCTCCAAAAGACAGATATTTATTTCAATCTAAGATTTGCTGGAGTAATTGTTCGTTGGTTTTGCCAATTTACTGAATCAGATTTATCACAAGGCTGTGAAGAAGGGCTTTGATTTTACCCACATGGTTATTGGGGAGACTAAAATAATTACTTTGCTTAAGGAAGAACCACACTGCGTGCAAACAAACTCATGTTTCTGAGCATCGCAGTGTTGTCCTGCCTTAAAAGTATGTTCGTGATCTTTGTAGCGTCTCCAATGGAAAGATATTTATTTGAATCTAAGATTTGTTAGAGTAATTGTTCGTTGGTTTTGCCAATTTACTAAATCAGATTTATCACAAGGCTGTGAAGAAGGGCTTTGATTTTATCCTCATGGTTGTTGGTGAGATTTCAATAATTTCTTCGCTTGAGGAAGAACCACACTGCGTGCTAACTCATGTTTCTGAGCATCGCAGTGTTGTCCTGCCTTAAAAGTATGTTCATGATCTTTGTAGCGTTTCCAATGGACAGATATTTATTTGAATCTAAGATTTGCTGGAGTAATTGTTTATTGGTTTTGCCAATTTACCAAATCAGGTCTATCGCAAAGCTCTGAAGAAGAGCTTTGATTTTATCTTCATGGTTGTTGGTGAGACTAAAATAATTACTTTGCTCGAGGAAGAACAACACTGCATGCAAACAGACTCATGTTTCTGAGCATCGCAGTGTTGTCCTGCCTTAAAAGTATGTTCATGATCTTTGTAGCGTCTCCAATGGACAAATATTTATTCTAATCTAAGATTTGTTCAAGTAATTATTCAAGTAAATTCAGCAAACCCCTTACATTTAAATTCGATGCATTTTATTGTAATGATTCAAGCTTAAAGAATGATAAGTTACAACACGGCGCAGAGAATAACGGGTAGTAATGAAATACCAGTGGTATCCCGATTCCTGCGAGGATATTGACTCTGGCTCTCTCACCCTCATCTGCCAAACATGTGCAACTTTAGCTTTACCAGCTGTTCGAAGAAGATTTTCTCTGTCCCTCCCTCGTTTTGTACCAGAGGTTCTCATACATTAAAGACTAGCCCCAAAATCTTATTACAAAGTTTCATATAAAACTCATTATTGATAACAATTGAAAAAACGATTTATCGAGATACATAGAGAAATATAATTTAATCTATTTTGCAGGTGAATCCGGCCTTGGAAAATCAACACTTATAAACTCGATGTTCCTCGCGGATATATACAGCTCCGAATATCCCGGACCTAGTCTACGCGTTAAAAAAACAGTCGCGGTCGAAACGAGCAAAGTATTACTTAAAGAAAACGGTGTTAATCTTACACTAACCGTTGTCGATACACCCGGATTCGGAGACGCAGTCGACAACAGCAATTGGTATACAACAATGTTCAAATAATTAATGCTGCATTGAATGTCTGAAAATGTTGTGCTAATTCTTGCGTATGAATTACAGTTGGGTCCCAGTCATCGAGTACATAGAATCGAAGTACGAGGAGTTCCTGAATGCAGAGTCGCGTGTAATGAGACGACAAATACCGGACAGTCGAGTACACTGTTGTCTCTACTTCGTCGCTCCATCGGGACACGGTTTGAAGCCACTCGACGTCGAGTTTATGCAACGTCTTCACGATAAAGTAAACATCATACCGGTGATCGCCAAAGCCGACACGATGACACCTGACGAGTGTTCCCACTTCAAGAAACAAGTGAGTCTCGTTCCTCGTCTACCGTCGTGAAATACGAGTCAGCTCGAATTTCCAAGAACGCGTTGAGATTTAACTCTTCATCGTGGATCGACGCAAATTCTCATCTTGCATCGTGCAAAGAAACAAATATCTGCTGACGCAGATTTCATTCAAAGATATTAAAAAAAAATATATATATATATATTTTTTTTATTAAACGAATCTTTTCAGAAGATATTTCAGATATTTTAACGGATGTTTCGTCGTATTCGATGCGAATTTTTCAGATATTGAACGAGATAGCTCAGCACAAAATAAAAATCTACGAATTTCCGGAGGTCGAGGAGGAAGAGGAGAGTAAATTACACAAAGTTCTCAGGGACAGAGTGCCATTCGCTGTGGTCGGTGCCAATACGGTTGTCGAACACGACGGGAAGAAAGTACGAGGCAGAAAATATCCTTGGGGAATTGCCGAAGGTAGAATCGTTAATTTTTTTTTATTTCTTAAATATTGTTTTGATATTCGTACTGACGTATATTTTACTTCTCTTGCAGTCGAAAATCTTGAACACTGCGACTTCATAGCACTGAGAAATATGGTGATAAGAACGCATCTTCAAGATCTCAAGGACGTTACAAATAACGTTCACTATGAGAATTTCCGATGTCGCAGGTTGGCCGGTCTCGGTGTCGACGGCAAACCGACGAGGATTTCAAACAAGTAAGCGACGATGGTCGATCATAATTTTAAGGTTTCGAGTGGCTTACAAATCCGAGCGGAACGCTGCGATATTTTTAAGTATACTGCGTGATAAAATAGCAAAAAGAAAGACATTTCTTTTTTTATATAAACCACGTAGAATTAAAAAGAACGTAGATAAGAGCTGACGTCCTGAGAAGCGTTCGTAGAAAGCTTCTTTTATTTTGTTTTCTTAATTTTTCGTTACTTTTAATTACCGAAAAATATATTTTTTAAATACCAGTGCAGAGAAACAAAGCTTGTGCATGCAAACTAATGAAAGAAAACGTAAACAAAAAAAAAGAAAGTAATAGAGATCGAAAATACTATACGTAGTCCCATAAATCGTCGATCTAGAATTTGACGAATTCGGTGAAATTGGAGAATTTCTTTCCCAAGAATCGAGACTCAGGACCGAATCGATAGTCGATAACACGAGCTCGAAATCACACTCGTGCTAACGACTTTTCGGACCTTAGATTCGATGAGAAACCAAAAAATATCTCCTCTTTAGACTCGTCGTCTCGTTGTCCTCCCTCTCGGTAATCAAATTTTAATGGTAAATTTCTCCATTGGCTAGTTTGTGCCCTCCAGGAGTGATGAACAGTTTCATGACAGTGTGGTAAGTCCGTTTTAACGAGGGTTTTGCCGATACTTTGTTGTTATTTACTACTTGTTTTGTGTGCACAAGTCTTTATGAAACTTTTCTATCTGCATTTTCGTTCCTAGTTTTGTTTTATTTTGTTCTTTTTTTCGCGACTTAGACGCGTACGGGGCTCTTTGGAAAATTGCATCGACGTTATTTGACGACTTGGAGGAATAAAAAAGGAATTTTGCAATCCTACGCTTGAATTATGTCACAAAATTTCTTAGGGGTAGTTTCAGCGAGAAGGCTCTAACAGTGTAGCAGTCGGTGAGCCCTGTAGAATTATCGTGTTCGATACACACGTGAGCTAAAATAAGTTAATGAAAACATGAGCGATGTACAAAAGTTGGGCAATCGACTAAAATAGAAACAACTCATGTTTCAATCAGGAAACAAATGAAATTAAGACCCAATTGTGTTTGCGAAAATGTAAGGAGAAAATAATTAATGAAAGATCTATGATAAATTAATTGGATTTGTATAATATTCAAACGTTACAATCAATAAGACACAATAATGAAAAGAATGAGGGAATTAGTTCAGCGAAAAAAATGTATACGACAATTTATAGGATTTGATGAATTAATTTTGTATTCAGTAATGGGATCGAGCATTAAGACAATAATCAACGAAGCAATTATTCGAAAACAGTCAAACTTTTTTCAACTTTGACTATTCTGTATCACTCTATTCTCCTCGACGTCCGACCACGACTGTTCAACTATTTTAGTTTTTTTCGTTTTCTATCATTTTTTGTTTTCATTATTATTATTTGACGCATAAAAACGCTGCAAGTTTGCCTGCCGCTTAGCTGTTATTCGATAGTGTCGACGGTATCGCAAGAAATTATTGAAAAATAAGAGAATTACTAAATTTACTAAAGTAAAGTAAACATTGCGATCTTCGTAACGCTCTCCGGGGTCGTAGTGTTCGATCCGTGTCATTTGTTTTTTCTCGTTTCAGTACTACTTAGTCGTTCGTAGTATTTGATTATCTCGCAATTAATAAGTTTAACGTGCCAAAATGTAACCTCTTGACGTTTCTCTTTCAGGAATCCTCTTGCTCAATTGGAGGAAGAGAAACGCGAACATGACAACAAGATGAAGAAGATGGAGATGGAAATGGAACAAGTATTCGAGATGAAAGTACGGGAGAAAAAACAAAAGCTCAAAGACTCGGAAGCTGATGTGAGTTTTGTTTATTTTTGTCTCCTTTCAACGATTATTTTCAATTAATTGTTTCAACGATTTGACGATAAATCCTCAGATTTGTAATGGGGAATAGTTTATTTTTAATACTGAAGAAATTTGATGAGACTTTTTGTCCTACAAGAAAATTTAAATTGAGTTTTTTCTAATTGAATGCTTTTGAAAATTCAGCTGCAGCGAAGGCACGAACAAATGCGTCGTTCGTTGGAGCAGCACGTGCGCGAGTTGGAGGAAAAGAGACGAGCTTTCGAGGCTGAAAAATCCGTTTGGGAGCAACAAACCGGTCACAGTATTGAAGAATTGCGCAGAAGAAGTCTGGAAGCAAATTCGAAAGAGTAAGTCAAGAATTTGTTTCTACCAACTTACAATTCGCATCATAAACATCATCTTATTTTTATCCGTGCCTCTCGTGATTGTGTAAACAAAAACATAATCGTTCTGTTGTTTGTGTGGTAAAAAGGCTTTTTTTCTCTTGTTTTACACTCGACCCGCTTCTTCATGGTAAATTTTAAATGGAATGTGATCAATTTCGAAATCGCCGTTGGGTTATGGGAAATTGGATCGAGGAGAGAATCTCTGGGTTAGAAGATAATTCATAAACCGTGCCAGAAACACCAAATTAGTTTTCCAAACTCAATGTAAATAATAAAAACAAAGCAGTACTTTATTACTAATTTTGTTTCGATTTTTCAGAAGTTAACAATTCGAAAATAAAAGAAAAGCTAACAGTTTTCTGCTCGGGATAATTTCCCAAAGGACTCTCCTCACTAAAACGAGTAAATTTATTTTTAATTACTTCATATGGCTGAAGCCTTACATTTTTTTGTTGATGTGTGGGGGTAGAATTGTGAGTAATTAAGGTTTGTCGAACGGGTGCTGGGACATTAGATACAAAAAATACAGCAAATGATTGATAATTGATTCGTTAAAAAATTGAGAATAATTATACAGACCACCTCCCAATAGAAAATTATTAAATATTTTCTCAATTGCAATTACAAAATTTTAATTCGTCCAAAACATTGAAAAGTCGTTAATACTTTCTTTACTTCAATTTATTGTATTCCCATTTAGAATCTGATGTTTAATTTCAACTCTTTTTTTAATTTTTAATGCATGCAGCAGTTTTTTCAGATTGTATAAAAGGCAAGTTATGTGACAGAATAGATAAATTAATATGTGTATAATATGAACGTTATCATACTTTTGATGTAAACGTGGACGCAAGAAATCACTCTAAACTCGATGTTTATACGTTTGGCCTCGTGACCAAAAATTTATGAAACTTAGTTTAAAATCGAGAAATCCAATGGGACGCAGAATTGCACAGCTTTTTGAATTGCAGAACTTGGCGATGGAAACAATCTTACTTAACAATGATAAAATGCTCATCAAGACTGGCTTAAAAATCAAAAGTTGCTATAGAAAATTGTATTCGTATATAAATAATAGCATTCAATACCATATCGTTTCCCAACGAGAAAATAATTAAAAAAATATTATCGCATGTCTCAAATCAATCCCTACTGTTCCCTCAGCCCTGCTTAGTTCCAATTCTCGCCACTAGCGGCGCCACCTCACAATCTTCCTCCAACCACGTGCTTGTGCATATCTCATAATTTCCATTTCCTCAAAACTTCAAAATCATTCCACAAAAGCCAAAAAAAAACAAAAAATTCAAAAACCAAAAAAAAAATTCAAAAACCAAAAAAAAAAATCAAAAACCAAAAAAAAATTCAAAAACCAAAAAAAAAATTCAAAAACCAAAAATAAACGTCTATCTTGATTTATCACAATTCCAGACTGTTCTTTCAAACTTCTACGTAAATTTATTCTACCATTATTTTCTAACTAACGATTCTAACAAAAATTTTCTTACCATCGCCACGTTCAAAAAAATTCTCTATATCTTTGCCACTAGGCTAGCATGGATAATTCGCGTTCCCAAAAAAATCAAAAACAAAGATAGCTCGCAAAATTTATAAATATTGCCTTGGAAGTGTGCGAGTGTTTTTCTTTCTTTCTTTCTTTCGTTTTTTTTTTTGTTGTTTTTTGTTTTTAATACAAAAATAGCTAGTTTAGTATTGTGAAACGCTTGCTGCGCTTACATGTTGCTGTTGTATACGAAAACGCCGGTGTCCATTCAAATTTAGGACGGGCTCCGTGTCGTCCGAGGGTTCAGCCGGTGGAGGGGGTACATTGAGGGGTTCACGAGGATTAGGAAGTCTTCTACGCCGTCACACCAGTTTCAAATCACCTCAAGACAACCCCACACAGATACAGCTTGTTATTCAACATCCCGAGCATCCTTAATACGTTTTCTCTTTCTCTCTTTCTTTTTTCTTTTATGTTTATTTTTTTTTATTATTATTATATAATTGTGAGGTTTTTTATAAAAAAAAAAATAAAATAAAAACCCAACAGGACTGTAAGCTACGAGTCATTGCTGTGACCGTGGTATATTTTTCTTTAATTAATATCAATTTTTCAAAAAACAAAACAACAACAAAAATATCAAACTTTTCTCCAACTTCGTCGGTTTAAAAAAAATTGTACATTTAGGCGAATTATTCGAACGTCCTTTTTCTTTTTCGTTTGTACTTGTAATCTTTTTCTTTGTTTATTTGTTATTTTTCGAATTTTAATACCACTGACACAGCAATAGAAAGCCCAATCGTCCTTTTATTGTCATACTTGTTAGAAAATCATGAAACACGCGACTGTGTAGAAGAATTGTTTAATGAAAGTTCCTCACTTCCTCCCCCCCTCTTTCATAAAAAAAAAGAAACAAGTAATAATAATAATAATAATAATAGTCAATGGCCGAATTTTCCGAGCCATATTTTTGGCATTTTGTTATATCGAAAAAAAACGTAAGAAAAAGCAAAGAGGGCGAAAAAAACGTCATTAAGATTAAAAAAAAAAAAAAAGAAAGAAAATTAATATGTGAAGCGTGTCTATGAGATTAATAGCTGCAGTTTGTTTGTTCGTTATTCTTTTTTTTCTTTTTTTTTTCTTTTTTTCTTTAATCGCATTTGTGCTTCGCAACACGACCCGAAAAACTCCGAAAGTGCGCGACTGAAAGAACGAACAAAAACAATAAATAACGAAAAATAATCTACAAAAAAAGAAAAGCAATAAAAAAAAGAGAAATGAAGAATAAAAAGTGAAAATTCGTAGAATATTTATCAAAAAACGTTTTGTAGAATAACAAGCACTCCATTGTAAACTCTGTGCAAGCTGTCGAGATATGGAATTTTCTCGAGCATGATAGTCGAAAAAAGAAAATGGGAAAAAAAACAAATTCTTGAAAAAAAAAACAAATTCTTGATTTTTTTTTTTTTTGTTTTGTTTTCTCTCGTTCGACAATTTCGTGAAACGAACGAGAAACAAAATCGCGAAGAATTATCTCGCCGGGACAGCTTGACAGAGGATTAATCATCTTCTTAATAATACTAATTAATTCACGAATCGATTGTAGATTATTGTCAATTTTCATTTTTTTTTGTTTTTTTTTTATTTTTTTTTAACGTTTCGACCATTTTTTTTTCCTGTTTTTGTTTTGCGAATAAACTTAATGCTTTGTATCATGATATCGACATTTTTTACTAACCAAATCTTCGATCTTAAGGAGCCAATGATCGAGACGTTGTCGCGAGCGATCGTTCGAGAATGCTGCTTTTTTTTTTCATGAATTTCGAAAGAAAACAAAAATTCTCGCTCGTTCGTTGTAAATTTTTACTCATTGCTGTTCGTATTCTCATTTTTTTTTTTGGCTTGCGACTCGTCGACATGACAAATTATTTCATCGTGTACGAAGGCAAAGAGATGCAATAATGAAAAGCAAAATAAAATTTCATTGAAAAATGAAAGGAAAAGAAATTTTATTCTTCATTAATTATTATTATTATTCGATCGAGCTTTTGTCCTTTTAGTAAATTTGAAGGAGATTGAAGAGTGTATTACGTGGTTTCTCTTCGCGTTGGATGACTAGAGTCGATATTCGAGGACGTATAAATAATTAAAATTAATATTTGTAAAAAAAAAAAAGTCACAAAATTTTGTCGAATTTATGAGAAAAATTTTTTTTGACGTAACTCGATTTTGTTTATTTTGATTTCTTTTTTTGGATTATCGAATTTACGTGTCGCGATGTTAATTATGTGATTAATCGATTAATAATAATATCCTTGACAGCAGGCATGCGGTGTTTGATATTCTTGACGTCAGAATTGTTGAAAATTTGTTTTTTTTTTGTTTTTTTTTTTTGTTTTCTCTCGATCTAATCTGCGGCATGTCTATAATCGTCGAATTTGCTATGTTGGCATGATCGGATATCGTTGTGCAATAATTGTAAGCAAGTACCTAGGGACCTCGTGATCGAAGTTGGAGTCGATGGGAAATTTTTATCCGCGAAATTTGACAATTTAGAAAAACAAAATGAAAAATCAATCTCACTGAAATTTTTTTAAGAATTTTCACAATTTTTTGTAATCCCAGCTTCGTCAAAATTGTCGAAATTCTTCAAGAAGAACCGAAGTAAACGAACTTTCTTTTCGTACGAAAGTAAAATTCGTGTCGTGACTTTGAAATTTCTTTAAAATTCCAAATTAATTTCCCCCAAAAAATTTGAAAAATGTCAACCTATTTCTCCACTTCCCATCGAATCCAACTTTTCCACGGGAAAAAAGACACGCTGTATTAAAAGTCTTCGATGAACAAAATTTCAAAACCTTGACGTCTTGTTACAATTAAAAAAAAAAAACAAAAAAAATCCAAAAAAAAAAGACAAAGACAAAATTTTAAAAATCGCGTCGACGAGACAAAATCAACCCCACCATACATTTTCATAGCTTTTACGCTTTGTAGCTTAATCGCACAAAATCGTGGATTTAAGATTTCGATTGACGAATCGAAGAAAAAACAAACAAAAAAAAATGAAAAAAAGTCGTCGAAAAAAATAATAAAAACGAAGAGAAAGCCACGTTAGGGATTCTCGAGGTGATGATTTGATCGACGAAGTTTTACGCCACCTTTTTCCTTTCAGGGCTGTTGATGGCAAGGACAAAAAGAACAAGAAGAAAGGACTCTTCTAATCGTCTTCGCACATGCCAAATTCCAAAAACAAACAAAACAAAACAAAACAAAAAATGAAACAAAAGAAAACAAAGCAAAGAAAAGAAACAACATCGCAAGTCGCGTTCCAGATTTCGTCCAATTATCGTCGAATCGCTTGGAAAAGAAATCTCCGACCGATTTTCATTTTGCGTTCTCCTCCATTTTGCGTTCTTTTCTTCCAAACTCGTGTCGATAACGAGATCACTTTCTCCCCGAATAATCTTCTCTTCCTACTCTCCCCTTTCCCTTACCTCTCTTCTTTCCCAAAACTGCACAGTGAAAAAGTTCCAAGTTTCATTGTAAAAAAAAAAAAAAAACAGAAAAATACAAACTTTGATAAAAAAAAAAAGAAACACACACACACACACACAGACAGACAGACACAATACACAGGACCGCAGTTTTTGTACATGATAAACGATTAATTTTAAGCGAACTCATGACGGTGCGATGTAAAGAAGAAGAAAAAAACAAACAAACAAGAAAAAAAGAAATTGAACAATTGCGAAAACAAAAACAAAGAAAAAAATCAAGATAAAAGGAAGCGAAACGTAGAGAAGGAGGGAGATATAGATAGCGATGATAAAACGACGATACGCGATTGTCACCGGCCATAATTAACTTTGTAGCGAGAATACGATAAACAAAACAAAACAAAACAAACAAACACACACGCGCGAAACACAAAAAGAAGGCAAAAACTGAAGATAAGAAAAAACGAAACGAAACAAAAAAACGAAGATTATAAGTCTAGAATATTTCATCGGGGAGCTTTTGCTTACGCATCATCGAAGGAAGAAATGTTTTCCGCTTGTCCCTGCCACGATACGAGAAAATTCAAGAAGGAAAAAAAGAGAGAGAGAAAAAAAATGGAGCGAGAAGAAATGGAAAATGAAGAGGAGAATAAAAAGGAAAAAGAAAAGAAGGATATACGAAAAAGGCAAAAATAAGCAGAAGAGATAGAAAGTTGGATTTGCCGGATTAATCACAACCCTTCGCCCTGGCTCCTCCTCCTCCCCCCCCCCTTCTCACCCCCTGCCCGCCCCGACAGTGGACTACTATTTTTTATTTATGTTAATTGTATAAAAATAATATTTAGAAATATATAAATATATATAGCCCGACCGATGATAAAACAGAACAGAACAGAAGAAAAGAAAAGAATAATTAAAAAGGAAACAAAAAAAAAGCAAAAAAAATGGAAAAAAAAATACGCGAACGTAATTTTATAAAAATGAGTTTAGTTTGTAAGCCGAGTACACGTGCGTCGTATTTTGCCTATAATGTATAACGCGACGAATCGAATTTTCTCCGAGCGAGAATAGAGGAAATGGAAAAACAAGAGGAAACGAAAGAAGGAAGATAAGGAAAAGAGGAAGGAGAGGAAGAAGGACAATGGAGAGAAACGATTGGAAAAGAAGAAACGAAACGCACGTGTGTGTGTGTGTGTGTGTGTGTGTGGGTGGGTGTTTGTATATTCGACAAAATTTTCTCGAAGCGAAAAGAACGAAGCATGGATAAAGGAATTGAAAATTATTTATCTCCTTTGTTTTTATCTCTTCCTCTCTCTCTCTCTCTCTCTCTCTCTCTCTCTTTCTCTCTCCCTCTCTCGTTCTCTCTGTATGATCCAGCCCGGTCGGTGCTTTGTGCTTTTTGCTCCGAGAATTAAGCCTACATATATATAATATATAATAAATTATAATATAATTGTATATATATATATATATATATATATTATTATTATTATATAAAATAATATTATAATTATATTATGATATAATATAATATTATTATAATATATTATAATATTATATAATGTAATAATATTATATTATAATATATAATAGTAATATAATAATATAATAACATAATATTATAATATATAATATAATAATATAATATATATAATAAATTATAATATAATTGTATATATATATAAATATATTATTATTATTATATAAAATAATATTATAATTATACTATAATATAATATTATTATAATTATAATATTATAATTATACTATAATATAATATTATTATATTATATATTATAATATATAATAGTAATATAATAACATAATATTATAATATATAATATAATAATAGTATAATAATATAATATATATATATAATAAATTATAATATAATTGTATATATTATTATTATTATTATATAGAATAATATTATATTATATTATTATAATATAATATATTTATATACATACATATATATTACAATTTATATATATATATAAATTTATAAAAAAGATGGGCGATTAATGGAAAAGCAAAAAATAATAGAAGCGAAAGAAGAATGAATTTAAGAGAATTAAAAAATCGGCTTCCAATAATCTCATGCGACAAAACTATCGTACATATCTCGTATGAAAAAGTAAAAGCGAAAAAGTAGACAAAGAATGAAATCACACACACACATACACACACACGTGCGCGCACACAAAGGGAAAAGAAAAATTGCATAACGCGAGAGATCCGTCGAATTGTGAATGTACGTAAGGCTCGTTCGTCGTTGTATTTATTCGTGAACAAGAAAAAAAAACGCAAAGAAAAAGACAAAAAAAAAAAACAGAAAATTAACGAGAAAATTATAATCAATTTTTTTTTTCTTTCTCGTAAAGCTTCGTCGTGCCATTGTTTTTCTTTCTTTTTTTTTGTCTTTTCTCGAAAAATCTAACCGCCATAAAACACCTCGACACACATACACACACGCGTTTTCTTTCTAAGAATTATTGACAGACTCGACTGTTGTAATAAAACAAAAAAAAACAAAACAACAGAAACAGAAAAAATAACGAAAAATCTTGAAATACGAAAAACTAACAAAATCATTGTCAACCGAAAACACGCGCAAAAACGTGAATTCTCCGTTTAATCTGAAATTCGAGATCGAAGAGAGAAAAAAAAAGAACACTGCCAATAAAGATTGCATCGATGTGAATATTCGCTTTGTCATTCGTTCGTTCGTATCTTTATTTTTTTTTTTATTTAAAACAAACAAAACAAAAATATATATATTATAAAAAGAAAAAAATCGTAGCTCGTAATATCGTCGTAATTTTAATTAGGGAAAGAAAAGATCGAACAGCTGCTGTTTTTTTCGTAAAATTCGATGTTAAAAATTTCTTTTTTTTTTCTATTTTTTCATTCTCCTTCTTTCTCGTTTCAAACAAGTCCAATCAATTTGTATAATCGGCCAATTGTCCAGTTATATATATATTTCTATAATTTCCCAATGCGTTTATTATAATTTTTCGAATGAAAAGATAGAAAACAAAAAGGAAAATATTACCGAATCGACGTTGAGGGAAAAATATTTTTATTCTTCGATTGGGATTTCGAAATCGATAACGATGAAATTATCGTCCGTTCGGCGGACGGAAAATTCTAATAGACAATTATTAATCGTTCGTCGATGACCCAAATTGTTCGTTCAACCGCGTGAGAGAGTGCGAGCCAAGCTGTGGAAAGAAAAAAAAACACCTGACAACGATCGACGACGCTTCGATAATCGACGATAATCCGATACGCTCGAATCCGTCGTGCAAACATTCCTCGACCGATTTCTCTCTCGTCCTGTTTGCGACGCATTAACGAAATAATTCCGCCAAAAATTCGTAACGAAGAATGTCTTTCTAGCCACGTATTCGCCAAAAATATAACGAACGAACAATGAATAATTCACGTTCGAGGAAAATGGATTTATTGTATCGATGTTGAATTTTTTTTTTTTTTTTTTTTTTTTTTTTTTTCATTTATTTAAAACAATTTTTTTTTCTTTTTTTTTTTGTATGGAAATTTTTTTCGACACAATTTCAATTTTGTTTATTTCTCGATGGGCCTAATCGACGCCGCTATTTTCCACTAGACCGAAAACTCATAAATGTACTTGGGTAGTTTGCTTTTTTAACGTCTTTTTCTAATAAAATTTTTGAAAAAAAAAGAAAAGCTTTTGCGAAATTTTCGATCACCTTTCAGAATTTTTGTGGGAAGTTTGAGCAATTTCTTTTTTTTTGTTTTTGTTTGATTATTGATAGAGAAGGTTGTACGAAGGGACGTTCGAGGTTGGATAAATTATTTTTAACGACGATTATTTTGTGTGCAAAAAAAAATGTTCGTTTGTTTTTTCGGCTTTAATCGAGTCGAACTTTCCATTCGTGTTTGGGAAGAAGAGTGCGAGAGACCCTCGTGGGCTTCACGGAATGTCGACGAATCCTGCGAGTGACATTCTTAACGAAAAGTAGGTGTCCATTGGCGTCGAGCTCGAAACGTCTTTTCTAAATTTTCTAAATATTTCTAGTTCAAATACGAGCCAGACTGGGTAAGTAAGGCATCGATAATTTTTTATCTGCAATTTTTTTATATAAATACAAATTTTTATTTCTCTACAAATGAAATGAAATAAAAAAAAACAATTTAACGAGACAGAATATTTATTATTTTTTTATTTTATTTTTTATTGCAATAAAACGATTAATATTTTATTGGTAACGATAACAAAATAAATATTTCTCTTTCAAATACAAGCCAGACTGGGTAAGTAAATCATCGATCATTTTTTATCTTCAATTTTTTATACAAAAACAAATTTTTACTTCTCTACAAATCAAATGAAATAAAAAAAACAATTCAACGAGACAGAATATTTATTATTTTTTATTGCAATAAAACGATTAATATTTTATTGGTAACGATAACAAAATAAATATTTCTCTTTCAAATACAAACCAGACTGGGTAAGTAAATCATCGATCATTTTTTATCTTCAATTTTTTATCTTAAATTTTTTATACAAAAACAAATTTTTACTTCTCTACAAATGAAATGAAATAAAAAAAAAACAATTCAACGAGACAGAATATTTATTATTTTTTTATTTTATTTTTTATTGCAATAAAACGATTAATATTTTATTGGTAACGATAACAAAATAAATATTTCTCTTTCAAATACAAGCCAGACTGGGTAAGTAAATCGTCGATCATTTTTAATCTTCAATTTTTTATCTTCAATTTTTTATACAAAAACAAATTTTTATTTTTCTACAAATGAAATGAAATAAAAAAAAACAATTCAACGAGACAGAATATTTATTATTTTTTTATTTTATTTTTTATTGCAATAAAACGATTAATATTTTATTGGTAACGATAAAAAAATATTTCTATTTCAAATACAAGCCAGACTGGGTAAGTAAACCATCGATAATTTTTTATCTGCAATTTTTTATATAAATACAAATTTTTATTTCTCTACAAATCAAATGAAATAAAAAAAAAACAATTCAACGAGACAGAATATTTATTATTTTTTTATTTTATTTTTTATTGCAATAAAACGATTAATATTTTATTGGTAACGATAACAAAATAAATATTTCTCTTTCAAATACAAGCCAGACTGGGTAAGTAAATCGTCGATAATTTTTAATCTTCAATTTTTGATCTTCAATTTTTTATCTTAAATTTTTTATACAAAAACAAATTTTTACTTCTCTACAAATGAAATGAAATTTAAAAAAACAATTCAACGAGACAGAATATTTATTATTTTTTTATTTTATTTTTTATTGCAATAAAACGATTAATATTTTATTGGTAACGATAACAAAATAAATATTTCTCTTTCAAATACAAGCCAGACTGGGTAAGTAAACCATCGATAATCTTTTATCTTCAATTTTTTACATAAATACAAATTTTTATTTCTCTAAAAATCAAAAGAAATTTTAAAAAAACAATTCAACGAGATAGAATATTTATTATTTTTTTATTTTATTTTTATTGCAATAAAACGATTAATATTTTATTGGTAACGATAACAAAATAAATATTTCTATTTCAAATACAAGCCAGACTGGGTAAGTAAACCATCGATAATTTTTTATATAAATACAAATTTTTATTTCTCTACAAATGAAATGAAATAAAAAAAATATATTTTATTGATAACGATAAGAAAAAATAATTTCAAGTATGTAAAATGAGAATATTATAATTGTCGAGCTTGAATTAAAAAAAAAAAGAAAATATCGATAATAAATTCTTGAAGAATAATCAAAGTCGTGCGATAGGGAAAATTTTTGAAATGCAAATCGCTCGATTTATAAATTGCGTATCGTTGGCTGTTTAAATTCGGACAGTCGAGGCCGTGCACTTTGATAAATCGTGGCTTTACAAGCGAGGTGACAAGCTCTCCATAAAGTAAATCACACGAGTCACCTGTCAATTGTGTAATTCGACCCTTGTGGCAGTCAAAAGGAAAGAGACTAATTCACGTTGTCGTTTTGATACAACGTAACAATGGAAGGGTTAGCAGAGATAACCTCGTCGCCTCGAATCCTGACCTCGTCTTCCACCTCGGCTTTCTAAGACGAACAATAACAACAAAAGAGCTGTTATTCCTTTGTTCGCGTTAGGAAAACACATTTATTGTTATGAACTCTTTGGTCAATTTTTCAATAAACGAGGCGTCAAAGAAATCTATAAACATGCAAACTCTTAAAACTATTTTTTTAAAAAATAGCTAAACGATTCTAAATATTTTGGAATTTATTTGAAGGAAATATTTATCAACGTGTATTTAGTTTTAAATCAATTTTATTGTCTCCTATACAGTAATTTTTTTAATTATAATTCTCGTTTAATTATAATTTTATCTTATTTGACAGAATTATATCCTCGCTAATAATTATTTCATTAAAAAAAAACGCGTGAGATAAGAAATATATTTGAAATTGGTCGATCATAATCTGCGCATGCGTAGGGTTCGTACGCGCATGACAGTAGGGTCGTCGCGGGGAGCCGCAGAGTCGTTACGTTCTACCGCTTGTTCGAGATTGCGTCAACGAGTTACCCGCGAGTCTCGTTACCCGGTGAACACTGGATGTGTCTGGTTCTATAATTTATGTGAAACTCGTCCGATGAACACTTTTCCGGTAAACTAATCAAGCTCGTCGATTGATCGAGTACTTGTTTGCTGTACTAAAGAAATAAACGAATTTTTTGAGGTTATTTTTGTACAGGTTGCGGTACAGAATTTCTTTATTTTCGCGCGTTTTATAATCTTCACGAGGTCGAAATTAAATTCGCTCATGTGGCGCGATGCTATTCTTCTCCCCCCCCCACCCTTATCCCCCACTCCTCGTTCGTTTTACGAAGCGTACAGCGTGGTTAAGGCAACCGAGCGTCCACACGTTTTATTTCAGTTGAAGTCGGAGAGCGGCTTCGACTACGAGTTGGTTAAGTTTGCTGTCTATAGACGTCGTAGTATATATCGTTTTAATCGTGACAAGATCGTATGAACATTGTCACGTTCTTAGTAGCGGGGGAAATTCTTGACCGTACGAATTATCGTAGAAATCTTATCGTCGTTGGTCATAGTCCGACACGATCAATCGACACGTCCCTAAACTCGGGAAGTCAACCCAGTGACCGGAATTTTCATCCGTGAAAGTTTCACTTCTAACCTAAATTCTCCGTCTCTTTGCGGGTTTAACCGTTGCAACGAACGTAACCCAAAAACTCTCGATGCGTCTCTTCCAGAAAACGTTCGTTCGTCTCGAGTGTTAACAAGCCAAAAATTGCTAACGAATATTGTGACAAAAAAGATAAAACCTGACTGCAAGAGGCGACAACGAAGTGTGCAAGTTATTAACCCCGATCATATGATAATACATCGACGTCTCTTCAACGACATTGTCCTGTTACATAAACAACCGGAAGATTTTTAAAAAACGACTAATTATAAATTTGTGTGCATCGAACATTATTTTCCTATTTCCTTAAACAACCGGTTAAATAATTTAAAAAAAAAAACATTCGAGAGTGAACTTGTTGAACGTCATTAAATTTTTGCACATTTTGTAACACACGAAGCAAGTCGTTGGACGGTTAAACAAAATTCAAATTTCTTTAAAAAGTAAAACGTTACAATCATGTGGCCAAAAAACGTAGGAATACGAGCTTTGGAGTTGTATTTTCCGGCGCAATACGTCGATCAGTCGGAGCTGGAAAAATTCGATGGTGTTTCGGCAGGAAAATACACAATTGGTTTGGGCCAATCGAGAATGGGTTTTTGCAACGATCGCGAAGACATAAACTCGCTCTGTCTTACGGTGGTACATCGTTTGTTGGATCGTTACTCGATTGACCCACGTGACATCGGTAGACTGGACGTTGGCACGGAGACGATAATAGACAAAAGTAAATCCGTAAAATCCGTGCTTATGCAACTGTTCGAGCCTTCGGGCTCGACCGACATCGAGGGTGTCGATTCGACGAATGCCTGTTACGGCGGCACCGCAGCTCTTTTCAACGCAATCTCGTGGATCGAGAGCAGCGCGTGGGACGGCAGACTAGCCCTCGTAGTAGCAGCCGATAACGCAGTCTACGCTAACGGAAGCGCTCGACCGACAGGTGGCGCAGGAGCCATCGCGATGATCATCGCACCTGATGCACCTCTTGTTTTTGATCGAGGTCTTCGAGCTTCTTGCATGAGACACGCTTATGACTTTTACAAACCAGATATGCGCTCCGAGTATCCGGTCGTCGATGGAAAATTGTCAATACAATGCTATCTCAGCTCGCTGGACGAGTGTTATCGAAGATATTCGACGAAAGCTAACCTCAAAAGTCCAAACTCTTCCACGAGTTTGACGAGTTTCGATGCTGTGCTCTTCCACTCGCCGTATTGTAAATTGGTACAAAAATCATTCGCTCGATTGGCATTTATGGACTTTCTCAATGCTCCGAAGAGCGAGCTCGTTGAGAAATATGCCAATGTCGAAAAGTTTCATGGCACTAAACCCGAGGAGACGTACTTTGACAGAGACATTGAAAAAGCCTTTTTACAGCTAAGCGAGAAAGATTTTAAGAAAAAGACACATCCGACCTTGTTGATTGCCAATCAAGTTGGCAACATGTACACACCTTCTGTTTACTCTGGTCTCATCTCCCTTCTGATAAACAAACCACTTGCTGAATTGGCAAATCACAAAATTGGTGTTTTCTCGTATGGATCTGGTCTGGCATCGAGTATGTACTCGATCACAATTAGTCCTGATGTTGGAGAAGACTCCCTGCTTGCTAAATTGGTAGCTAAACTTGATTATGTAAGAACTGAGCTGGACAGTCGGAAAGCTGTGGTACCTGAGGAGTACACTAAAGTTTTGGCGCAGAGGGAAGAAAATTGTCACACTGTGCCTTTTGCGCCCAAGAGCGATACATCAGGCATGTTTCCTGGCACTTATTATCTGGATGCCATCGATGACAAACACAGGAGAACTTACAAGAGAGTACCCGTTGCATAATTTTAGTTTTTCAATTAATTAGACGAATTTATTATATTTGTTTCCATACCATCTCTCACTCCCTCTCTCTCTTTGCGTCTTTTGCTTTGACACTCAAGAAGCAAAATAAAAAATTGTATAACGAAATTTCATTTAGACACTTTTTTTATTTTGCAGGCACAAAATAATGTTCTGTAAATTAGTCTTATTTTTATTTCCGAGTAAATTCTCTCGAAGCTTTTTCAACATGCCAAATGAATTCTATTTTCCACGTTTTGATTATTTGGCTTTGCGAGTTACACTTTTTGTTTTCAAACAAAGATCTTGATAGACGAAGATGAGAAAAGTATTATATAAAAAAAGAACAAGAACATGTAATATATATGGTAAAGTTCTTCAAAGAATGCCACATTTATTTCCTACTTCTCATTGTAGGAATCATGGACTAAAACATTACAACTCGATCGCTCTCAAGTTTACAAAACCCATTTTTGATAAGGTTAACTAGAAATATCGAGAAGAATATTTCATTGATATTCCTTTCCTTTTCCAAAGAGTGACTCAATTTACAAGAAGACGACGCGAAAATGGCAAAACAACTTTTTGAACAATCTCTGCGATTTATAAAACCGTGCCTTATAGATATCGCAAATTTATTGATCAAAGAGTTTGAAATAATAATTTTCACTCGACTCTTGAAATATAATTCTCAAGCTCTCTTGTTTCAAACTTTAAACGTGCAATAGCATTTTAATCGTAGCAGATATCAAATGCAACAGTTTATACAATGAAGCCTATTTCTCATTCCCTGTGAAACTTTTGAATTCTTCAATACGGGCTAAAGGATATTTTTTTATTAAGCTTTAAAAAAGCCCTGCATTTTCAGACTTTCTTAGCAGAGTACCTGTGACTTTGAAAATGGAATATCCGCATCAGGAAGAAATGTATTTACATTTGAAAAGAATGATCCATGTACGAGGTCCAGAGTTTTGCCGATAGACAAATTTCTCTGTTATTAGGAAATTTGCACTAAACCCCTAAGTTTCAAGAATATGTATATGTATATGTACAGATGACACGAGCACCATGAAGCCCAAAAAACATATAACCGTCGCGCATTACGATTCAAGATTCAATCTGTAAAAACACCTCATGAAAGTTTGAAGGAAAGAAAATTACGTGCAACGATATTTAACGATACGAAACTCACGTGGTGACGGTTGTATACAAATATTTATAACTGTTTTTACATATATGTTAAGCCCTCGACCATCGTCGAATAAAATATTGTCTATGAAAATTTGCAACCAGTAACGCAAGCCATTTTTATTTGTATTTACTATCTTCCTTCAACTCTCGCCGTTTCCAAGAACAAGTTTTTGAGATGAAAACAATGGGAATGAAAAGAAATTAGTTCATCATCAAGGTACGTATTTTAATCAACTTTCCAGTACATAAATTACTAAACAACAATGAAAAATCTTGTATCCAAGTGTGCGCTAACAAATTCTTATACAACGAATGGTTCAATCTGCCCAAAATCTTAATGAAGTCGTGCATTTTAAAGTATAATCCCATTACAAAAATAATTATCCTACGCCTCTGCTATTGTTCAATTTGTCATTGCTATACAATAAGTTATTAAGTAGAGTTCAAATCCATAGTGGATTTAAGACAGGTGTCATGATTCATTTTCAGAGAAAAATATTGCTTCGTTGTGAGAATGAGTATTAAAGGGGAAAAGCTAATTAGCCTACCGATCCTAAAATTGGATATGAATTTTTCATACGCATTGGAAAAACAATTGAATCGAGTCAACGAGGAAAATAATATCCGTCTCGATGCATATTAATACCGTCTCTGGCCTTAGGCTAAAATAAATAATTGGAAGATTCGACCTCAATGTCATGGAGTTCAAAAGCCAATGGTGCATTTGCACCTGTTCGATTCGTGTATAAAACGGAAACGAGGCATATCGTACGATGCAAATTTTCTCCGACAGAGTTAAATATATGTCCGATGAATGTTTCATCGACGTGCATACATCAAGTTCAGGGACTGTTGCGGTCTGATAAAGTGACAAGGAGAATGTATTCTCACGCGTCTAATTATCGTCGTCGAATCAATCTGTCGGTTCGAGACTGCGCTTGGGACAAAAGTCCCTGACATGCCAGAGCTCGAATATCGTTTAGACTTGCATGAAAAAATGTATAAATCATGATAACCAATGAATCTACGAGAATTTGTAAGAACAGCCCGAACATGTAGTCAATTCTCGACTGTTGCCGAGTTTTACAATGTCCTCGGTGTTTGTCTTGAGCTGACGATTCTCGTGACGTTTCTGAGACAATGGAAAAAAGAAATTATATAAGTTAGATATGGTTCCGAAGCAACTATTTGTTGAAATTAAAAATTGATTCACCTTGAGCTCCGATGCCATGCAGTAAAAAATTGTATCTATATTTGTATTTTCTTTGGCTGAAGTTTCGACGACGTGTAGAATTTCCGGCAGACACGTACAAACTGCTTGGGCTTCTTCTTTTTCAACTTCTCGCAAGTCCTCGAGGTCGCATTTGTTACCTGAAATAAAAATGTTATTTTTGTAAATGAAATTTTTGTTATTGCCCCTGAAGAACTAAGTTTAAAATATTAGATGAAACGTATTTTTTTAAAGGGATTAAAAAAATATAACATCTCATAAATTACCATAAACCGTCGAATTTGAGACATACCTACTAAAATCAAAACTACATGCGATGATGTGTATCGTCGCACCTCTTCGACCCATCTCTGTAGACTCAAAAAACTCGATCGTTTCGTTATATCGTAGACTGAAATGGGAATAGAGAAAAAATTACATGTTTTTTAATTGGAGATTTGTTAAAATATTATTTAAGACACTAACCACAAATATGTCATATTTACCGACGATTATGCCATTAGCGGATCTATAATAACTTTGCGTTATAGTGCGAAATTTTTCATGACCTGCTGTGTCCCAGATTTGCAGCTGAAAGTAAACAAATCTAATCGTTAATTTATTATACAGAAATAAGTGCAGAGATTTTTCGGTTCAACATTTCCTTGTACACGTTACTGAAAAATGATCCTATATTTAAATGTAATTCCTCATAATGTATCCTACCTAAAATAAATTTAAAAAGGTATTTCTTTTCGTTAATCTCCACCAACAACAATTTGTTTTAGTTGCAACTTTTACCTCATAACCTTGTTTCGATTCTAGTTGCCGATTAATCCACTGACAGCAGCGCCACTATGATCACATACCTGTCTCCAACAAGCACTTGTCATATACGAAACAATTAGGGGGATGTAACGAGTCCTGAGTCATCAATTGTGCAGTCATTTTGATCAAACCGTAATTTTAGTTTTTAACGATTATTGAGAATTAGTCCATTCTTTAATTTGAACGAATAATTATAAGAACGGAGGTTACATTCCTACGAGAATTCCTTATCCATATAAAAGGTGTTTTAATAATTACAGCGATGAAACACACTCCAGATTGGTTTTATTTCCCATTCGCATACAATCGTCTGTACAATTTTTAGTATTCGTTGTATAAGAATGAAAAAATAATAATCACTGACCTTGACCCTCTTACCGTCAACCAGCACGGTTTTCATTGAAAAATCGACCCCTATAGTCGTACCGTGACGTTCGATAAATGTACCAGATCTGAATCTTTGTACTACGCATGTTTTACCCGTACTGCAATCACCGATCAATACGATTTTGAATAAATAATCGAAGTTATCATCGCCCGGACCTATCACGTCGTTCGGATCGAGATTGGACATTGCGTCGTTAATTCCATAAAATAGAGGAAGAAAAAGCACAAAATATCTCGACGAATAATATAAATTTTTGACGTTATGATGGTTTTATCACACTACCTATTATAGGTAACACCAGTCGTGAGAAGCTAAACGAATGGGAAGAAATTCCGCTGGATGGGGATAGGTCATATTAATCTCCAACGAAGTTCGCGTTAAGCCGTGAATCGCCATGATTGTTGAGAGATCACTTTCGAGATCCATCTGCGTTGGAATTGATGCTTTTTGCTCTCTTACCTGATTGGTCGAAAAATCGATCGCTCGATCTAATTAGTGCGTGGTCAGAACAAGGTACGAAGAGTCAATCAAACTTTTGGCTAGCAGAAAACGCAATTAAACTTTGCTTTCATCTTTCAATAATACGTTTATTCATTACTATTTGATAGAATTACACTTTTGAGGTATATGAGTTCGGAATGAATCGAACATTGGAAACAGCGCTTGCGTCGACACAGCCAATTAGAAGCAACCTACTCTCTGATTGGTTTGTCCTGCTTAACGCGAAGTGGCAACTGAAGTTGGCTACATACGGGATGAATGTAAACCTTCGCGCGGGAAATTCAACAGGCAAAATCCGTACATGTGAGAAATCTACCATTTAGAGGTTACGTTTTTCGCTGTTTTTCTGTGACAAGTCAACTTTTGATATGTACAGTCCACGAAGAATAAGTCGAATGTAGCACGGTCGATCATACCGCCTCGGTGTTTTAAATAAAACTACGGTGTAAATAATACAATGTGAACGTAAACAAAATTCAGATTATTCAAAATACATCATATATAAATGCGTGTCAAAATCTTTCTGCCTTTACATGTTGTCTTGAATTTTGTCTAATGAGCACTAGGTTGTTTTATCCAAAAACCCCAGGGAGCATATTGTTTACCATTTTTGTCCCGAGTTGCGCCACGAAATACTTTTATAGTCACACGTGAAATATCATCTGCAACAAAGAATCGTTCCACAACGAGCAACATAATTATTAAAAAATTTACATTAATTTAAAAAAATATATATTTTCTGCTATAAACCAAATACTGTGATTATATTCTGATGTGAATACTCAAAAAGTTGTGGATTTTCCTTCATTCGTTTATAAATTGTGACTTACCAATTTCTTCGTCAGTCTGACCTTCTTCTTCGTTTGTAGCACTTGGCCTGGTCGCATCAATCATTGTTATAGCCAGAAGAATCGACATGATCCACCAAAAGATTGCAGCCTGTCAAATCATACAAAATGTGATATAAATATTTGCAATAATATTCAGAAAAAGAAATAACTATTTAACAATCCATTAAAACATTTGATAATAAATTCATTATAACGTAACATAAAGTAAATTTGTAAATATCCTTTTTGCATGGATACTATTTTGTACACAATATTGATAATTCAACTCACTGATACTCTCATTGTCCACAAACCGAAGTGACACAGAATACTTTCTCATTGTGTGGTAAAGCACTCCTTTTATTCCTCGATCGATTACATTTAGAGCATGACGATGGATAAAAAAAGTTTTCTATTCATCCCAACGAAACAAGAGAAGGCGTCCCCTTTCTTCCCGGTGAAAGTAATTTTCTCTCCTACGTTTTTGTTTCGTTTATTAAGAGGCAATCGCCCAATTCGATTAAATTATTTACGTCGTACTAAATATATATCGTTTTATCAATTGGAACAAAACTCATTAGATTAATTACTCAATGTATAATTAAGGAATTATTATTTTAAACGATAATCATTTAATCATTTAAGCGATTAACTTTAAGAGCGTCACCATTTATCAATAAGAAATAAATTCTTTAAATAAGAATAAAACGATGGAACAAATGACACCATGACAAATTTCACGAATGTATTCTTTTTTTCATTTCTCATTACAATATGGAAGCCCGTACATTTGTTCGCTTGCTTTTTTTTTCTTTCTTCGTTATAGTGTATAACGTCTACTAAACGTGTACTCTCAACTGTGTATAACAGACAACGAGATTGGTATCGAGGGAAACCAAAAACATTGTTCACAAATATTAATCTACTTATCTAGAGCTCGATCAAAAAATCATAATTCATCTTTTCCTTATCTCCCAAAAAATTTCGTACAATTCTTCGAAACCAAAAAAAAAGAAACATCTCGTTTTGATACCAAAAGCTCGTCCCTAGAGATAATTTTCACTCGTCGCACGAACAATTTCTTTTCAATTATTTTCTCTTTATGTTACATGAATAGATTACACGATATAATACGTTATACACGTTCTCGAGAAACTGTTTTGCAGAAATGTTGTAATACGATCGACAATCTCGTGAAATGATAATTATTCGTTAATAACAATAATAATAATATCTCACTTCTGCAAACAAATTGCTTGTCCATCGTACGTACTTAACATACATATACATTTTCTTTAAATATATATAGTTTGTATTAATTCTGTCTTAACAATCAATATCCGTAACGTTTGATAATGTCGACATCGATTCTTGTCGCACTTTTTGTGGATGCGTTGGATTTGTTTATAGTAGATATATATATGTTTTTTTTGTATAATATTTATATGCAATACTCATCGCTCTGGTACACATTTCTGGAAGACTGCGATTACGTAGACAGTGATAAGAAATTCGATGGTGATTTTTATTTCGCAATCAACCATCGAGTTTCGAATAGATCAAAAATTCATTGAACAAATTTTTGATACCTATTTTTGTTTTTGCTCAAGTAGCAAAAATTGGCATTTTTTTTTATCATATTCACTACCTATACATTATTTAATACTTCTTATTATCTTCGGTAATTATTATCATCGTTATCAACGTAGTTCAAGAACGACAGAAAAAATTCTGTCCTATAGAGCCTTTTGCTGCAATTTAGCTGTGTATATTTATATAATAGTCTATTTTCTGTATAATGTACATACAATTCTCGGTACTCGATACTCTCTTTGCGACGACCTCTATATTTTCAAGAAGGTCGTTGGAAGACATTGGATTATTACTAAAAGTTACATACAATTGCATACAATCGCCTTGTCTTCTATAAATAAATAGGCTCGTAGTTGAGAAACATATCTTGAAATAATTGTACATACGAATGAAGTTTTTGGGCCAAAGAGCAATAAAATCCATGAAAAATCATCAAAAAATTGTACAGAATAGCGAGAAGACATTGTCATAATGATTTTATATAATCTCGTCGTCGTCAACGCTTAATGAGTAATTAATTAGATTTGTCGCAGTTCGTCTCGTTAATTATTCTACTCTTTGTCCTAAAATTATTTTCGTTTTCCATAATACACTTATAAAATTCAGAGATGACCTAAAGCAATGGCACAATAGTCGTGTATATATATTTTTATCCATTTTCTTATTGCCCATAATTTTTCTGCGATAAGATTTTTCTTGGAAGACATTGATTAGTCACACGGCTCTCATCATATTATTATTGTCACGAGCGGTGCTCACTCTATAGAGAATCACTGTGAAAAATTTCAAATCTTTCTTTTTTTCTTTCCGGCTCATTTTTCTTACGCATTGGAATCAACTTTTCAACTCCGAATCGCATTAGTAGTAATTTTATTTCTATTAAAATTATTATTCTTTTTGTTTTTCGAATAGAACAGCCGATTATTATGATGCTAAATGTAAAAAAGACGAATTGTTTGAAAAGAACGAGAAAGATTGAATAGAGAAAGTGATCAAACTTTGATTCCCTCGTATGAAGTTTATGAACAAAAAATTGAAGATATTAGAAACTTCATCCTTATTTTCAAATTTAAGAAATGAACAAATGCCGGCGTAAACTGGATGTCGTCGGTGATATATTCATGTTTTTTGTTATTTATATTCTTTTCTTCATCGACTATCATGAAGAACAGCTGCCGCATTAAGGATATTCTTTTCTCATCCACAAATAACTCTTTTCATTTTGTGTATATATTACTGTAACAATTTTGTCTAGGAGATTCTTTTATAAATACTGGTCAATCCACACTGTCTCGTTGCGACGATAAATGCATTAATAAGAAAATTCATAATAATAAACAAATCATGAAAGTTCATAGCAATCATCGTTACGCAAAAATCATTTTTATCACCACCAAGTACCAACGTTCGTTTCAAGGTCAATGCAATTATCGTTAATTCGATTCAGCATCAACACTCAACCTCGATTTTACTACATGTATATGTATAACTATATACAGGGTGTCCCATTTTTGTTTTTAAGGTACGATCGATCAAACATATACCAAGAAAGCTTAATACAGCTTTTATCGAAACAAAGTCTACGACCCTAGAAGAGGAAAACAAAAAATTAGAAACTTAACTTTTAACTTAAAAAATATAAACTCACGTTCATACCCAAAATTTGTAGACTCAGAACTTTGGCGAACCGTAATTTAAAATGGCCACACCCTCTATACATTTGTAATATGTAATTATAATGGAAGACACTTTGATTTCTTTTTTTTTCGAAGCTTTTGCAAAGCGACGACCAAAAAAGGATTCTGTTGCAATTAAGCTAGGCGACAGTGTTATATCTAAAAAAAAAATTATCGTATCGATCAAACGTGATAGCAATATCATCATTATCATCGATGCCCTCAAGTTCCAGACTAAACTGAAAAATAAATAAGACCATCATCACGCTCGAAGGAAAGTTCCAACTCCATTGGCCATTCTTATACCATTTTGATTAATTCTAGGACACGTATTGTAAAATTACATCCACTCCCTCAAATTTCTCGTTGCCTCCTTCTCAAACCTTCCAAGAGACCAAGGAAAACGAAAGAAAAAAAAACGATAGAAGCAAGATAAAAAGATATTTAAAACGGCAGCCCAATTTGGAAAGCCTTGATGAGGGCTTTACCAGAATCGTATACGCCTATAACCCCAAACAGTACCCCCAAAAATATGACAAAACAGTCGTAAGCAACCTCGCCATAGTCCATCGAGTTTCTCTTTAGTTTGAGATGAAAGTAACAGGGCCAAATGAACGAGAGCATCGTACCCGTGAAAGATCCAATGAATCCCATCAAGATACTAAAGTGTGGTATAAAAATGGCCATAAGAATGGTAAATGTGATAACCCCAACTCGCCATGCCAGGCCCCAAACTTTTAGCTCGCGATCGACGGTCCATATCGTCGGAAAAATGGTCTTCGGTCGTCCACGAAAGAAAGCTCTCTCCAGTAATTCGCAAGCCGCGTAATACGGCAACGGATACGAGAGCATCGCTTTTACAACGAGACAAAAATTAACCAAGCCCTTAAAACCGACAGACTGAAGATTATTCGTGATAACTTGTTGGGTGTCACTTTGAAAGGTTAGGAAGCACAGCCAGCCGAAGAGCGACTTGAATGCAGCCGCAGAAATGTGACTCCAGTTTAACATCCAATCGAACTTCGATCTATCGATCAGATTACCCTCGAGAGTCGGTAAAAAAATTTGCGAGGTATAACTGAATACGATGACCCCGAGGGATATCGGAAAAGCTTCCATGTCTATGGTCCATTTGACTTTAGACCAGCCCCAATCGCTAATTTGCAACAGGCAGTAACCCAATATTATCGCGTTTATGAACAGATGAGCCATCGTGCACCAAAAACTAAGTACCGAGACGTGATGAAGCGATTTTAAAAAGCCCAACGGTATGAGAAATATTCCAATTAGCATCATCCAACTTCGCGTGTCGATCGCGCCCTCTGGAAAAGTACCGATCATAAGATCGCCGCACACGACCACGTAAAGTATACAGGTCATCAGTAATTCGATTATCTGCGCCATGTTGACAGCTCTTGCTCCCCAACGTGGTCCGAAACATTCTTTCGCAATTGCGACGTAAGAATCGCGAACGCGTACCCTCTGTCCTGTTACCGTGTCGAGCTCGTAAAGGCACTCGACCAAGATCTTTCCCGTGTAACAACATATGTGAGCGACACCTATCATCGCTGCTATTGCCCAATAACCGCCCCGTAGAACGGCGAATGGCAATGAGACGATGAACATTCCCTGTGTTACAAAAAAATTTTAAGAAAAGGTTCCGATTAATATACTTTGCGAAATCTAATATATCGCACACCCAGATCTAAACGGGACTAACCTCGAAATTGCGATTTTTGTGTTAGCCTACTTAGGGGCTCACTGCAAAATCGCAATTTTTGAGTCAGCTCCCTTTAGATCTGGGTGTGCGATGTGAACACTCGCGAGGACCCTAGGGGCCAACCCCTAGGGGCTAACTCAAAAATTGCGATTTTGCAGTTAGCCCGTAGATAGGCTAACCCAAAAATCATAATTTCGGGTTAGCCCCCTTTAGATCTGCGTGTGCGATATATAAAATCCTTTATGGAGAGTTGATACGTGTGTGAGTGCGTGTGTGCATGAGGCCACCGCGTGTGGCTACGTTCAGGCGCCTCGGTTAAATATGATAAAGTCCTCTATGGAGAGTTGATATGTGCGTGTGTGCGTGAGGCCACCGCGTGTGGCTGCGTTCATGCGCGTTAGTGACGATGTGCGCATGTCGATAAAAATGTGTACGGAAATAAAATTATATAACCGTTAAAAATTCGAAAAATCTCACATTTTCAAATTTCTTTCAGATACTTTTGATAAATATGACGTGTTGAAAATTTTTAAATAATCTAATTTTAATAAAATGAACGTTTCTTGTTACCGAAAATACGAAAAATCGAAGATTTTTGTTAACTCTATGCTGATTATTATTTTCGCCGATAATTTTATCGCGTACTGGACAAGCTTTTGATAATTAATCGTTGAAACGTGTAAAACGAAGCTTATTATTTTAATTCTTTAATTTTAAATTAGAATTTTTTTCTAAACGAGCTATACCTGTATGGCATTGGTGACGTTCCAGGCAGCCTGCCACTCGTTTATCTTGACCCCAGGACCACCGAACTCGCCGCCCTCGTCGTACTCGCTGAAACCGCCGCTACTCATACTTCCGGTTCGAATTTTGTCCCTGTAAACCAACGATTTATTTACAGGTAAAAATAACTTTAAAAAATAATACTATATAAAAACACTAGAATTATACTTTTACTACATTCCATAAAATTAATTCAACTCCATACATTTTGAAAAACAATTATTTTATTTGATTTTTTAATCCAAAAATTTGAGTCATTTTTTTTTAAACTCTGTTCAACATAAATAATTATTACTTTTTATAAATTCCCCAAGAATAGCCAATATTAATAATAATATTAATAATAATAATAATAATATTAATAATAATATTATTAATAATATTAATAATAATAATAATAATATTAATAATAATATTATTAATATTAATAATAATATTATTAATATTAATAATAATATTATTAATAATATTAATAATAATAATAATAATAATAAATTATTATTAATATTATTATTATTATATTTATTAATATTATTATTATTATTATTATTAAATAATAATAATAATAATATTAATAAATATAAAAAAATTAAATAATAATATAAAAAAAAATTATTTTTCAAATTAAATTTGTATAATAATGTAAAATTTTATTTTTCAGATTCTCACCCGTTTCTCTGATAACTGAAGGAATCTTCGGCGATACCAGCGTTACTCTGACCTCCAAAAGGCTGCTCCTCGTTCATCATTCTCATCTCGGTATTTTCACCATTTTCGCCAAGAGCCTGAAAGCTACCTTCTTCTTGCGGTCGCGCCTGTTGGCCATATCCAGGACCGGGGCCGCGTATTAATTCCATACACGGACTATTTTCCGGCCATTTGGCCTTGAGAGTTTCCCACGCTACGCTCATCGATGCGCCCAACGACGGCAGATTGAAACCCCGAAAATTCGCCATTTCCAAATTCTTCTGAGAATTAAGAGAGAGTGAAAAATCAAACGTCTCGAACAGGATCGTTGTTACCAAAGAAAACAAAATCCTGGTATCGATCAGCACGAGGAAACGTCGAATCGAGAAACGAACAAAAAATTCGCCATTTTTTTTTTTATGGAAATTGCAATTATTATAATCGATCAATGATAGAGATTCGATCCATTTGTACACAAATTTTCGATTAATTTAGAATTTTAGAATTGTAAGATTTAAAAAATGTTATTTTGAATTTGATTATCGCAATTTAATTTTATTGCAATTTATTTCTCAATTTTCGAACGTTAATTTTGCTATAAATAAAATTGAATTTGTCTTCGATAAAATTAATATAGTTTTTTTTACTTTCTAATTGAAAAAAAAAACGAATAATTTTCGACCCGAGGAACAATCGTAATTGTAATTCGTTCAAAAAAAGAAGTAAAATATGATTTACCATTACCAGAAATTTATACAATATTAATAACAATCAAGAATATTATTTTAACAAAATTTTTCGGTTCAACGTTTCATTAATAAGCGATTTAATAATCTGTCGATTTTTAATTCCTAGAAAAATTCTTGACTCACCGTTTATTAAGAGATTATTATTATTTTCTATTTAAACACTTTTTTTATCGTCGATGAGAAAAAGAATCGACTCTCGACCGAATGAAATCAAAGGGACTCGGGGTTTTCACCTGCAACGTCGAATTCTTCTAATCTAAACGCTTCTGAGGCACTTGTGCAATTGTTCTTCATGAATTTTGCTTCTTTTTTCGTTCTATTCGATTTTGTTTTCTTTTTTTTTTTTTTTTTTTGTTAAAACGAGTTTCTAACTGCTAGGCCTGAACTACGTTATAACCGCATGGTTCACTACGTTCTAAAACACCACCGAGTCCCTTTCTTAGCGTAACGAGACCCTTTAATCGCGAAATTTCATTCGCGACCATTTACTTGGCAGAGCGATGATTTTCGGGGGTTGGGATAAGAATGGACCACACTGGCATCGAAATGCGCGCGTGTGCATGCGCCTGCGCAAGGATTCGATCAATGTGGTCCGCGAGAGGGAGAGATCGACGCTTCGGTCATGCGCAATCGGGTTTGGTGTCATGGCGTCGCGCAAGGGGTGGGGGTAACTTCGACTCCCGAGGGACAATGATGAATCGGACCTTTTTTTTTCTTCGTAGGCAAGATTTACTCCCATTTTCCGCTCTCCCGATAACCAATCACGTTCCAACAACCTAGATAGCTTTTCTTTTCATTGTATTTGAAAATTTTACATCTTGATAAAATTTCCTTTTTTTTGTCATAAAAGAAGCTTTTTTATTTGTAAAAAGAACATTAAATTTCTGAGATGGTTGATGATAAAATGGTAAAACTAGTTGGCAATGTTAAAGAAAAAATAAATTTAATTTTTTGGGATTTTTATGAATTGTCAGGGGAAAAAATTAATTGAAAAACATTGTTTTTTTTTCAATAAATAATGGAAATCGATTTATTTATTGCAACGTGTGTTATTTGAAAAGTTTACATCTTCATAAAACTTCTTTTCTTTTCATAAAAGTTTTTTTTTTCTAAAAATCAAATTTCTGAGATTTTTCATGACAGAATGTTAAAAACTATTTAAAAATGTTAAAGAAAAAATAAATTGGATTTTGTTTAGGGAGTTTACAAATTATCATGGGAAAAAATGAATTGAAAAACATTGTTTATTTTTCAATAAATAATGGAAACCAATTTATTTATTTCAATTTGCCTTATTTGAAAATTTTACATCTTTATAAAACTTCTTTTCTTTTCATAAAAGTTTTTTTTTTCTAAAAATCAAAATTTCTGAGATTTTTCATGACAGAATGTTAAAAACTATTTAAAAATGTTAAAGAAAAAATAAATTGGATTTTGTTTAGGGAGTTTACAAATTATCATGGGAAAAAATGAATTGAAAAACATTGTTTTTTTTCAATAAATAATGGAAACCAATTTATTTATTTCAATTTGCCTTATTTGAAAATTTTACATTTTCATAAAACTTCCTTTCTTTTCATAAAAGTTTTTTTTCTTCTAAAAATCAAAATTTCTGAGATTTTTCATGACAGAATGTTAAAAACTATTCAAAAGTTCTAAAGAAAAAATAAATTGGATTTTGTTTTGGGATTTTACAAATTATCGTGGGAAACATTGTTTTTTTTTTCAATAAATATTACCAACCGATTTATTTATTTCAATTTGCCTTATTTGAAAATTTTACATCTTCATAAAACTTCCTTTCTTTTCATAAAAGTTGTCTTTTGGTAAAAATCAAATTTCTGAGATTTTTAGTTAAAGAAAAAATAAATTGGGTTTTGTTTAGCGACTTTACAAATTATCATGGGAAAAAAATGAATTTAAAAACATTGTTTTTTTTCAATAAATAATTGAAACCAATTTATTTACTTCAATTTGCCTTATTTGAAAATTTTACACCTTCATAAAACTTCCTTTCTTTTCATAAAAGTTTTCTTTTTGTAAAAATCAAATTTCTGAGATTTTTAGTTAAAGAAAAAATAAATTGGGTTTTGTTTAGCGACTTTACAAATTATCATGGGAAAAAATGAATTCAAAACCATTGTTTTTTTTTTCAATAAATAATGGAAACCAATTTCTTTATTTCAATTTGCCTTAGGTATGTTACATTTCCAAAAAGAACGATCCACAATGAATATTTAAAATTTACAACGCCCCCCCTGTCCCTACTCCGCCACCACATTGTATTCAAACACTCGAGTTTGTCGAATATGGATTCGAATTTTATTTTCCTCTATCTGTTCACCCCTCATATTTTTCTCTTTCGCATAACACGCACGTGACTCAACATCGGTACAAGTGAGTTTTACAATTAAACAAAATGATAATCATCAGTCAACGGTAGAACCAGAAATTTCAATATATTTAGCGCCATAGTTTCTTTTTTTTTTTTTTCATTTTTCTTCCTTTTCTATTTTTCATATAATGCGTTACAACGCAAAAAGTGCCTCTTTCATAGCTGGAGATGAACCCCAGGAAATAGTTCTTATAGAGGAGAGACGTTGGTGAATTTTTCAACCCATGGTTATTCTCAAATCCCGACTATCGTATCTTTTCAAAATCAATTAACATTTCACATTTTGAACATTGTTGCGTAAAACGTAACATTGTTTTATTTTTAATTTGCAAGATCCGAGTCGATGATTTTTTGTCACGAACTTAACACTCGTCTCAAAGACTCGGTCTTCAACGCCGTGGTAGAAAATTCTTAAATTTATATACAATTTTGCAAAATTCACTCTCGCCTCCACTCAACGTTTTATAAATAAAAAAAAAAAGACGAACGACGGATAAACAGTAAAAATAGAACGCAATTTCTCGATTCGTGCATTAAACATTGCCATGATCGATGTTCTTTGTTGTTGCTTTTTTTTTCTCAATGAAAGAATAACGCTCGGCGCGATCTTGGCTTACATTTAATTATGTGATTGCGGCATTTCACACTTTCTAACCACTGATCATTTTATAATAATATTTGTATGTCGCTAAATGAATTGAAAAGCGTAGATAGTCGGAACTATCAATTTCTCTCTTTCTCTCGCTTCCACTCTCAGGCTTTTTTTTTTTGCTAAATATAAAACGCATTTATCGCAATAGTGAACTCGTTATGGTAACTATATTCGCGGTTCTTTCCGTGAAATGCCTTTGTACATGTAGGTGTGTGACATACAAACAATGGTAAATGTACAATTACGATAATAAAACTTTCGTACCAAAAAAAAAAAAAATAAAGAAAAACAATAAACCCAACGGCTACGCGAATCGAGGTAATGAAACCAAAATTTTCGTTCTTTTGGCTGTTACGACGAAATTAACATTTCTTTTTTTTTTCGTCACTAACGAATAATTGTACGATCATTGGTTTCATTATATCTCGATTTGCGCGATAATAACGAAAAATAAAATAAACAAGAAAACAGTGTGTAGTATTCCTCCCCTCATCCCATTAGCATCGAATGTCAAGTATTTTAGGAGCTAACGAAATTATATTAAATCACCTACAAAATTTTTCACAGGTTGCCGTTTTGTTTTTTTTTGTTTCTCCTCAACATTAGATAACTCCACGTAACAAGAAGGAAAGAGAAACGAACACGAAAGCATTTATTTGCCCTATAGAAATAATAATACTCGGAAATTTATTTCCAAGGACGCATAGCCATATACATATACACACACGCACATATATACATATATATGCATGTACACACAGACATATATATGTATATATGTAATCCCATTCCGCTTGTTTGCAAATGAACCTTCATTATTTCTCGCTTTCTCTTTTATCGAATAAAAATAATTATAGAGTTAATGCAAATTTCGACAATAAAAACTTGAACAATTTTACCACTAAACGAATCGATGAATTACAATTGTTTTTTTCACGTTTCGCAGCTTTTTTTTCTTTCGTATCGACCTCCTCTTTCAATTATGAACCCGTCTGACGTTCGTTGCTTCATTTTTCCATTTTAGTTTCCATTTTTTTAAACTTGAGACTGACATTTTTCATTCAACTTGTACAGACGGTTTTTTTTTATCCCTCAATTCGACTAGCCGTCTCTCTGCATCTGAAGAGAATCGCTATCCGACGCTATACTTTCGATAGCGCTGTCTTGCAACGATATCGTTTCCGTACTCTTAGCTACGCTTATTTTATTGATCACACTCGCACCTTCCATGCGATTTGGTTTTGGACTCTGTTCAACGAGATTCGGCGTTGACGAGGAATGTAACGAAATATTTGGCTGTGCTTGAGACGACGACCGTTGTCCCGAGTGCAACATCAATTCGGGACCACCGCCATACGTATTGTAGAAAAATTGCCAAAGTTCTTCCGATATTTGGCCACAGTCGGAACCTTGTAAGCAAAATCACACAAACATTATTATTCATACATGTTTATCAAAATAAAGGAAAAATTATGCAAGCGCAATGACTTCTAATGTCGTCTAATTAAATTAAATCAAATGTAAGTCTTAATCAATTATTTACCAGGTTTTAGAACGTTCTGACCATTCTTATTTACAACGATAGAGGAATTATCTATCGGACCGGGAGGTTGTATCTCTTTTCCTTTCACGAAACTTTGCCATTGACGAAGCCAAGCCATCGCAAGTGCGTAGATCGCCGAAGGATTATCAGCGTTATACCGTTGAAAAACATCCATCTCGTTCAGTCTCCGTTTTTGTAACGATTCGTGCTTTTCCTCGCAAACCGGGCACTCGTACAGATGCATACATGCCGGTCCACCTCCAAAGCTGAATGAATAAATAAGTTCAACCTTGAGTTAAATATAAGTCTAAATTTAAGACATGGTGTTATAGATTATCCATCGAATAGTCCATACAAGTGCCTAGAATTGACTATAAAATAAATTTCAATCTGACTATAAATTCAGGATTAACTACAAAAACAAATGTTCAGACAGTTATCATAAAAAATGCTAAAAATTAATGTTTACAATTCTCCTAGATTGTACAAAAGAATTTTTTGTACTCACGTATTGTACATAAATTCCCAAACGGGTTGTGGAAGAGGCAGGCTAATTTTATCGACGAAAGATGCTCTAACGGGATTGACACCACCGTGTGGGCAGAGAAAATCGGAATTTACGATTGGCCCAGGCTCCGAGAATGTGTTGAAACGATTGATCCATTGTCGTGAAACGAAAAAGTTCAGTTCAGAAGGTTCCTTCGATGATGCCTCCAATAGTTCGACAGTCTTGTCTCGCAGCGCCATCATTTCCGGCGACCGCTTCTTGTAAAACAAAACGTAAGCCTCGCAATTTTTTACTGTCTCCGGTGATACTTGAGTGACACACTGATCATCAAATTCGAACCACTGGTTAACATTTGAATTCAAAGCGTAACAGGTGTAATGTCCACCACCAGCTGTTCCATGATGACAAATCACAGATATAAGATCGTAGTTCATGACTTTCGAGACGCATTCTTTGTGCAAGTAAGGCCTCATGTCGAGTCCCTCTAGTGGGAAAGAGACGTAATTGGCTATTTTCGAGCTGAACATTAGTTCGTGACGAAATCTTTTTAGATGGATACAAAGTATTTCCGGTAGTTCAAGAACCTTGGAGAATTTAATTCCATTACGAAGTTTGTTACACTTCTCGCAACTGTACATGTTGTCACCCTTGAGTTCATCAGCGCTGAAGAAAGCGGATAGACAATCGTGAAGACTGACTACGGGACCCCAGAACCACGATCTCATCCATTGCACGAACCAGGAAAGCCAGGAGGATTGATTAGTGACGTAAACGACGTCGGAACAAGGGCCAGCTTTTTGTGGCGTCAATGAGCCCTGATGCAACATATCGATATGATCTCTGCTGGGAATTGGCAGCGATAAATCCTGAAAAGTCTCGATCCTCGTTGAAACACGGTCGCAGGTTAAGCATTGAACGCTGCTTAACAATTTGCCATCGAATATATCACTGATGATACTTCGAGTCTTAGTTTGTTTCTTCGTTCGATGCTTCGCTGGTGAATTTTGCAACGATCTTGCCTGTGGTGCATAATTATCGTCTCCGGAGCTCTTTTTGGCGCTGCGGTTCGTGAATTTAGTTCGTAATTTTTCTGTTTGGGAGATACGAGAGTAACGTCTCTTGCTCGCTCGCTCACCTTCGTCGGACAATGAGCTCTGTTCGCTAACGCCGGAATCACACGTCTCATATTCACCGTCAGATTGACTCGAGCCATTGCCCTCGATCTCCGTTTCGTCGTCGTCTGACGATGACACTTCGTTCAAACTCTTCAGACCGATCAGAAGATCACGATCGTCATCTAGGTGTTCCTTCAATTCTTCGTGCAATTGGTCCATGAAACAGCGTAGAAATTCTTGTGTGTCGTGCTGATGATAGCCCCGAAACATTGGATGGACCGTTCGAATTCCGGAAAGAATACCATGTGGCACGACGTAGCCACGGCTTTTACGATTCCACATGTCTTTCACGAGATTCATGTAACTCAGACACAAACCAGGTTTTCTGTCCCGAGATATGTAACTGACCATGTGACCGCAGTCAAGGAAAAATTGTCGTAACGGTAGAACATTTGAGAGCGCCTGTAACGCCGCGTTCATGTAACACGTGTTTCCTATGTTCTGCAAGCCCACCAGACCTCGCAGCTTGCCTGCCTCTTTGGAATCCTCTGAATCTGTAGTGTCTGGCGAATCTCCGGATCTTTCTCGCGTCAAAATCGCTTTTTCCAGCTTCATTGTGTGGTTCGGATATACCCTGCTTTTTTGAGAAAAGAAAAAAAGACATTGTTTTTATTAGACCGTCAAAAAGCTTCTTTGTGGGAGATCGTTTGTACAAATTATAATTTTCATTTGGTTAGTTCCAACTCAATCAAGACAGATTTGCTAGAGCTTAAACTTCGTACTCAATTATTTAAAATGTACAATTTTAATAATTGCCTTACCACTTTTAACTACATCAAACACTACAAATATCATAGTCCATATTTGAATTCAACGATAGCAAACGATACTTTCTATAAATCAATTTTTCTGTTGGTCAGAAACATTTTTAAAACTAATCCATCAGAATTCTTTTTTTTATCAAACCTCACTGTCCTGTATGAGGGATATGGCATTTGGACAAAAATAATGGTAAACAAAGCAAAGCTAGTGTTTTACCTGTGTGTCAAGTGTCAGCACAGTGGCTTGAGTCATTCTCAATTTATAGCCGTTTCAATGTACAAGGCCATAGCGTATATACCCGTATATCTGAACATTTCCTGTAGTGGACATGGGCGATGACATTGTACATTGACACAAGCATACAAAACTATTATTTTCATAGAATGAAAAGATTTAGCACGCAACCCATCAAAATGTTCCCAAATACTAACTACAAAGTAGAAGAATAATTTAGTATTAAATAATAATTAGTTTACGAGACATTAAATAGCAAATGCAGAGTTTTAAAAAGAAAGTTTTGAATGTAAAGAATAGATTAAGTTTCCAGTATTGAGCTCTAACAATAAAATTTTATGTTTCAAGGTATCAGAACGAAGCATAAAGCATTAAGTGCAAAGTACTAATGATAAGCCACCGAATAAACCGTACGAAGTGTTAAAATATGACATATTAAATACTAGTTCTAATAAAGTATTAAGTACCAACTATAAAGTACTAGACTCGACGTACTAATTACGCCTTGTAATCTGCTCCATATTTTGCGCAGAGACACAATCTTCTTCAAGCGCTCAAAAAGCAAGGTCATCTCAATGAACGCAAAAGTACTCGACATAGCACTCGGTTCTGATTAAAAACGGTAAAAAGTGAAAGCTGTGGCGCTAGTATTTGAAATTTTGTATTTACAAATTCATCTATCCTCAACTATGAAAAAGAACTCTCAACTAATAACAAAGTTACGAAAAGTATTTTAAAAATTATTCATGTTTATTTTGTTTATCATTGTTTTCACCTGTCAACGAGAAATTTCATGGACTCATAATCGGCATCTTCGGACTTGAAGTCAATGTTGACAGACGCATCGCCGGTATACTTGGTACCGATAATTTTTCCGTCCAGCTGATTAGGCGATAATGGAGGCGAGGGTATATGCCTTGCAATAACCTCTCTCTCGCATGCGTAGCACCATATACGATTCGAGGAAAGATTCATGTGAGCGCAATGAAGCGGATAATTTGTATTGTGTGTCGTGCTGTGATCTTGATGTGTTTCGGCGCAACCGACCCATCGACAATTTGGAAACAAGCACAGCCACAAATTCGGTCCTTCGCTGTCGCAGTCGGTGCATTTGACAAATTTTTCCTTCTGTGCGAACACGGCCTCGATTATCGTGAGATCCCCGTGATTGCAAATGTGAGGACAATTTCTTGCTACGAGAGGCATTTGAACGAACGATAGTGAAATTGTTGTTTTTTTTTTTTTTGTTTCTGTTCAACTTATTCGTAAAGCTGCGTATGTATATGTGTGAATGTCCCGAAACAGAAATTTACTTCCGGAACGAAAGTCACCCCCGAATCTCACATTTGTTTGATATTGATTGATTTTGTTGTTTTTTTGACAACTGTTTCACGAAAAGTCACGAACGTATCATGTTGCTTTTGCTGAGAATTTCTCTTTCTCTTCGCGATTATCTCGCACTCTCTCACTGACTGTTCTAACCTCTACATTAAAACATCCCCGAGGCTGACGGACAAATGTTGACCACGAAAACGTTTGTCATTCGAGATACGTGCGCGCTCGTCAAGCTTCATTCTCACAAGCATTGCAGGATAGCCAACTTGACGAAGTAATAGAATATCGGCGAACCCAAATATTACCAGATGTCAAACTTATTCACGTATTTTGCAATTGTTCAAGTAAAATATCGATTCCCAAAGGTTATAATTGATTAAACCATAACCTCGAAATAACCGTTAATTGATTAATTGACCTTAAAATAAAAATAACCTAACTTAACTGGCCACATCACATAAGTGGTAAACGAAAAAGCTGTAAGTTTTTCCCCTAGCACATAGAGTAATGAGTATCCAAGAGAGGTAGCGCACATCAAATTCACGTTCTCAAGAATTCAAAAAGAAGTCGTTGGGCGTACATTTGGCTCCAGCAGCGATGCGTAATAAAAGGGTTTTTAAATCACGGAGTCCGCGCAATGAACACACCGCGAAAACTGTGTAATTTTTTCCGTATTGCAAACTTTTGCCTGTTTCCAATTGCATTTAATTTTGATAATTCAAGCTTATACAGCGTTGTTACATCGTTGCGTACCCAGCGACAATAAAAAAAATCATTTTCCACTTTTATCATATCGTTGGAAGTGTGCGGTGTAAATAAAAGTTGGATCCTGTTGGTTCGTTACATTTTAACCTAAGCAATGGCTGGAAGAGGAGTGAAAAGAGCACCCAAGAAAAAAGGTGCAAACGGATATAAATTGCCCGATCCTATTCCGAAAGGTGAAATCATCACAGATCTATCTAAGAAACAATGGATCATTGGAGAATCCATTGGCGTTGGTGGCTTTGGCGAAATTTATTCGGGTAAATAATAATTTTGATCTTTTTCTCTGAGTTTCATCCTTTCGACTCCAACACGTTTAACGAGCATTATTTTAGCATTCTGACAGCCTGTTGTAGGTCAAACAGAACATTTTAGATGTTGAGAAAAGTTCAAGAAGATTTATTTGTATTTTATTGTTACCGGGAATATAATGTTCAGCTATTATTTTTGAGACAGTAAAAATTCTCAGTCGGTAATGAAAATTGTGATTTATTTTTAGTTGTGTCCGAATAGGGAATATTAATAATTATAACAAATATTATATCTGTTTAGTATGTGCGAGCATACATTGAATACTCGCAAACCTATGCAGTCTTTCAATTACTCAGCCAGTTGTGGCTACGTTCTTGTTTTTTGTACTTTTTGTTCATTGTAGACGTTTGAATTGGTTATTGTTTTAAGAAAACTTTTGGGTCGTAGCTTGGACGTGCTCTGCATATTAATTCGATACTGCAGCGACATCTAGAATGCAAAAGTGTATAAAGAGATAACATTTAATTTTAATAAATTAAGAAAATAGATATTGAGCCATAATAATTAGTGATTGATAAATAATCAGTGATTTATAAAAATGAAATCTATTTTCGTATGCCGCAGCTGCTCCATACATGGGAAAAACACCAAAGGATTATCCTGCCGTGGTCAAAATTGTGAGCGATTACTCTACTATTTTGCGTATGAAACAAAGCAGTAAATGGCAAGTGTATGGAATAATGAGGAGAGTGATGATTTCAGGAACCTCATGGAAATGGACCACTGTTTGTAGAGATGCATTTTTACATGCGAAATGCAAAGCCGGTAGATAGTAAGTTTCTATCATCAATGAAAAAAAGAAAATCATAATGTTAATTATAACTCTTTAACAATTGTTTTCAGTCGAAGCCTGGAGGAAGAAAAGGAAGTTGACTCATCTTGGAATGCCAAAATTTGTTGGCTCGGGAAGTCACGAATGCAACAATATGAAATATCGTTTTGTTGTGATGGAACGTTATGGCAAAGATTTGTGGAAATTGTTCCTCGAGAATAATCGTCGATTTCCCGAGTACACAGTCTACAAGATTGCTTTGCAAATAGTACAGTATACGTTTCGGAAAAAAACAAGAAATAGCAAAGAATGAAAACATTCAGAATTGAGCATTGAACAAATTTATACAATCTCTCATTTCAGATAGACGTCGTGGAGTACATACACAACAAAACGTATATTCACGCCGACATTAAAGGTGGAAATTTGCTTCTCGATCTAAAATCACAAAATTATGTTTATCTCGTTGATTTTGGTCTTGCTTCACATTATACGACCAAGTCTGAGTATAAGCTAGATCCAAAGAAGGCTCATAATGGCACGATAGAATACACGAGTCGGGATGCTCATATGGGTGGTAAGTATCTTTGCAACAATAAATTTCTAGTCCCTGATGACGTTCGTGCTCTACATGCAATGCTCAAGCGTACCAAGTATCGCAACTAAATTGTATAAATACTCATACTCCTACTTTTATCCATCAGTACCAACAATGAGAAGTGATTTTGAGATCCTCGGTTACAACATTATTCAATGGTTATGCGGTTCGTTGCCTTGGGAGACAAACCTAAAAGATCCCACGGTTGTTCAGAAACAGAAGGAAAAAGCTTTCGAAAATGTTCATAATTTTTTGAAACAATGTTTCAATACAACCGTGCCCAAGGCAATTATCGAATACATGACATTGCTCGCTGATCTGAAATTCGACGACACACCAAATTATGCAAAATTTCGTACAATTCTCACGAAGGGCTTGAATGATTTGGGCATGGGCGTCGATGGAAAATTGGATTTCTCTTCCATCACGAAAGGAGACACGAGGGTATCCGCAACCCCGAAAAGAAATAAAAAAGATCTGAAGTCCCCGGCACCAAGAAAAAGTCCGAGACTCAAAGAGCCGGAGAGTCCCGATGGTCGTCCCATCTCATTGGACGAAAGTACAATCAGTATTGTGGTAGATAAAAAGCGCGAGGGTGTCAGAGGATTGAGAAAGATCATAGAAAAAATGGACGATGATTCGGACGCCGAGTACGATATTTGCATAATGAAGAAACGAAAAACCAAAAAAATTGAAGATAATATCGTAGCGAAAACTGTGACACCGCGAAAAGGTCGAAAAAAAATACCTACAATTTTGGATTCTAGCGAAGTTTCTGAGCCAGAAGTAAGAAAAATTTATTTGATTATGCTAAAGATGAAATAAAACTTCCAGTTTATGTAAAATAACTTTGGACAATTTCAAAGTTGATCTTTAAGTGTCTGATTATTCTAAATTTAATGTTTTTTTACTACAGGTCATATCGAAAGGCACAAGATCAAGGCCGAAAGCAACAGCCAAAATTCAAAAGAGTACAAAGAGGACGATAGAGCGAACTAATTTGAATAGAGATTCTGATTCCGACGCAGATATGTTTGCCGACGACGATGAATGATCGACTTCAACACGTTGACTTCTAACGGACCAATAACCTGACCTTTAATGCACACGTAAAAAGAAATTAATGCAAAAATTTTGCGGACTGGTAAGCTTCATGACGAACTTACTGCCAAATTGAGCTCTATTTTTTGTATGAGATAAAAATATCGAATTGAGTCCCTCATTCGGTGTGTAATGCTTGTATTTGCATCTTCCAATGCTCAATACTAAATATGTTGAACAATTTTGGTAGGATTATTGTTATTTTCATACTGTCGTGTTATTGCCAAAAACTATCCTCGCTCGAACGTTAACGAGATGGAAAAGAAACTCGCTGGTAATAAAGTTTTTTTTTTTCAATAAAAATGTATTTTTTGTAATTTTGTTTTAACTTTATTTATTTCGTAATTATCACGATTGTAGGGCTCGGTATTTATACATGCGGGAAATATGTTTACATTATTCGTACTATTTCTTAATCTTTTGTATTTGAGGAGCGCTTATTTTCACCTTTCCTGGTATGTTTCGTGCAATAGTCTCGTCTTTGACCGCTTTCAGGAGATCTCTTTCACGTGCTGTTATCGTCTTATCACGAAGAAAGACAGCAACTGCCGTTTTGGCGGCTTTGCCGCGTTTTCCTGTTCCTGGCATTAGTTTTACTTTGAATCTGAAATAATTGAATTTTTTAATACATCGTCCATTCGAAGCAACGAAGAGGAAAAATAAACTCTGGGGTATAGTTTGATGAAACAATAAGGGGTAAGGCGATTATTAAAACTTAATTGTAATTGAAACTTACTTGTAATTGAGCACGGTATTGTAGGGTGCGATTACAGGCACAGCGAATAATAATTCGTCCTCTGGAAGAGGTTTTCCAGTTAACTGGTCCAACATATCGATATCTGGCGCTGGTCCCACATCTTCGTCATCGGCGTTTTCCAAATTTCTCAGATATTGCTGAGCAGCTATGTTCGGTTTACTCTGATTACCACGTTTCTTGCCTTGTTTTGGACCCGATGGATCTTTATTTTTGCTCTTTCGTTTATCTTCCTTAGCTGCACCCGCTGACTAAGAATATTATAATTTCACAATTATTTTAATCAGAGTGTATTATTGTTTGATTGTGAATAATCCGATTTTTTAAATTCTAAGTAGATGGTTAAAAGAAGTCTGTAAAAATACCTTCAAAACTTCCATCAAAATTAGTCTATCCTCCTCGTCCTGATCCTTGTATTTTTCCTTCATTTTCTTCAATCGTCCTTTCTGACCTCTCTTCAAAGCATTCGGTTCGTTTTGTTTCACCGGTCTGTCACATGTCGATTCTACCTGTTTAGAATTTTTTTTCGTCTCCGCTTCTCCTTTTTTTGTTAATTTTTGTGGCGCTTTGAGAGCAACTGGTTTATCATCACCCAAGTACACAACATCTTCGGTATTATGGACTTGAGGACTCGACAGTGGTTGAGCGTTGTTTATCATAAGTTTAATTCTATTCAGGGACGAAAGAATTGTGAAGAATTGTCAATAATTTGAGGTTAGTTATATGGCTAATGGAAATACTTGATAAAGGTATGATTACCAGACAAATCAAGATTATACTTCACATACCTCGGACCTGAAAGATCAAGTTTTATCTGTGTATCAGGAAAAAGCGATTCTTCATTATCGTCGCTGCCACTTTCGATCTCGTCCTTTTGAGTTTCAAAATTTTCCTCCTCGATACGATTCAATTCCTTCGATTCTACATCGTCTTTCTCGTCCTCCTCGTCCTCCTCGGCATCGTCTTCTAATTCGATTTCTTTATCAGACTCAACATTTTCCCCCGGTAGACTGTCTTCCTCGAGGGTCTTGACTCGTCTCTCGTCTTTGTGCCTTTCTATCGAACTCTCCTCAAGGCGGAACAAAAATCCTAATCCCATCACCAATTGACAAGGTGGGAGATAATTTTTTTTTCCTCGTATCATGAACGATCCGGTTGTCAGATATTCTCCAGTCGGTGCGGTTTTCGATACTTGATCGCTGTTCACCCACCAAGCACCGGTGATCACCTTTGCTTCCCAGGCCACGCTGTTAAAAATCAGCAATGTAATATTTCTACTTCAAGGTTTTTTTTAATTTTTATTTACCTGTAAGATACAGCCATTGTACCAGCTTCGCCTAAAGTTTTCGGTGGTACGGCCTCGCCGCTTGGATTTTTTATAACGACCGAACTCGCACCCGTTAGATCGGCGTGAACATACACATCGCCGGATCGAAGATAACGCTTGACTATCAGTTCATTTTGTTGTTGATCTCGACCACCGATTACTGTAAATATCATTGTAATAAAGTTTTGAGGATTGCTCAAATTTAAGTTTAAGTGTTACAAGTGGTGACCCCTTCGAAAACGCACTTCGTACATTCTTCACTTTCCTAAAATTTAGCTAGGACGATGCGGAATTATATAAAAAATGAGTGAGCTGAATTTCATCAAAGTCGGTTGATTCATACTGGACAATTTATGCTTGGAGTTTCGCAGTTAACTCTGGCTCTCAATGGTCAGTTGACCATAATTTATACTACGATATAACTTGAACAGTGGATGTTTTCTTTTTCCGAGAATTAATAACCGAAAGAAACAAAAGCCTATGAAGCTTGAACAGACTCACCGAGATAATTTTCCGAGCTAATGAACCAGTAGAATTTCTCGAACCAATAAACTTTTCTTGCTTTATTGATGCTGTGTATCGATTGTACTTCCTTCAAAGTCTGCTTAGTCTTTCTCTCAGCCGATTTCAAAGCTTTATCCTGCGACTCGATAGTTTTTTGTTGTTTTTTTGCAGCGCTTTTCTTCTGACTATAATATCTCATAGCATTCGCATAAGCCGAGCGTCCTAGGTCGATGTCGATTATCATTGGTTTAATACTCTCGTCGTCGTCGTCTTCGTCAGCATAAGGATCGGTCAGATACAGCGAGGCGTGATTCGTCTCAAGCTTCAATTGTTTTATGACCAATGCAACAGGATCTCCGATAGCCTGTGACTCCTTTAAGAAAGCTTGAATATCCGTCCAGGACATTTGACTCGCCAGAGCGCTCTGAAGCGCGAGAATAGCATCGTCCACCAATTCTTGATTTCTCGTTATCAATTCGGCCTTCAATTTGTCTACCTCTTGGGTCGCTTTGAGACTCACAATTCTATGATCGTGATCTTTTCTTACGTTATCCAATTTCTTTAAAGCTTCGCGTTCCTGTTGCAAAGCTTTGAGATCCAACTTTTGGCCCTCCATTGTAGAGTAATATTCGTCAACGGCAAGATCGAAAGTTTCGAACTCTCTGTAAGGCTGATTTTTGTATTGCTCTAACAGCATCGGATGAAAATCCACGTTGGCCAGAATAAATTCTTCTGACCCATCCTGACGAGGTTTCATTTCTTTCTTTTGCACGATGTATCCTTTTGCTAAATCGGTGTGGTGCCTTTTCAGTATTTCATCCGCATCCTCGAGAGCTATGATTAACTTTTCCATATCATTCGCAATACTGAAACCATTATTGATCTTGCATCCAAGAGGGAAACCGTGTTTCAGTAGCACATGGTCGATTAAAGCAGAGCCAAATTCTACGAGTGGATTTAGAATCTTTTTCAGACTCTCTCCTTGCTTCGCTTGCTTAATGTGATCGATTATTTCGTCTCTTGGGGGCATTGTTTTTGTGTGAGCACGATCAAGAGGATATTTTTCACGCACTGCAAATCTTAAAAATGGATTTATTTAATTTAAGAATTGCAACATGTGAAAGTCAAGCGATACTGTGGATTTGACAAAAACAGAGACAATATTATTTTTCAATGGTACAGAATAAATGTGTTTACCTGATTTTGTCACCTTCTGTATGAGGTCGAAGTATATTAAGTATAGTCATTTCATGATCTGTCAGCACAATGTTGCCTCTGTCATAGACTTCCAAAATTAGGTGATAAGCCGCTTCTCCGGTTCCAAATTGTAAGTCTATCATTCTGTCGGTTCCGATTTGCTTGAGGCTCTCAAGACGTTTGTTCTTCAAATGTTTTCTCATCTGTAAAAATCTAGCATATAATGCTGTGAGCCATTTTTTTTACAAAATATATGAGAAAGGGAACTTTCCAGTATCTCTTCAATTACAAAGCAATAGATTTCTGTTTACCAATGAGTGAATAACTCTAAAATAGTACAGCATGAAGTTTTGATGGAAAAATGAAATTTTGTACAAACTTAAAATGATTTTTGATCATCTTTGAAAAATGCTCGATATGTTACCTTCATGGAAAATCCGGACGGCGCTGTATTTTTTGGCCACTCGAAAGCGGTAGTGTGAATTCTAATACCAGATTCGAGCAACAGAACGCATTTTTCTTCACTGCGTTGCAGACGTATGAGATAAGCTCGATGATCTATATCGTATATCTGATTTACTCGCATGCCAATCAACCTGTAAATTTAATTGACGACACAAATAATATAAAAAGATATTTAAAAACAGTTTCTTAATTCGAATTATTCCAATGGTGAATCACGTTCAACGATCCGATAAATGTTGTATGCTTAACCTACAAATATGACATCGCATATTTGCATAAATTCAATACAATGGTTTATCAAGTCCAACTTACCTCTGTAGGGCGGCAATTGAGCACACGAGATCGAATGTATCGAATCGTGTCTTCATCTTTTATTCCTTTGTCGGATAGAAATCAAAATTAATCCGATTGACAACTCTATGTTATCACGAAGCAGAAGCGTTCGCCACTTCCTCCAACTGCTCCAACGCCTCCAACTCCTCCAGGCCGTGGGTTGACGTACGAATAGAGGGCGCTACAATCTAGCCACAAGTCTGAAATTAATCGTGTCCACCATCGCGCAATATTTGAATGTGTACGGGAGTGTCGTGACTGCCTTCTCAAGAGTGTAGGAAATTCAATTGTTGATTTAATTTAATTGAAGCGTATTTTCAATAAACTCGTGAGCCATGACGACGCTCATTTCAGCATCAAAAACGATAATAACCAATGCAACGAACAAGCACGCTGCCACATTATTTTTCTTTCACGGGTCGGGTAAAAATAACATCAATTGCATAAACATAACCTCAACCGTGCGACATGGTTAACAAACCAATTACGATATTTTAGGAAGTTCTGGTAGCGACGTTGAGGAATGGATATCCACTCTTACTCCACGCAAGCTCACTTTTCCACATATCAAAATTATTTACCCAACAGCGCCTTTACAGCCATACACACCATTGAACGGAATGGTAAAAAAATGATAAATTATCATTCAGCTACACCCACTTGATTTTTTATTCTGTCCCATGATCAATTAAACTCAATGAATAAAACAAATATCATTTACAGCAAAGCAATGTATGGTTCGACAGAAGCGCTGTAGCGATCAGCGCACCCGAGAAGCAATCTTCCATTGATTCCATGTGCAAATCTGTATCGGATCTAATCGACAAAGAAGTGGCAAATGGGATTCCCCTGAATAGAATAGTCATAGGTGGCTTTTCAATGGGTGGTGCGCTATCGCTTCACATGGCTTATAGACACAAAAAGTCTTTAGCTGGTTGTTTCGTAATGTCATCCTTCCTGAACAATAACTCTTTAGTTTATGAGGTATATGTCATATAAAGTAATTCGAATCTTTTAGAATATAATCTGTACTTGTCCATACTCAATATTTATCTATAAATTTCCTCATATACAAACATTTTCCATTTTCTAGGCTCTAAAACTGGAATCTGGACAAAACTTGCCACCTTTGTTACAATTTCATGGCACTAGCGATGATCTTGTGCCCTTAAAATGGGGCTTGACTACTTTCAACAATCTCAAAAGTTTGGGTGTAAGGAGCGAGCTGATACAGCTCGAAAATGTAAATCACGAGCTCGTAATTGAAGAAATCGAACAGCTCAACGAATGGCTGCTCAGGATCTTGCCAGAAGAGATTTAAAAAAAAAGATCTCTAACGTATATTACTATAATGTTATTTTAGCTACAAGAATAATGTACAAATTGTTTACATTTTTATAGCTGGTCTGTAATCCAAAACAATCCAAGATACAGAAAATTGGGTTCTTATAAATTCCAAACATTCTTACACATTCCAAACATTCAATAATCGTTCTTTTCGGTTCCAAACTTTAAATAACAGATGTGAAAAAGAGAGTAAAGAACAAATAGGTATGAAAGAAAAAATATGTCCAAAGAATTACAGTATTAGCCTACAGGTAAACAAAAATTCATTCTAAACTATATATTGGTACAAAGAATTATATAACCTCAGTATGAACTTTGGTAAAGTACTCGAATCGTTAAAGTTACAGAGTTATCTGGACAGCGAGGACAACGAGTGGATAAAACTGGGGTTGAGTGGCAAATGCCTTCAAGCTGTACTTCAACTTTCGGGTCAGCTTTTCTCTGCTTCTAATCCCACGGAGCTGTGGAATGAAAACAAGAGATGGTACAAAAAAAAATATGGGTCGATCGTGAGAGTCGAGTGTGAGTTGGTGAGTGGAACCGACGTGGTTTGTCTAAATGGCACGTGTGTTACTCTTATATCTACTGTAATTATGGTCAATTTAAAATTCTCCAACGATAAAGTATTCCTGGTGTTATATAAATAGTCGAAACAGGACAAAAGTCGTAAAATTTGCAAATTCCCACAAACCTACACCGTTGGGTCATTTTCAACCAACACTAAAGAGATATGGTCATACTATCATTACTAGTCAGAAACAAATCCAAAGTTGGAATGTATAATCCTGCCTGCGTCAAACCAATTTGATTTGATTTCAAGTCATTACAATATTTTTCTGGTTACCCATCATCAACATTAAAAACTATCATTTTTTATCAATTTCCAATGTATCACATTACAATTATCAAAAATGACCAATCATGAAGTTCCACAACTTATCCAAATCATAATTTTGTCATGCTGCTCTTGCCACACTCTCATACCATACATTCACTTTTAATGTAAATACATTTTTATTACAGTGTTTATTCGTACAAAAAATATCACGCAATGAAGAAAAAACAACGTCCATCGATCGACACTATATTAGAATCGGATCGAAGGGAAAAGAGAAGGAGAGGACGGTTGAAGTTTCGCAGCCCTGTTCGTGTCGAAAGGGGTCTCTCTTTCGTGACTATGGACTCTATCATTTTGCCTTGCGCGAGCTCTATCCTGTACGTTGGGGTAGCTTTCCGCAAAAGGATCTCGCTTCTCCTCCCGTTCTATGTTTGCGAAAAGAGTGTAGGGTGCACACACGTATATAATGATACACGTTGGCTTCTGCACGTGGCATTTTAGCCTACGCGAATAAGAACAGCGCCAACCGACCAATCGATGCTATCGGCGTGACCCCCTTTTCTTCTTTTTCTCTCTCTCTACCCCTCTCGCTCTTACTCATGGATTACTTCCTATAGCAATTTGCCTCCTACATATCTGTATACGCATATATATATATATATTTATGCAGACATTAGTACGGAAATATACAACCTAGAGTCCCTGAACGCGAACTTTGCACGATTTCGACCTGGACACGGAAGCTACGGAGAGTTTCGAGTTTGAGGTGTGTCGAGAGAGGCGTAAAGGAACTTTACATCGCACTTTCCAGTCTCGCGACTCTTGGCTTACGCCCTGGGCGTTCCATCAGTCAATATTCCAGTAATTTTGCGATTTGTTCGTACGAACGTCGTACGTTTCTCGAAATAGTGAGAAAACGAGATTATTTTAGAGCTTAGATTAATTTAACTTAATGAGGTTAAGGTAGAATTTATGTTCGGACTTTAGTTCCAAAGTTAGCCGCAGGACAAGATTGTTCTCGCGATACTTTGAAGTCAAATGACGATTTATTTGTAACTTCGATTCCGTTAAGTAAAAACAAAATTATTGTTTAGTTAATGAAAGTTACAGGAAGCGTGAATTAGTCGATCTGAAAATCATTGTTGTTTATTTTCGTAGATTTCTATTAATAACTGATGAAAATATCAGAATTTAGTCGCTCGTTTGACGTTTTACTTTTTGAGGTTATACATATGTTTTGTTTGTTTACGATGTTCTCGGGTTTCTTATTATTATATCGTTCGATAAACGAAACTAATCCTCTGACGTACATCTTCCAAGATGTTTACTACAACAAACCCATAAGTTTTTATTCGCTCGTCTAGTTTTTCGTATTATAAATTTTATACAGTGAAACGTGACGAAGCGTAAGGGTGGTAAACGAGCAAAGTTTATAACGATGTATTTTCGACACTGTACGATAAAAGTAAGTCAAACTCGAGAAACTCATTCCAGGGATATTTATCTTTAATTCAACTGCAAGTTTTCCTTTTCCATTCTATACAGAAACCTCTCACAATCTCCCTAAAAAAAATCTTATTTTCTTCGCCTTTCATTAATTTATGAACTGTTTTGAGAAACAAACAGAAACGGATGAAAGGTACAACGATAATCTATTTATGTTTGACCGAGACGATCGCTGACGACGTCAGAAGGAGAAAAGGGAAATCCCTCGTCCCTCGCTGTCCCCGTGGGCTGGTCGAAGGGTGGCTCTCCCTCTTAGCACAATTGTGTATTAAACCGTTGGACTCCAGTGTGAGAAAGTACGACGAAGCTTCGTACCACGACGAAACCAACGACTCCTTCGGTTGCGCAGTGGCACGTCGGGCTCACTGCCCTGCAGTCGCTGCTGCCCGAGAACGCGAGCGTTTAAAAACGTTTGTTCCTCAATTCTTCTTTCGTACAATATTCTCGCGTTCGTCGCGCGTTAAATACCGCTAAATTATACGCGATAAAGTACAACAACAGTGTATAAAATCGTCGGATTTATCAATGAAAAAAAAAAACAGTGTCTATCAAATATTAAAAAATAAACAAAGAAAACTTGTCACAACGTGAATTCTCCAGTTAAAACAAGTGATACGCGATGGGAATGAATTTTTTTATCGCGATTAAGAAAAAAAATCGACGATAGTGAAAAAATTTTTCACGAAAGTGATTCGAGACGTGTTATTGTTTATCAATTTTAATTAATTTTGATTTTTTTGTTTATTTATTTAAGATATTTTTTTTTTTCGTACCGGTGGTGTTTGCCACGTTTGGAAATTATGAAATAATGATGCGAAAGAGTAATCGAGGGTTCCGGCAATAATCAGAGTGTAATGCAACCGTGCGATCGATCGCTCTGGTCTTTCTACCTCTCGCTCTCTCTACTTCACTTGGGCTTGCTGCACTTTATACGTCGATAGGTATAATGCGTTATTTTTATTCGTCGAATGTTATGAATGTCATTTGATTTATTCAAATTATTTATAATCATGAAAATATCGTCCTTCCACGAACTGCTGGAATATTTTGTTACGTCATTGTTTAAAAAAAAAAATTGTTATTTTTAAAACGAACAATTAAAAAAATATTTTTGAAAAAATTGAGGATAATTATTTTTCGTTTTTTCTTAGGTGCGAGATAAATTATTAAAAACAATAAATTGTTTATTTTCAAAAATAAATAAAAAATACGTTGTTTTTTTTTAATTTGTACAAATTAAAATTCTCGAGATAAATAATGAAAAAAATAAATAAATAAAAATACGTTGTTTTTTTTCTAATTTATATAAATTAAAATTGGCGAGTTGAATTATTTCCAATTTTTTGTATTTTAATTTTAATTAGCTATTGTCCGATATTTTTTGGAAAAATTACAATTTTTTGAATGAAAATATTTCAAGTGAAAATTTTGTTTCAATAAAAATTCAATTATACAAAAATATTGAATTTGATAAAAATTCGAATTTACATTAATATTTGTATAATAAATTATCTTTAATCGAGCAAAAAAAAAAATAATCTAACAAATTTTTAAAAATTTACCGTTGATGAAAAATCGTAAAATTGTTAAGTCTCCTTTTCGTTCGGGGAAAGGGTAACACGAGCGTGAATTCCCGAACGATCGGCCAAACACACGACTCTGTGCAGAACGTATCCGAGTCGATCGACGACCACCGTCGTCTCGGGTTTCTCATCGTCACGCGATCGTCTTTCTCAAAAACAAAATTTTCATAGAAAACAAAAATACAATATTAATACCAGAAATTTCAAATTAATAATTTACAAAGAAAAAAAAACAATTTTTATTAATTAATAAAAATTTTGTATTTTTTCCATCCAGCTGGGGATTCGATCCGCTCGCGAGATGAAACGAAAAGATCTTCGGACTGCGTTAACAACCATGACAAACTTACGAAAAACTTGGGAATAAACAAAAAACGTGATATTTTTTCAAAAAGTGAAAATATGATTTTGAAAAAGCTGTGACGTTTTTGTTTTTTGTTCTTCGCCGTGTTTATTTTGTTTTTAATATTATTTCGCTTATCGTTTCTCAGAGAATAATTATATATTTTATTTTTTCTTTGAAGAAAAAAAAAAGAAATTAAAAAATTGATTTTTTTTTCGAAAGTGAAAATTTTCAAAATTTTTTTCTTGCTCAAAATGTGGAAAAGTAAAGTGACGATGATACAACGCGGGTGAATCGAGTGGGCTCGATTTATCGCGAGGCCTCGGAAGGGTTTTACGATGTTGCGTCGTTTTTTCGAAATTCTCGAGAATTTGAAAAATTCTCGAGATGCGAGATCCGGCTCGTTACGTTCGCGAAAATAAAAATAAAACGGAGTTAGTATTGGGAAGAAGAGATTTTTTTTGAATTCGAGAATTCTAACGAGCCAAAATTTTTCTTACCGTTGGATCGAGAAGGGCCGCGGAGGCTTCAGCCACCATAGGCACCACTTGGTTTCGAAATATCACCGCAAAAGGTAAGCGTTATTATCGATTATTAGCGATCGTGTTCGATTAATCGTTCCTCGTATCGTTTACAAACGATCGATCGATTATTTGCACAAATATTGAAAATTTTAGGAATTTCTTTGAGTTTGATATATTTTTTTGCAAATTTTCCAAATTTTTGGATATTTGAAAATTTTTGGAAATTTGAAAACTTTTGGAAATTAAAAAATTTTTGGAAATTTGCAAATTTTTGGAAATTTGAAAATTTTTTATTAGGTCGGAATTATTAACGTTTTTATAAACGTTGATCGGTAAAAAAATATTCAATTGGTCGATTATTTGTGTTAATATTGAAAATGTTTAGAAATTTTGGGTCTAATATATTTTTTTTGGAAATTTGGAATTTTGGAAAAATTTGATTGATTTGAGAATTTTCAATTAGGTCGGAATTATTAACGTTTTTATAAACGTTGATCGGTAAAAAATACTCAATTGGTCGATTATTTGTGTAAATATTGAAAATTTTTAGAAATTTTGGGTTCAATATATTTTATTTTGAAATTTGGAATTTTGGAAAAATTGTATTGATTTGAGAATTTTAAATTAGGTCGGAATTATTAACATTTTTATAAACGTTGATTGATAAACAATATTCAATTGATTGATTATTTGTGTAAATATTGAAAATTGCATTAATTTTGGATCTACCAAATTTTTTTTAAATCTGTAATTTTGGATAAATTCGATTAATTTGCGAATTTTAAATTAGTTCATCATTATTAACGTTTTTCTAAACGTTGATCATTAAAACACATTCAATCGTTCAATTATTCATGCAAACATTACAAATTTTATAAATTTTGATTCTAATTAATTTTTTAGAAATCCAAAATTTGAATAACAAACATCGATCTGTAGCAAAACATTCGATCCATCCATGATTCTCACAAATACTAAAAATTTCATAAATTTAATTAATTTCGTTCCCAACAAAGCTCCGTAAATTAAAAACAAACAATACTCCTAAATTGTAACAATTTTTCTACAAACAATACGTAAGAGGAGTATTATCTCGTCGTTCACTTATTAACTTTCACCCGGCGAGACTTTGCTCGGAGCATTGAAAATTCAAAACTTCTGCCGTCTCGTATAGCCCGGTTAAGATTTACATAGGAGAGAGTTGAGGGACGACACTACCGGCCTTATAATGTGCGTCCATTCGTTATGCAATTTGTGGCGATGTCCACGAGTGTTTTGGAGACGTCGAAAGAGTCGGGGGAATTTTTTTTATACGCTATTACATGAGCGTTCTCGTAACGCGTGAATCTCGTACGAGTTTCGTTCTATTACTTAGGCACAAACTCATTTCACTAATATTCAACGTGAGTCGACAATTCTTTAATTCGACTTTCATTTCCGACAACTATAACTTAATCCAATATAAAAATATTTCATCTTCTTTCATTCGCACATTTTTTCTTACAAATTCATTTCTATTTCTTCAATGAAAACACACTTTCACATTTTCAAGATTAATTTCGCAGTATTTTTATTTCCTTCCAATCGGATATTTCCAAATTATGATCCAAACTAGAACTTTCGACTCTCATGAAACATGGAGAATTGGTAATTTCGTCATTAGCAAAATTCGAGCTAGCTTCCTCCTTTCCAATCTTTTTGTCGTAAAACTCCAACGTTCGAGTCTGGAACTTGGCCAAAAAGGGTTATCACGTTCCGCAATGCGGCCTGGACTTGTTTGCGATATAACGGAATCGCCAAGTATTATTTATACGCTTCTACATGCCCTATAAAACAAAAAAAAATCAAATTACAAAGTTATACAAAAGTTTTTCATTGTACCTGGAGTTTTTCAAATTGTTGAAAAGTTAAATAAGTTGTATAGAACTTTGTACCAACGAGAAGACTCGAATACAAAATGATATTGGATTTGAATTAATTATTATAAAATGTTGATTACAATTTTTGAATTATGAGTAGAAATCTACAAAGTTTGGAGTGAATATTGGAACGAGCTAAACTAGAAGTGAACTCTCGAATAAATGGCAAACTACATTTTTTTGAAAAAATCAAAAATGTGTATTGTTATTCAAGGCGAAATGAGCAGCGGAAACGCCGAGTTCGCTGTGGGTGTAGGGGTTGCCAGTGGGCCGAGTCTCGCAGCTGCCCAACAAGGCCAAGGAGTAGCAGCTCTTCTTGTAATGCTGGCAGTATTGTGCTTCATCTTTGCTTATTGCTGCTGGGGTGCACCGTTTTGTCGTTCCCTTTGTCGAAGACACTGCTGCTGTCGCCTCGAGGATCCGGAGCCAGATCCACGTTTTGGTAATAGCGATCAAGCGATGGTCGCGACACCGACGATCATACTTCTGCCCCATGGACGAATGCTCGTGGTCGACGGCACGATATTTACACAATTCCAAGCCGACACGACAGGTAACACTGTGCAAGACTTTATACAAAATTGTATTTTGTTCAGAACTTTGTATATAAAGTTAATTCAACTTTGTGTGAAGTTAATTCAACTTATTGATATTAATGCATTGAGCGCAGAGTCCAATTAGTTTTACTTTTCGTTTACACATGGTATCATTCAAGCGACTGAACTCTTCTGTGTAAACGAAAAATATGAAGAAAACAGTGTGACCAAAGCGTTAAGATTTTTGTAGTTGAGAAATTAATCGTTTTGTCTATGGACGAATGCTCGTGGTCGACGGCATGATATTTACACAATTCCAAGCCGACACGACAGGTAACACTGTGCAAGACTTTATACAAAATTGTATTTTGTTCAGAATTTTGTATATAAAGTTAATTCAACTTTGTGTGAAGTTAATTCAAGTTATTGATATTAACGCATTGAGCGCAGAGTCCAATTAGTTTTACTTTTCGTTTACACATGATATCATTGAAGCGACTGAACTCTTCTGTGTAAACGAAAAATACCAAGAAAACAGTGTGACCAGAGCGTTAACATTTTTGTAGTTGAGAAATTAATCGTTTTATCTATGGGCGAATGCTCGTGGTCGGCGGCACGATATTTATACAATTCCAAGCTGACACGACAGGTAACACTGCGCAAGACTTTATACAAAATTGTATTTTGTTCAGAACTTTGTATACAAAGTTAATTCAACTTTGTGTGAAGTTAATTCAACTTATTGATATTAACGCATTGAGCGCAGAGTCCAATTAGTTTTACTTTTCGTTTACACATGGTATCATTGAAGCAACTGAACTCTTCTGTGTAAACGAAAAATACCAAGAAAACAGTGTGACCAGAGCGTTAACATTTTTGTAGTTGAGAAATTAATCGTTTTATCTATGGGCGAATGCTCGTGGTCGACGGCACGATATTTATACAATTCCAAGCCGACACGACAGGTAACACTGTGCAAGACTTTATACAAAATTGTATTTTGTTCAGAATTTTGTATATAAAGTTAATTCAACTTTGTGTGAAGTTAATTCAAGTTATTGATATTAACGCATTGAGCGCAGAGTCCAATTAGTTTTACTTTTCGTTTACACATGGTATCATTCAAGCGACTGAACTCTTCTGTGTAAATGAAAAATACCAAGTAAACAGTGTGACCAAAGCGTTAAGATTTTTGTAGTTGAGAAATTAATCGTTTTGTCTATCATTCGCAGGTCTCGATTTGGTCGAGCTTGGAGAAAGCGTAATTCGAGCACAGAGAAATCCACGAAGCATCAATCGTCATCAGTTGGCCAGTAGTCAAGGAAGCATTCTCGAAATGGACGCTGAAACTCCGAGCAAGGACAGTTTAGGCTCCATCGGTTGTTTTCCACCTCCGACTTACGAAAGCATTTATGGCAAAGAGGAAGGAGACATGCCACCTTCCTACTCCGACATTTTACTTCACAGGTCTAAAACTCGAATTATTTATTATTCTTTATAAAAAGAAATTACGAGAAAAAAACAATAATAACGATGTTTGCTTAAAGTTTGTCGCCTCACGCTCGTTGTTGGTTTACAGATTCGCTAATCTCCCGTACGAGATCGAGTTGCACGATCATTGTCACGATAGTAAAGAAGAGATCGAGATGCACAGCTTGGACTCCTGTCCTCATATATTGACGAATCCAATAAACACCGTCGCTTATCCATACACGACGGTCACGAGTTTCTCAAGCCAGAGTTTTCCACGTAGAAATCTCTCGAGGAATCCATCGTTGATAAGCAATCCTCTCGACGATTATTACGTCGACAACGAACTCGGTGTGTACAGAATTGGAAGGATGAACGTTTCGTCGATACCGGATGTTAGTTCTGGCGTCGATGCGTCGCGCAATTCGTTACCAACGAACGACGAAAGGTATCGGCTCACCAACGGCGACTCTGTGAACAATTTGGTGATACAAAATTATCATGAGAACGATAGAAGACATGCGAGCGATGATAATGCAAGAAATACAATTACCGAGAACGAGACGATCGCATCGAGGAATCGAGAGAGAGGTGTTTCGATAATAAGCAACGAGATGAGCGAGGAAAGCAGAGAAAATTTGAGAATAATGGAAAATTTGCAAATGAGAAGGCATAATGGTAACGATGATGGGAGAAGGGATCAGGGATACGTCCAACGCAGTGTGCATTTTCAAAATTTTAATGAACGCGAGGCGGTGGTTACTCTGAGTATCGATCACGATGAAAACGTGGAGAACGCGGCGAACCCGAGCTCGAGGCCTATCATGAGGCATCCGAGGAACGAGGAACGACCGAGAATCGAGGAACGACCGAGGAACGAGGATGAGAGAGCACGATCCGAGGATGATGATAATAACGATTTTGGTGCTCTTGCTGATATTCGAGAGAGTCGAGTATGATGATCTCATCGAAAGGACGACTGCGATATAATCGAGAAGGAACGATGCACATCGAACGATAATCGTTAGAATTTAGAACGTATCGTTGATTGTTTTTTCAGGAAACAATTTGGCGAAGCTTCTTTTCCGAATGAAAGGAATGAAGAAATAACGTGAAATCAATGTTTCTTTTCAATTTTCTCACGGAATTGTGCAATTTCTAGATAAATTTTGTGTTATTCGTCATCGATGGGAAGTTTGATTATTAAGTTTGAGGGATTTCTTTGTTTATTTTGAAACGTTTCTCACGGTTTACTTATTTTTGATGAAAAATTGAAAACAATCTTTAGGTAAACTTGGGAGTGTGATTCGAATCGTTGATTTTAGAAATTAGTTTTAGTACTGTAAATCCTAGTATTTTTTCCCTTCTTGGTGACGAATTCTAGACATTTTTTTTAAGGCTCAAACAATTGCATAAGAAAAGCATCGAATACAATTTATATTTTGTTCGAAAAGGTAATATCTTTTTTCTTACGGCAAGAATACATTATACAGTGCCTAGGATTTAACAAGGGGCTCACCGCGACAATGCAAACAATGACTCTGTTAGCGTATAAACAAAAGTATATACATAATTTATATATACAGGGTATTAGGCAACAGTCTGGACACAGAAAATACGAAACTTTGCGGATTAATAGCTTGGGTCAGTTTTCGTCGCAGGGCAATTTAAAAACAAACTGTTTTGCTTCTACTGACCTAGATATTTTCTGTGTCCGGATAATTGAGTAACACACTGTATATATGTGTATATATAATCAGGACTCATCGTGTACCTAACTGTACTTAAGAGAACGCATCACATTTACGATAACGTAATTGTATCGAGTCGTTAGTCACAATTAACAACGCGTTATCGAATTAGTTAATTATTATTGACATTGACATACTGATAAACGCATCTTTTGCCAGTGTACGCTACAAATAATGGTTGTAAATAGAGAAACAAATGTAAAAGGAAGAACAAAGGCTCGAATCTATAATCTTTAAGACGTGCTCGAGTTCAAATTTAAAGTTCGACTTGAATTCGAATTCGTGTCGACGGCTATCGATTCGTACCAAAAAGATTACGAACGAACAAATGAAACGAACGGATGACCCGCCCGATAACAAGTCCAAGTTGTGTCTGAAAATTGTACATTTTTTACATTCTTTCGACTCGATTATCGCTGACGAAACGTGGATATATTTCCGATCCGAGTGAATTCTGAAAATTGACGAATACGCGTATAAATAATATATTTCAATTATTCAAAGCGTTCGATGCAATCGCTTTACAATGATTACGGTACTTTTATTAAGTACGAATGTTACAATACGTTGTAAGATTCTTACCTTGCGTGTAAAGGGCCTTGAAATTTTTAATCGCTATCCATTTCCTCGGACGACGTAGAATCGTTATCGTCCTCAGGCGCTTTTTTGTCCCAATCTTTGAGCTTCGCTCCCATAACGAAGTCGTCCCGCAAAACGTTCCAAACTTTATCCGTCTTGCAAGGGAAAGAGAAAATACAAAATTGTCAGACGATTGCTATTTTTCCTTTTGATACAGGTGATTATTTTTGGAAAGTATTGAAACGAGGTCGCGTATTTTGAAAGCAAAAAAGATACGGTGGAGTATCGATGGATGCAATTTTAAGGACGTGAAAATGTTTGGTCCTGGTGTAAATTCATATTGGAACTAACAAAAAAAAACTATTCCTGCACGATTTGAAAAGAAACTTACTTTATTCTCCTCGCTTTTATCGATTTTCTCGTCCTTTGCTTTATCGTCGACTGGAATACTTTTCGATCCGCCCATGAGAACATCCAAAAATGCTCGTTTGTCAATACTTTTTAATACCTGCTCTCGCTTTCTTTCTAACGGACCAACTTCGACGAGTTTTCTATCGATTTCCGTTTGTTGTTGTTTCACAACGTTGAACAATTGTACGACACCTCTACACAAAAAAGAGAACAAAAGAAGACAAAAGAAAACTTTAAAAACATGAAATTTAACAGGTGTTAGGTTTTCTTTGTTTTTCATGTACATAATGATTAAACAATAAATAGATGATATATCAATACCGATAATTACTTTGTGGCTATTTTTTGCAGGGCTCTCTCTCTTTCCCTATCCAGAATCGATGGTTTTAATCTGATGCCTAATTGTACATCTTTTCTTCTTCTTTTAGACGGTATTGTGTCCTCGTTTGTATTTTTATCTTCCTCCTTCTTTGGCACTATTTCCTTCTTTATTTCGCCGTTCTCTGTTTCAATCTCAAATGGCAGGTTTTCAGTTACATTCTTAGCCTTGACTTCGGTCAATTTTTTTGCTTTTGATAAAACTATGGTTTTTTTCTTCTTTGGCTTGTTTGTTTTCAAAATTTTTTGCATAACGTCTGCCCACCCAGGGTTTGCAGTTGCGTTAGACTGTTGCATTTCGGATTCAGAATTCTCACTCGCAGCATCCTCGCCACTGTCTTCTGGGGACTCAGCCTCGCTATCAACATCATCGTTGTCATGCTCAGACTCGGATAAATCTGATTCTGTTTGTTTCGTTTGTTTATCTACAATGAAAAAGGAAACAATTGTAATAGTTTAGTGTCAAACGGATCACGTGCATTTTGTTTTGTGCACATTTAACCTAAAACAATTATAGTCGTATAATAACAATTATTGGAGGTTAAAGTACCTTGATATTTCTTCGGAGTTTTCACACCTTTCACGGAAGTGTCTAAAGCAATCATCTTCACACGGAATCATAAACACGATTCTATAAATAATGAAAATATAACGTTTCCAAACACACAATTATTGACTGCAATCGTGTAAAAACATAAATTAGTAGATCAACTCTGGTAGACACAAACGACAACTACACGTGGTGAGTTGCTTGTCTCAGAAGCATGTTGGTAGCGCCCCTTGTGGTCGGTATTTGAATTAATGGCATTACCCCCACCATCGACCAAGTCCTGTCAGAGATTAGGGGGGAGATTAACAAATCTCGACAAAACTTGAAACCTCAAGGACCTCAAGTGTTCGTTCTGCGACATCTGAGTAGCTAACGGGTGAACTTTTTGTACTCATGTTAAGATGGCCGCAGGCTAGCGTAGTCATATATATGACGATTGCTGTGCCGATTCAAACCTAATCGCCGATTGTAGAAACAGCTTGCGGCCCCCCAGCGACAGTCACGCGAAGTATAACTAATTTGTTTCTTGTTGTGTTTTGGCGGGATGCGGGAATAAGTCAGTGAAATTCTATCACCGTTCACATCATGTCCCTTTCGTACAGTTATTCACCGGATTATTTTTCGATACACGATATTTTGGCGACTGAGGAACGTATAGCATGTCGATTCGAGGTTGCCCTCCCACGACTAGGTAAATAATTATAGCGAATTGTATAAACATGCAAACATTGTGTAAACTGTGGGTTCTTGTGTACTTGAAAAAATTGTTGATCGTTTCTTTATTCGTAACGACTTATTTTATAGCAGCGATTAAAATTATTTTTCACCGTTTTTTAGGCTTTTTAGATGCGTCATCCGACGCTCAAGATCTACCAGCCGGTACAAAGTTGGAATTACCATTTTGGTTAGCTTATTCACTGAACGCTAGAAGACGACCGATTGTTAGTGTCGACATACCCAAAGTTTACAAAGATGGTTATCGGTGAGTAATATGTTATGCTTTTCAGTTTATTCAGATTTTAGGTTATGGCACAATTATGTTTTTTTGCATATAAAAGAATTAAATTATCAAAGAAAAGCAGTACAGATTGACAAATCGAATGTTCTCATCGATAGCTATATTTCAAGATAATTTGTAACTCTAAGTCAAATAATAATGTGACTTTATAAAACTTTATCAACAGTGAAATATTGGAGGCAAATGCATGTGCAGTTACGCTTAGTAAATGGAATCCTCATTATTACGAGTTAGGGATGTATCTAAGGCGATTCAACAATCGAGATTGCGAAAAGATCACCGAGAGTTTGCTGCAGGTTGGTCCGGTATGATCATCCGTGTAAAAAGTCCAAAGTTCTTAGACGTTGTTCTTCGTGCATTTTCAGACTTTCAAAACTCGCTTCAGACTGGTAATGGATTGGGCACAAAATCCAATTTCCGATCCGACATTAGCAGGACAGCTGCCAACTTTAGAGAGAATTATATTTCAATCCGGTAGAAAAGCCAGAGAACTTTTAATCGAGTGGCTAAAAAAAGGCGGTGGTAATATCGAGACTTCTGAAATCGTTGCGAATCTAATAAAAAAACGTAAACGTGTGGATTTCTGATAACCATCACTTTTGTAACCGTTTGCTTTTGTAACGATATATATTTTTTTCGATTCGTCTGTACAAGTAATATATATATTTTTAACAATGAATCAATCAATTCTTTTTACTCGATTTCCAATTATCGTCCACCATCCTGATAAGCATTGTTAAATCACATATCCCTTTTATTTTCAAATATACAAATATATCGTACGTTGATAGGTATAATTAAATAACAAATATAAATTTTATATACATTTCTTGTACGAATTATGGTCGCAATAAAACTGCGAACAATGTTTTAAAATAATAACAATAATAATAGTAATAATATACGAGGCAACAGATAATGATAACGATCTATTTCACAACCCACGGCTAATATTATGTCAGAATACCTTAATTATACATCATTTATCACCCATTTGTTAGATGAAACGTTTTAAGTGTGTCACGAAACCTTTTTTTTGCAAGCTTAATGAAGTAATTGACGTCTATTAAGGTTTGAATTTATCTCGTGATTAGACAATTTTTTTTGCGAAATTTATTTAGTATTTGCAACGAGCTTCACCCCGGGGCATACGATCTTTGTTCGAATTAATTCAATTTTCGAGGCCCGCAACGGTTATTACAAAAAAACAAAGAATTTTCTTCCATTCTTAGACGATAATTAATATTATTAACTAACAATCTAATTAAAATATTAGAGCTGATAATGATTTTATAATCGTATTCTTTATTGCTTAACGTCCGGCCTTATGTCTCTGAGTAGGACAAAATTCATCGATACTTCATCGATAACAAAAACACAGGATATTGCATCCCAACGTCTATATACTCATTCAATCTTTTTTTGTCAACTTTAACAAAAAGAAAGAAAAACAGATGTTATACCCATTACACGGCCACCTATCAGTGGTCTTACTAAAGTATAATTGCATTGCAATGGCATACATTTTTTTTTATTTGAGAAAGAACAAAAGGCTGCATCGACGCGGCGCATTGTTTTCTTTCTTCCCTATTTAAGAATTATTTACAATTGTGTATGGTCAGTATTTCTTCGCAACTGGAATGTGTGATATACCTACAGTGGACGTATAGAAAAAGAAATGCTTCGAAAACCTCGTCGTTTTTCGATTAGTAACATACTCAAACATTCGCCCAATGCTGGCGAAAAGAATGAAGATGGTGCCAAGAGACAATGTCAATTCAGTTAATGCGCATGCATGAAATTAACAGTTTATAGCGAAACGAAGTAGTCAATTTATCTTTCAATCTCAAATTTAATATTATTGCTAATCATTCATTAACAAAGAACAATGATTCTGTCTATGCGAAATGTAATTACTACGAAAATTCTTCCATAAGAAAAAAAGAACTGAGTTGTTACTTAGGAAATTGTCCGCTTCCTTAGTTTACGTCACTGTCGGCGGGTGGCAAGCTAACATATTTCTCTAACTACAATGGTAACAGATTTGTAAAATGACAGAAAATTAATTTTCACTAATTTACAACGTAGTCGCCTTAATACCTATTTATACATAAAAATTCATTCCGCAATGTCTCATTTTCTTTTCTCTTTCATATTTGCATGAAACGAGTTGCAATAATGCTGCTCAGCTTCTACTTATTGTCATTGTAGTTGCATTGCTTATAAACGTTGTTTTCTCACCATTCGGTTTCTCCATAGATCATTAAAATTGTGAATGCCAAAACGCTCAACGATAAATTGGGAACATGATCTTACTCGTTATCACATGTTAACCTGTTTCGATCAACGATATTGCCCTACAGACCTCGTTGACAAAAAAGAAATCGTTTTTTGTCTTTAATCTTAATTTACAAACTCTCAAAGTGATTTGCGTTCTTGGTCTTACGTACTAAAGCACGACTTAATGTTTAACCTTCATATTGAGCAATGTTTTTGAGCACCAGAGGGCAAATCCGCCATTAGAATTAATATTAATTCGCAGACGGTTCGCTTTCGAAGAGTTCTGGGAAATAATGTTAAACATATCCATTTATGTTTTATGTACACAAACGTAGAGTCCTGTATGGCCGATATTAATACGTACGTCTGGTTAGAGGGAAAAAAACGTGTATCTCGTTGAGCTATTTTCCACGACACGCTGAAGATTGCAACGCGTCTGCGTTTTTTCTTTCTTTTTTTTTTTTTTTTTGTGAAATTATTCACGATAACCTCTGATCTTGCAGCGAGTCTGCGACCTCGTCTCGTTATTTTGATTGAGCATTATATCGGAGCTATCCCTCGCGGCGAATTTACACGACGTTTCGTATTCTAACGAAATGTAACGAGACGGTATACGAAAACAAAAAAACGCTTACCCAGCTGATTTCCGGTTTGAGTAAACTCGCATGCGTGGACGAGGTCGTACACTTTTTTTTCTTTCTCATCGATAACACATTTTCAATTCACGCCGGTATTTATAACACGCAACGATGAAAAACTTTGAGGAAGTACAGCCGTTTAACTTCGTGGTAAGAGTTTAATTAAGACGCAGTGTTGTTGGTTATGTTTGTTCGTTGAGTGCGAGAGCTGCCAAAACGTCACTCGCAAATTCTCTGGCATGACATCACCGATCAAGATGAAATTTAGACTAGACATTTTTGCTACAAATCTGCGTTGGTTAAGCTAAATTTTATTTCGATCTGTGACGTTGTATCAGAGAATTTCGAAATTGCGTTTTCGAAGTGGACGTAGCATATAAACACTGCGTCTTAAGTTGGATCCAAGTTTGGATTTCTCAGTCGACAGTAACTTACACTCAAATTTGTTCTTAATTGTGTATCTAACAGAAACACACAAAGTTTGGATCGAAGATCGTGCCAACGACTTTTCATTTAAGTCCGGAAAGTATCCTCATACCGCGGCTCAGAGGAATTATGCCCTGAAATTCTTTTCACGGAAATGGCAAAATAGCAAAACAAATCGTCTCAATGGGTAAGCACGAAACAATTTTTCTTACTTTTGTGTATCAAATATCGATACGACAAGAATCCGATCAAAGTTGTCAATAATGGTTTTCTTTCATTTCAATAGCTCATCCCAGCGAGGCCGTTGAAACGATCATTCTCTAGTCAGAACGTCGATTCGTTCTCGAGACTAGGTTCTTGTTTGAATAGTCGAAAACCAGCGACCGTCGTGTTGTCGTCGTCGTTGTTAATGCTCGTCAGGTCTCTGAGGATCATGACAGGACTACCAGCACCGAGCAAGTGATCTTGAGGACTCAACGGACCGTTGTTCGCCGGTGTCAGAGGACTGCTAGGACTCTCGTTGCTGCTAACGTAACTTCCTGGTGCGTTTGATATTGGCAATGGTGTCGCCGAACCGTTCATCTCCGCTGTTGCACCACCGAGCAACATCTCCTGAAGGAGACTGTCGATGTGAGCGACGCCGAACAAACGAACGAATTGTATCTGTTCGATCATTTGCCAAGAGATAGATTGCAATGCTGGCAGCGTTAAAAGTATCTCGCCGAAACGACCACGACTGTCGTACTGTCGATCGCTTATGTAGTCCTCCAGATTAATTTGTATCTGATAACGCAGGTGCTTTATTCTCGCCGGTTCGCTCAAACCTTTCGCATCTGATGGATAACAAAAGAACGAAACGAATTAATAACATAGACGACTCTATCAAGAACGATAGTATGAATTCAATTGATAAAACTTGGAGAAAAATTTACAAATTTTAGTAATTTAATTTTACAAAACGAATTTCTTCACAATGTAAAAAGAAAAGAAATGTGCAAACTATTTACTCGGATCGAAGAATACGATAGCCTTGAGACATGCGAATTCCGTGTCGTCGATCTGCACCTCGTTCAACGGTTTGACGAGTTCGTCCATGACGCGCACTCCTACTCTGCTTATGTCCAAATCTTGATTTCGTCCCTCTGTGGAAAAAGATATTACTAACAACCACGGTTATACCGTTCAAATCGAAGATCAAGACTGAGTCCGGTTGGTCTAATGAACAATCTCCAAACGTCATTTATTCTTTCCCGATGAAAAAAATAAAAATAAAAAAAAATAAACGAAACTGCCTATTTGAACATGCAACGAGGATTTCTTTCCGAATTTGCCAACAAAAACACGTATATACCGGACTCAGTCAACTAGCTACACCCCAATGATTTCGTGCAAGTCTTCGATTCGTCCAGTTTTTCGTCGAGAAACAAAAAAACAAAATTATAAAATTCTTTAACTTCAATAACGACAAGTGGCGTGCTGTTAATCGTTTTGTATTTCTACTATCTACTTTATTATCCAAATCCATCCGCTGTTGATCTTTTATTTTTTTATGTTTCTATATTTTTATTCTTTTTCATTATTCTTTCCTCAAAAAGTATAGACACTCTCGAGTTCATTGACACGCTTAACCTGTTTGCAAGCCAAGTTTGGCAGCGGGACGAGAAAAGTAAAAACTGGACGATTCGTGCGAGATTTTCGTCTCGGTCACCGATCGGAACCAACAAAATCCCAATGAGGTTTTATATCTAGTATACAGTGATGTTCTTTTTCGTTCTTCGATAGCCTTGGGGCTGTTCGCCCCGACCCGATCAAAACGATGAAAAAAAAAGAAAGGTTTTTACCAATTTTTTGTCGGAGGAATCCTTTCACGCAGCTTTTTTTCGACAAGACAAAGTCAAGTGTTAGTCATGCAATCGTCATTGTATAAACGAGGGCCCGTACGAAAGAACCCATACGCGAAATACAATTTACAAACTGTTTTTCCAAAACCTTTTTCTTCTTTTTTACAATCTACGTTTCGACTTGATAATTTGTATATTCGCATATGTAAATTTCTTTCGTGGGGCATTATTAAAAAAAAGCATGCAATTTTTGTTCGATTCTCAAAATCAATCCCTCGTTTGTCGATTTCAGCGTTAAACTCGAGTTGTGTAAACGATCGAGCTTGCTTAATTTCGACTATATTAGTCACACGTAGGACAAATTTCAGTATATCAATCCAAAATTGATTAAAGACAACCACATCCCACTTTGCCATTTTGTTCCCTCGAGCTTTACGTACCAGGACAACTTTTCGTGATGACGCAATTGTTGCCGAGTAAAAGTACGTCGGTTAGGTGCATGCTACGTCGTGCTACACCTAGTAGCAAATGCTCGCCGGCGTGTGCGCGTAGAAGGGCGACTTGGTCGTCGAGGGTGAGCTCGCTAAACGCTGGAATGTATTTGGCCCACTCGACGAGAATTAACAATTGTTGCTTCATGCTATCGCATACGTCGTTTATGTTCGCAATTTGCTTGTTACTCAGGTCTATCTCGTTGCTAGGGCTGCCTAATTGTTGTACCTGTTTGAGACAGAAAAAATTCACCGGTTATAAAAAATTATGAAGATTGTTGGTGCGAAAGGTTTCAGTGATCATCAGAGCCGCATGTTGACCACATAGTAATTATAGTATCAGTAATTATTTCCCATAAAAATAGATTTAACATTTTTCTTTCCATTCTCAATGTGTGAAATTACAATGTTTAGTTCGTTCTCACTCGCCCATCTATTTTTGGTCTCTGACGAAATAGGAGAGATACGATCGAGTATTATCGTGGTTGTTCGTTTACGAAATAGGCAACACGTATACGTGTATTACAGTAGCAGCTCATAAATGGCATTAGCATCTTTGCGGCTCATATGACACCGTGAATATTCAACGATTTTGTTCTCGGAGGCTAAATTAAACTGACCTCTAAGGCTGCCCCAACTTGTCTGCTGAGCATTTCAGCCTGAAGCAGAGAAACGACGGACAGTCCACCACCGTTGCTCGTCTGTTCCTCGTAGCTCGGTCTCCTGCAGCTTATGCGATCTCGCTCGTTCTGAACGGCTGGAAAAATCGTCGAGATGAAAATTAGAACGATGAGAAAATTGTGAACGAAATTGGCAATGAAATTTTTAATTAAATAAGATTAAGCAAAATATTTGAGTTTGAACTTTTTTCATGTTGTCTAACGAAAAAACGTTTTTTTGTTTGTTTCTCTTTTTAGGTCGAGTTGATTTTTCAACACAAAATTCGTTGCTCACCTTCCTTCTTCATCCCGGCTTTGAAACACTTGCGAAGCCTGCAGTATCTGCATTGATTACGCTTGTCCTTGTCCACAACGCAATTTCTGCTGAATCTGGAAAAGGAATTCAATAATCACTCATCGATCTCTTCGTTTTATTAAAACACTCGGTGTTATCGATATTCTATTATTAGTTGGGTAACAAGGAATTTTCTTGTTTTATAATGAGAAAATTAATCCAGGTATGAAAAAGGCATAAATTAACCGCAATCCTGCACAATTATTTTTCTTAACGCGGCGATTTTACTTTTTTCTTTTTCATGTTGGAATTAAATCGAGATCTGCTTTTAGAAACGAGGCTCGAATTAAATTCCATATTTTGCTTCGTATACGAGGCATTCTTCGCGCTATCGACTGCTCGTTTTTCCTCGCTGTTTATAGACGTTTCTCGTCGTTTATTATTAAAACTATTTTTTTTTTGTGAATTTTTTGAAAATAAATTTTGTTCAATTACTTACAAGATATTTTTGTTTTAACAGTTTTTGTTGTTTTATTCTTGTTTAAGATTTTTTTCGTAGGTGGAGGAAGAAAGGTACCTGCACGTGTAGAGATGATTTTTTCGGACGGATCTGCGGAAGAAGCCTTTACAACCATCGCAGGACGCCGCGCCATAATGCTTGCCCGTTGCGCGGTCACCGCATATGGCGCAGTGTTGCGAGAGCACACCCGCTACTCCTGATCCGGGTATGCCCAGGACCGAGCCACCAGCGCCTCCAGCGCCCATGCTCAGGTCAGCATCTGCAATATTACAAAATACGAATTTTATTAAATAAGGGAAAATATTATCGATAATCGTGGCGAGCATAATTAAGTAATAAAATTTATTTTAAAATTCGAGGGAGGCAGTGGTATAGGGGGTAGCGTTCGCGACTCACACGCCGAGGGTTCCGGGTTCGAATCCCCATCACCGATGGAATTTTTTTTTTGAGCTTTTTTCTGTGCTTTCGGTGGTTTGGAAACCCACCGAAGAAAAAACTGTAGTTTCACCGGAGTGGTTGATGGTGGAATTGAGGTTGGAGGATGTGTATGAGGAGAAGAGAATATGTAAAAAGACGAAGTACGCCATGAGATTGGAATCTGTGGATTAACAACCATCCCGGTCTGAGAGCTATGCACCAAATTTACTATCCACGTATGTATCTAGTTCACAAGTTAAGAGAGGAGGCAAGTGGCATAGGGGGTAGCGTTCCCGATTCAGACGTCGAGGGTCCCGGGTTCGAATCCCCATCACCGACGGAATTTTTCTTTGAGCTTTTTTCTGTGCTTTCGGTGGTTTGGAAACCCACCGAAGAAAAAAACTGTAGTTTCACCACCGGAGTGGTTGATGGTGGAATTGAGGTTAGAGGATGTGTATGAGGAGAAGAGAATATGGAAAAGGACGAAGTACGCCATAAGATTGGAATCTGTGGGTAGTAACGACCATCCCCGTCTAAGAGCTATGCACCAAGTTTACTATCCATGTATGTATCTAGCTCACAAGTTAAGAGAGGAGGCAATGGCATAGGGGGTAGCGTTCGCGACTCACAAGCAAGTGGGTCCTGAGTTCGATTCCCGCCGGCACCAATGGAATCTTTCTATATGCTTTTTTCTGTGCTCTCGGTGGTTTGGAACCCACCTAAGAAAAAACTGTAGGCAGCCACCGGAGACATTGATGGAAATGTGTATGAGGAGAGGAGATGTAAAATGGCGAAATACGCCGGACGTTGGAATCTGTGCATATAACCCGCTCTGGTCCGATAGTTATCTATCGAATATGCGCCACGTTGCTAACTAAAACTAGTATCGATAATCATGACGAGCATAATTAACCCTTTGAGACGCGAGTACTTTCAAGCTTATGTGGTCCGCAGACGCATATATGCGTCTTTAGAGCTCCAAAGGGTTAAGTAATAAAAACCACCTCACAAATTAATCGAATTAAAATCAATAAAATTCAATATACTTAAATGAATTAAATTAAAATGATTCAATTATTCGAAACAATTATTTATTATATTTCACGGAAAAATGATTATAGAACGTTTTGAAAATTTTCCAAAGCAATAAAGCGCAAGCTTTATAATTCTGTTCTTGAAATTAAATTATTTTCTTATTACGACTTCGTTTTTATGTTTCCCTTTTTTTTCTTTCATTTTTATGGCTGATTGGAATACGAAAGAGGATGATAATCTCGGGAATGATTCATAATTCCAATAATCGGAGAATAAATGTTTTCGAGTTGGGTTCTTCATCCATGATGATTTATTCCGCTAATGGCCGAACGTTACGAAATGATTGAGGCTCGTTGGGATGTAGAGCAGGTAAAGAAATGCAATAACACCTTGAAAGACACGTGGCTGCAATCGGAGAAAAAAATTGCTCGATATTCCAAACACGTTACGGACAAGTTTTCTTCTTCTTCTTCTTCAAAAATATAATAATAATCTTCGATATGCCAAGCACGATTCGTACCATTCTTTCTTGGCAAGTAGTGCTTCAAAATTCGGACGTTATTTTTATTTATAATTGGTTCAGCTAAAATTAAAAACAATTTTCTCAAAATTTCGATATTTACACGCAATTTTAGTTCGACAAAAATAAAACGAGACAATCTTGATAATTCTTATCAACAAAGTATTAACGAATAATAACAACGAAAACAATATTTTATAAATTTTGTTGTGGATGAGCCAAATCTTTTTTTTTAACAATTTTTAAAAACTGAAATTTCACAATTTAATTGCAATTTTATTTCGCAACCCGGGTTTCCTTTTCTCGAAATTATTAAACTTCCTTTTATCTATTTTACATAACAAGATTTTGCTTCGAAAAATTGTGAGAACGAGATTTATCGAAAAATAATTTCTCAAACGAGAAATTCGTGATTTTTCAAAATTTTATTTCGCTTCGTGAATTTTTTTTTCAATTATCAAAAATAATTTGTGTCGATTAATTAAGAAGCTTTTAATGACCTTGTTGAATTATTTTTGTCACGATTCGTCTCGTATCGAAAATCACGTTTTCACAGTTTTGTTTTTTCTCTCAGTCGTCTCGATCGGTGATTTTCGTATTCGTGCTCGTCTCTCTCTCTCTCTCTCCTTATCACCATGAGACATATACATATCGATGTTTTTTCGAGATATCCGAGATGGGTCATGCTTCTGTCTCGATCTCCCTCGTTCTCTCTCAGCAAGGAAAGTTTTCCTGTTTTTTTTTATCCCCTTCCCCTTCCTGCATTTTTTTAATAAACTCTCGTGTGTTGCCTCCACAAATGTCGGGAGGTCGAGATAGCCGTTATCACGCGATAAACACAAACACGTCGATTAAACATATTCGTGCACGAGGTACATAACGTTTATATTCATCAAATTTATTTCCGTTCTGAATTTATTAATTCGATATTTTTTTTCACAACGTTTACTTTGTTTTCAATTTTATTCATTTATCGTTTTTCTTGAGACATTTCGATTTTTAGATTTGTTTTTGATAAATAAATAATGAAGGAATCTAAAAAAATTCGAGATTTGTAAAAATAACGAAAATAATTAAAATAATAATTTTGAAAAAAAGATGAAAAATTAAATTTTTATTTTAATATCGCATTTTTTGCACTCGTCAAACGAAATTGTATATTTTTTGGCTCTCGATCGTGATTATTCACGAACGAATTAGATTAAAACGAAGCGAAGAAAAAGGTCGTTAAAAAAAAAATTTCGAACATTCGTCGTGAGTTCATTTCGTTAATCTTGTTTATTTGTCTCCCTCGAATCGTCATTGTTTTAATAACAACGTAAATAAACGACTTCTTTTTTTTTCAACGTAAATGTGAAATTTTATTTTATCGTTCGTGCTCGAGAGCGAACCAAAAAGTTAAACAAAAGCAAATTCTTACTTTTGTTTAAAATAAAAAATAAAATAAACGAAACAAAAATTTAATATTTATATTTTACATTTATTGCGTAGTTCGCTCTACATCGAATTACTCTTCGTTTTTTTTTATACTCTTGAAATTTGTTTTTATAATCGTCGAATTTTTCAACGAAATTCAATTATTTTTGTCAATTAAATTCAATTAAATTCGATTAAATTAACGTTCGTATTAAATTCTCGTTTTGCATTAGAAAAAAACAAAAACAAAAAACATAATTGGAGGCACGAAATTCGGCCACGAGGTTTCTACAAAGGAGCATTCAAGGTTGGCCCGAGGAACGTTTCGCAACAATTTCGGATAATAATAAAATGAGCTTTAATAAATTGGCAGTTCTATAATTTATCGTGTAAGAATCGCACTTCCTTGAAAATATCGTCGTCAATTATGCTGTCGGATTAAAGATTGTGTTGGCGCGTGAAATGGGGAACATGCGATCTTGATGGGCATCATCAATTTTCGGGAAAAAAAAAACGTGTTGTATAATGGGCAACGGTGATTGCATAATGAGTGTGTATTTTCGTTCCGAAAAAAAAAAACCGATTATCAATATTACGAAGAAGCTCCAAGTATTTTTGTCCAATAATTAATTATCTCTTTTCATGGTCCGAGAACAAAACTCTATTCGATGTGCGTTGCACTTTTCAAAAATCCCGCCAAAAAGAAACAAAAATGCAAAATGATGAAATATATAATGATAGAAAACTTGAGTCCTTGTATGTTGAGTACTTGAGTACTCGATAAATTTTATACTCGAAGTACCTGTACTCCAAATATTTTGTACCTCAAGTACTTGTATTCAAAATGTTTTCTACTCCACATATTGGTACTCAAAACAGGATGTTCTTTAAATACCTGTAACCTCCAAATCATTTTTACTCGAAGTACTTGTACTTGAAATATTTCGTGACTGCACGAGTACAAGTACTTGGACCGTATTCAAGTATTTTCTCATAGACAAATATTATTTAAATGCTACGTAATCCGAACGAGATAATGTCGATCTATCTTTCAAATGAAATATTAACAAATATCAACAACAACAACAACAATAATAATAATAATCAATTATAATTTATTATGATTTATTATAATTAATTTTATTATATTTATTATAATTTATTATTATTATTATTATTATATAATAATTATATTATATATAATATCATTATTATACAATATTATATTATATATATTATATTATATAAATCATAATAGATTATAATTGATTATTATTATTATATAATAATAATAATTATAATAATAAATTATAATTTATTATGATTTATTATAATTAATTTTATTATATTTATTATAATTAATTTTATTATATTTATTATAATTTATTATTATTATTATTATTATTATATCTTTATAAATTATTGTAACTTTTATTATTATTAGATAATAAGAATAAGAATAATTTATAAAAATAATACTCTTTAAAACAAGTCTTTCTTCTTGAAGTACTCTCACGAGTTATACTTTCTACCTCGACTACTTGCAAATACGTTTGTACGCGTCAGAAGTACAATCTACCGTACTCGAGTACTCGTAATTCAAGCCTGTTCTTTTTTTTCTTTTTTTTTTTCTCAAAGAAGTTGTTATATCTATATGAAACATCGTTAAAAAATATAAATATTATTGTTGTTACAGCTGTATTCAAACGCGTAATATATATGAGAAGATAGGTGCACGCGAGCAAAACAATTAATGCTCGACGGTAGTTAAACGAGGGGTGTAGGAGTCGGGGGAGGGAGGAGAGTATCGAGTGAAAAAAAAATGAAGAGAACTTGCCGACGAGCATTAGACTTTGACTTATATTGCGGTAGGTTCGGCATGCCAGAAGTTAACAGTAAGCGATATGTGCGTTCCCTGAGACGGTGCGGGGTGACGATAAATTGTTCTCTCTCTCTCTCTCTCTTTCTCTTTCTCCCGAACAGAAAACGTTGTCACAGTTGCGCTAGTTTAAAGTCCAAACGGTCTGGATTCGTCACCGACGCGTTAGCCACCGTCTACCGTACGTACGGTAGACGGTACGCGCAATAGGAAATACACGAGCTTTGTTTTTGTGTATCCTCATGGAGACCCCCCCCCCCCACTCTCGCCCTCTTTTTGTTTGAATGCATCGGCCAATATCAATATCCACCGATGTAATAATACGTACACAATCGAGGTCTTGCTTTATGTCATGTCAACGAAATTGAACAAGCACATTGGACTAATTACGTTTTTTGTTTTCAATTTTTTATATTTTTGATTTTTTTTGTATTTTTGATTTTTCTTGTGATTATTAGCGGTTTTTTAAATCGTAAACAACGTGATGCATATTAGATAGATAGATATTTAATATGCGATAGAAAAAAATTTATTGATGCCAGCGGGAATCGAACCCTGGTCCGCTGGGTTGTGAGTCTGGAACGCTACCCCTACGCTACCACCTCCGTTATAAATCTTTGTTTTTCTTTTCTATAAATGGTTACCGTTTAAGTTTTGTTTTGCAATATTTTTTTATTCTGATTGTATCTCTTTATTCTTATCGTTTATTTTTTAGAATTAAATTTATTAGCTTGATTTTTTATTCTCTTAGGTTTTTACTCAATTCTGGCGTTGTTGATTTAAAATTATTTTTTGATTTTTAATCTTTAATTTTTTTATATTGTTGAATTAACGTGCGATAATTAAAATTTGATCGAAAAACGAGCGTAAAATTTTATTAACGAACGATTAATAATCGCGAATTAAGTAGTAGATGAAAAATTGATTCTCTTTTCTCTTATCATTATTTCGAAACGATAAACCATGTTTTTATTTTCTTGAACTTTGGACTTTTAATTGTTGCAATTATTCCGTGAATCGATAATACACAATGACAAAATATTTATCGGGGGACATGGAGTTTCCGTCTCCTTTCACCCCCCTCGTGACTTTCGTAATTATTCGAGAACGAGGATAAAGAATCGAAAGTCCACGAGACGAGAATAGGAGAGACGGATTAATTGTTATTCGAATTTTCATTATTATTTTATCGTAATGTTTCGTCATAGACAAAACGCGATAGGAAAAGCAACGTTGTTTTGCAAAAGTCCGGGCCCAAAAATTCAACTCCCCCTCTCCTTGGATAAATTTAATTTAAAAAAAATAAAAAAACATTTTTTTAAAAAACACATCTCGCAATGCTACGTCATTATTATTATTCGTGACGATACAAGGCTGATTGTCAAATCGTTTTAACGAAATTATGACGATGCAATTTTCGTTGCCAGCGCTATCTTGCCTCGGGCAGAATATTTTTGCATCTCGAGAAAAAAAAAAAAAAGTGAAAAAATGAAAAAAAAAATGAACGAAGCCTTCGAACAACTCGGGGGGAAGGGGAAGATGTCGATCACGATTTCATTGGACTCATATATTTTGCTTGTTTGTAGAAGGGAGCCAGCCACTGAGGATCTTGAGTAGCTTTACAGTCTCGTACAAAAATTAGAATCGACGAAAATTACACGATCGTTGATATTTTTTCAAAATATAAAATAAAACATTTTTATCAGATTTTCAAATTTGTAGTTTGAAATAAAATTCGATTTGACGTTCTACTCGAATTCGATTTTAAAGTTTTAATACGAATTCGAATTCATCGTCGATCACGAATTCGAATTTTAATTTGAAAAATTAAATACAAAAAAATCGATTTCAATTTATAAAAATACATTTCGACTATCGAACTTCAAATTCAAATTTAAAATAAAATTCGAGTACGAAAATTCAAATTCAAATTCAATTACGAATAGTGAAAAAAAAATTACAATTCGAAGTTTCGATTCAAATTCGAGTTTCAACATTCGACTCGCTCGATCTTCAATTATATCATCAAAATTTTCGCATACGATTGAAGTTTTTCTATCCGACTGTATAAATCTACGTTCGGAAGAGTAAAAACGATCCTCCAGGCTGTCATCCTCGAGTATCGTCGATCGAGAGGCGTTCTCTCTCTCTTTCTCCCTCGTACGAATACGAGAATACGGTCGACACAAGCTAGTTAAGGAGTAACGCAAAAAAAGGAAGTTCACGTGCGTTCAAGGAGGAAACCTTCGGCTTCGGAGAGGTCTACAATGATCATCAATCAAATATTACGCAAGACATCTATCCTAGGCGATATAGCGCTCTTTCTCGTGTGTATTCAAGCTCGTTAAAAAAAAATTTTTTTTTCCATATAATATTTGCGTATATCGTACCTAACAGTGATTTCGTATATATCTCTTCCTCCCCCCGCCCCGCCTACCATCTGCGCATGCGCATCGAATTTGACGAAGTGGCTCGAGTATTCGTGGAAATGTGGTAATTCGAAATTATTCGTGGCTCCTTCTCGACCGAAGATGGTTAACTAAACTTTCATATATACATATTTATTATACTATATTATTATATTTATTATATTATGTTTTAATATATATATAGATATAATTATATTAATATATGATTTTTTTCGTTATTTAAAAAATTCAATATTTTAAATATCCTCACCGGGATTCGAACACTCGACCTTCGAATTACTGGTACTAGCCACTACCCACTAGACCGATAGCCACTACTCACTAAACCGAGGAACCATAATGATTACTAATATTATATAATAATATATTATTATTATATAAATTAAGTTATTATTATTATTATTTGTTATATATTATATATATATATGTAGAGAGAGAGAGAGAGAGAGAGAGAGAGAGAGAGAGAGAGAGAGAGAGAGAGAGAGAGAGAGAGAGAGAGAGAGGTACGTATACACTTGTAATAGCAGGAGCATGCGCGTGTCTCGCTTCATTGCATCATACAAGATATGCTTTTATGCGCGCGTTCGAGCCGCGGTAAAACTCACTTTAAAGCCTCTTTACATGGGAGTTATAAAAAAAATAAGCATTTTTTTTGCTTCCCAAAGCAAAGTCGAATCGTACGAAGAAGATTGGAAAGTTTATTCTTTCGCGAATGATCGAAACGACTCGAATAATTCTCGATTATCTCGGTTTCCGGCGAGGGAAATATTCAAATTTTGGCGGGAAATGAGTTTCCATTCAAATATTTTCCTACGATGTGAGAACAAAGTTCCAATTTTTTTTCTTTTTTTTCATTTTAATATTTCGATTTAACAAAATCCAAAAATAGCTCCTACTTTCCCTCTATTCTCGGAATAATTTTTATAAAAATTCGACAAATTTATGACATATTAATATTGTTATAAAAAGTGTAAAGAAATTTTTTGGAAACAAAAAAATTTGAATTTCAAATCGCATCGGAAGTTCAATAAAATTTGTACAATTCCTTTCCTTCGTTATTCCCGACGAAATACGTCCCGAGTACGTCAAATCGTTCACGAGAGATTGATTTCGATATTGTTTGACGTAACAAAAAAAAAAAAAAAAGAAAAAAATACACGCAACCAAGGAAAACGCTTCGAAACTCAATTCTCGAATTTCTCTCTATTTCCTTGTTTCGCATGACACATTAATATTTACGGGCATCGGGACAGCAATGAATACGAGCGTACTACCGACGTATAAATTCTGATCGTCAACATCCGACGTTAATTCTACCCCCCGGTCACTTCCGGTTCGTCGAGGAAAACTCGTGCATTTTCTTCGGCTCTCTCGTAATGAAAAACAAACTCGATCGTGGCGACTTATCGAGCGATCGTTTCCATATCGACGAGGAAAAATTAAATTTCCGCTTCGTTAAAAAAAAAATAAATAAATAATAAATAATAATAAAATAATAAATAATAAATAAATAATAAAAATAAATAATAAATTAAAAAAAAATAAAAAAATAATAAATAATAAAAATAAATAATAAATTTAAAAAAAATAACAAATTTTTTTTTTATATTTAAAAAAAAACAGAAATTGTTTATTTCGTGTAATACACGAGATTGATAAATCCGAGAACGATACGAATAGCCAACGTGTTTGCTACTTGACGAGAGCGAGTGAGAGAAATCTATAAATGGCGCTCATGAGAAAACCGAACAGACCGAAGAGTCTTATCGTTTTCATTATGACGAGGCAAATTTACGGAGACACAATATTGCCCAGAGGGGACGGAGAAGTCAAGGCGCCCGACGGACAAACGAATCGCTCTATGGACTGCATTTTTAATCGTTGTCGTAACATTGTTTGTCTGCGTTTGAAATAAAAACAAAATAATAAAAAAGAAAACAGAAGAAAAAAGGAATTTTTTCAAATAAAATAAAAAAAAAAGAAAAAAGTAAGATAAGATTTTTTTTCTCTTTCTATTCGCACGATTCGAGTACTTGGGCACGTGTGTAATTAGGGAATTGTGTGTTCGTGCGAATTGCGAGTAAGGAGGTAACAAAAAAAAAGGTTTTAGTATGGGAGTAGTCGAGGGACGAGTTGGTGATCGCCATCAGGGTGTTACTCAATTTTCCAATAGGAGACCGAGCAACGTGCCTCAGCTATAAATAGATAAAATGCTATTCGAATATATATATAGAGATTTATATAGCTTGTCTAGTTGCACGGTAGGCCTCGGGGCTCGACCGGATTGACGTCTTCGACGCTGATAAAACGCTAACGTGTCGACTAACTGAGACGTGTTACAAAAAAAAAAGAAGAAAAAAAAAAACGATTTAAGAGCGAATTATCAGACATGTGAAATTAGTTGTATTTTTGCGGAAATTTTCAGAAAGTGTGTTCGAATTGGAGTAAGAAAAATACGGGAATTAGTATTCTTCAAGTAAATTGCGACGATTAGGTACTAATTGTAAGTTCCGAATATCGAGTTCTAGTATATGTTCTAAGTACTGAGTTTTGTTATAGATTCTTAGTATTCGATTATTTTCTATCGTTTAAGTACGTTGTAAGATTGCGTTCGTACTGTAAATACTCACTTCCGGTACAGTTTCTAAGTACATTTTTTTAATGTAAGTACTGAGTACGACGTAAGAGTGCAGAATTCTAAGTACTCGTTCTAAGTACTTTGTTCTACTAGTCGTTCTAAGTACGTTGTTCTAGTAGTTGTTCTAAGTACTTTGGGCTAGTAATCGTTCTAAGTACTGTCTTCCAATAGTCGTTCTAAGTACTCTGTTCTACTAGTCGTTTTAAGTACTGTCTTCCAATAGTCGTTCTAAGTACGTTGTTCTACTAGTCGTTTTAAGTACGTTGTTCTAGTAGTTGTTCAAAGTACTTGTTCTCTAGTCATCGTTCTAAGTACTTTGTTCTAGTAATCGTTCTAAGTACTTTTTTTCCAATAGTCGTTCTAAGTACCTTGCTCTAGTTGTCGTTCTAAGTACCTTGTTCTAGTACTCGCTCTAAGTCCTTTGTTCTCGAGCTCGGTCTAAGTACTTTTTTCTAGTACTCGTTCTAGTGCTCGTTCTAAGTGCTTTTTTCTAGTACTCGGTTTAAATACCTTATTCTAGTATTTGTTCTAAGTCCAAATACAAATTTAATGTAAGTACTCCATTTTTATTACACGTCCTAAGTACTAAAATCGAGTAAACAATGTCAGGTACTTAATTTTCAGCACACACCCGAGGTAATAATTGCAAGTATGTCTTCTAAGTGTACCAAGTACTTCCAACTACTCACAATCAGTCTTTGGCACACGTTCCAACCAATAATTCCGAGCACCTACAAAGTACTCGAGCCTAAGTACCAAATATGAAATTTATATTATTTACATCTAAGTACCGAGCTGATTTAGCTTATTTACTTCTAAGTACCACGATAAAAGTCTCAAGTACACCCGAGACTGTATATCTTCCACCCACATACGAAGTTACTTAGAATTCCGAGTACCACTCGACCCACTAATATCGTTTTAAAACACACACTTTCGTCTTTTTGACTTTTCTTTTCAACTCCTCGATTTAGAAAAATTATACTCTCCAGCGACGAAATATAAAGTTTTCTTTTTCTTTTGTTTTATAATAAACCGTTGGTGGACAAACAAAAAAGAGAAGGAAAGAAACGAGAAGTAACGTGCGTCAGATTGAAATATATTAACAGGAGATCGCAAATACCATCAATCTCGTTTTATACGCGTGAGCGCGTATATGCATTTCCCACCGGTAAATATATATTTATCATTCAGTCAAGGAAATGCACCGGTGCTCTCGGTGCTAATATCGACATGATTTTCTATCCACTCAAGGGATAATAATCACATCTCCATAGACGAGGAATCGAAGAAGAGAAAGCGCTCTCGGTGGCAACGGGAATTATGTTTCGTTCCGATTGAAACGTTGATGCACGAAGAGATGTTTATATCACCAATCGTACTACATATGTCATTCTCCAATTCTATTTTTTCTTCTTCTTTTTTTTTCTTCCTCCTCTCGTTTTTTTTGCAACATTTCAACACCGCGATATATTATCAGGAGCTGTTGCAATTTGCAGTAATGCCTCGGTTGCTCGGTAATTGTTGTTTCGTGCAATAAACCAGTAAGTAAAATAATTAAAAAGTCTGAATTGATCTTTTTCTTTTTTTCGACGAAGCGAAAAATTAACGTAATTAAAAAATTATTCGATTGATAACGTTTTTGAATTACGAGCTATCAGGAAAATTCTACTAGGAAATTTAACTTATTGCAATGTTTTTTTCAAAATTTTAGTTTTATCAATGAAAAATTGGGTTTTCATGGAAAATTATTGAAGTAATTGAAAATATGATTAAGGATTAATAAATAATAATTTGATTCATTGAAAATATAATATTTAATTAATATATTATCATTTTATTGATTGTAAATGTAACTTTTTTTCTATAAATAATAATTTCATGAAAAATTAATGAATTAATTGAAAATATGATTGACAATTAATAAATAATCATTCCATTCATTGAAAATATAATATTTAATTTATATTATCATTTTATTGATTAGAAATGTAATTTTTTTCCATAAATAATAATTTCATGAAAAATTAATGAATTAATTGAAAATATGATCGACGATTAATAAATAATAATTCCATTGATTGAAAATATAATATTTAATTTATATTATCATTTTATTGATAACAAATGTAACTTTTTTTCCATAAATAATAATTTCATGAAAAATGAATGAATTAATCGAAAATATGATCGACGATTAATAAATAATAATTCCATTGATTGAAGATAATATTTAATTAATATATTATCATTTTATTGATTATAAATGTAACTTTTTTCCATAAATAATAATTTCATGAAAAATTATTGAATTAATTGAAAATATGATCAACGATTAATAAATAATAATTCCATTCATTGAAAATATAATATGTAATTAATATATTGTGATTTTACTCGTTAAAAATGTAACTTTTATTCGATAAATAATCATTTTTAATAAAAATAATATTTTTTTATTACAAAAAATTCGATAGAGCCTTGATCAAATTTTGTATTGTAAAAATGTTGATAAAAGTTCGTTATTGAAAGAGAAAATAACAGGAGTATAGGAGGATCGAGCGTTAAAAATAAAAAAGGAGGAAATCGACGTGGTCGTATTCGACGCGTTGTGGCGTATGCTAATTCTCTAGGTAGCGGTCAAGAGTCAAGACACTCGGTGAGTTTTTGTTACGTGGATTTTATAATTGCCGTGGTGTTGTGGAAGGGCACGAGGCGATAGCGCGTCTCGACTTACTGCAAAAAGCATTCACTTTTTCCGTCGAGCAATTCGCGCCAGCGGGCACGCGTTCATTTTTCACAATTAAACGCATAACGTTAAAACCATTTCGCGTCACACATAGCAAAAAATTCGTTTTTTTACTTTGCGTGAAAAAAAAAATAATCAATGATTTTTTTTTCTAATTTCACATTTCAAAATATTTTCATAACGGTTAATAAGTGAATAAACGAGAAATTAAAAAAAAATCATTTTTTTTTATTTCGAAAGATTTTTTTGGAAAAAAGAAAAAGTTATTTTTCGATAAAAAAATTTTTCAAAAAAAAATCCAAAAATTCATAGAAACTGGTTTTGAGAATCATTGTAAACTGGCAAAGTGTGGGAAACATTAATGATGTTTCGGAAAAAAGGGTTGATTTTACACGGAACGCCCCATATGTTACGTATAAGCGTGTCTATAAATATAGACTGTTTCTGGTGCAATATTTTTCTTCTGAAATACTATTTTACATCGAGTAGCAAATAATTACACCATACCCATTTGTAAAAATCAAGAAAACTGAAGTTTAAAATTTTTATTTTTGTTAGAGAAAATGAAAAAAAAATAAAGTGAGTATAAAATTGATGGATGATAAATTAAAAAAAAACTCCTAAAATTCCAATTTACATCGAGTAGTAAATAATTACACCATACCCATTTGTAAAAATCAAGAAAACTGAAGTTTAAATTTTTTATTTTTGTTAGAGAAAATGAAAAAAAAAATAAAGTGAGTATAAAATTGATGGATTAACAAATAAAAAAAAACTCCTGAAATACTATTTTACATCGAGTAGTAAATAATTACACCATACCCATTTGTAAAAATCAAGAAAACAGAAGTTAAAATTTTTTATTTTTGTTACAGAAAATGAAAAAAAAAAATAAACGTAACTACGAAATTGATGGATTGACAAATTAAAAAAAAAAAAAATTCCTAGAAACCAGTTTCGACCGGTATTGCGAAGTAGCGGAGCGACAGAAACATCTGTGAAGTCACGAAAAAGAAAAGGGAAAAAAAAGTGCACGACGTTACTGAGAATGCCCCATATATATAATGTAGTTTCTCGTCTCGTTGCCTTGATGCTGCAGGTTTTAGTTTTGCAATCAAACACGCGCCAAGTAGTCCATATTATATCGTGCAAGTGCAGCAATAGGCGAGTGATGGTGAGATAGGTACGAGAGTGAGACAGTGTCAGCCAGACTCGTTAGTCGCTAATCTGTTCTCAATGTTTGTTACGGACCCCGTTAAATAATGAGACGCCGATGTATTTATATGGATAACACGACTTTACGCTTTGTACCATACGCTGTTCGATTCGATCTGTTATCCCGTATTCGCGCCTCTAAATAATCGAGCTATAATAAGTAAATCTAGAAAATATTAAATCTTTTTTATTATATATATATACCTATAAATAATTAATAAATCTCTGAATAATCCAGACGCAAATAAATCTAGAAGACTTAAAATAGTTTTTTTTACTACATATACAGTAAAAAAATTTCTAAAAACTTCTAAAAGTCTTCTAAAAAAATCATCTAAAAGTCTTCTAGATTTTTAGATTTTTATACATTAAAAATCTTCTAGATTACATCTAGAAATCTAAATCTAAAAGCTAGATTGAATCTAAATAAATCTAAAAGTTTTCTAAATTTTTAGATTTTTTAGATTTAATCTAGATTTTAGATTTAGATCTCTAATTTTAGATGTTTAGATTTTTTGATTATTATAGATTAAAAGTCTTCTAGATTAAATCTAAAATCTAGATTTCTAATTTTAGATTTCTAGATTTGAATTAGAAGACTTTTAGATTTTGTACTATATACACATATAGCAAAAATAAAATGTTAATCTTCTAGATATATTCGTTTGTTTATTATTCAAATTTTGCGCAACGCGTACAAAATTTGAAAATTTTAATTATTGTCAAGAGAAAAAATTAATTTTTTGTGCCTAAAAATGAATTGAATTTTAACATTGACCATCGAACTTCACCTTCTCCTAAATACTTCATTGGTTCAAGAATAATTTCGGAAATGGGGTATGACACACCCCAGAGGTGAAATTCCGGGATAATATCGTCGATTATTAGTCCGGAACTTCGTTTCGAATTATCGTACGAGCTACTTTCCAAAAATTACATGTTTATATATTACGAACGTAATATCGTCGTTACGGCCATAACGTTACGCCGTAACGAAGTCGTTGGAGCTCGTTGAAGTTGACCCGACTCGACAAATATTCCCATAGACTTCTATCGTTGCTAAGGCATTAATCGAAGACGACTAGCAGATGGATTTGCCTTCGTCCATTATTATCGACGTTCTTCGTGTTCTCATTCTTCATATTCAAATTGTGGACTATTTGTATCAGCGAGCGACTTACCGTTTACCAAAGCCCGTATGGTCGTTTTTACACGATTCAAGTTTTCAATATCGAATTTTCAAAATCGCTTTTTTTTTTATATTTATAGAGATTATTGCAAAAAGTAAAAAAAAGAAACGAAAATTTTGTTCCTCTTCTTGTAATACGAATAAACTATGGCTATCGTCTCCATGTCCTTCTCTAATGCTTACAAACATATACAAAACACACACACACACACACACACATGAGTAAATGCGGGTCAAAGTATTCAACTGCGTTCCTGGGTGAATTACGACATTTTTTTTCCTCTCCTATAAACAGAGGTGAGGTAGGATCTCGTAACTTCGTATCTATTTTCGAAACTCACGTTTCACTTCGTCGTCAAAATCGTAAGTTTGAAAAAAAAAGTGTTCAAAAAATTTGTATCTGAGAATGTTTCGAATTCCGATGGTTTTTTGTAAGGTTTCTCAACGGATTCCAGTCGATTTGTAAGTGAAAAAGTCTTATTTAGACTTGAATAACTTATATTGACCTCGAGGGAGTCAAGTTTGACCTTGAATGACTCAAGTTTGATATCGAGAGATGTGACTTCGACTTGGGGCGATTCTTGTTTATCCTCGAGTGACTAAAGTTCGACCTTGTGCAAGTCAAGTTTCGACTAATACAACTTTGACCTTGAGTGAGTCGAGTTCGATCTTAAATTTGAACTTGAGTCACTTTAGTTCGTTCCTGAGTTCAAACTTGAATGACTCGAGTGAAGTTTGACCTTGAATGACTCAAGTTTGATACCGAGAGACGTGACATTGTCTTGGGGCGTTTCTTGTTTATCCTCGACTGACTAAAGTTCGACCTTGAGCAAGTCAAGTTTCGACTAATACAACTTTAACCTTGAGTGAGTCGAGTTCGATCTTAAATTTGAACTTGAGTAACTCGAGTTCGTTCCTGAGTTGGAACTTGAGTGACTCGAGTCAATTTCGACCTTGAATGGCTCAAGTTTGATATGGAAAGATGTAACTTTGTTTTGGGGTAACTCTTGTTTGTCTCGTGCGACTAAAGTTCGACCTCGAGCAAGTCAAATTTCGAACAACTTTAACCTTGAACGAGTCAAATTCGTCCTTAATTTTCAACCTGAAGTACTCGAGTATTCGTCCCTGACTTAAAGACCGAAGAACACGAGTCTGGCCTCAAGTTGGAACTCGTGTAACTCGGATTTGACTCAAGATTGCAACTCGAATGACTCAAGTGAATCTCGAAACAATGCAATCAAATTCGAGCTTCACCGCCAGCATAAACTTATAATCGAGCACGAATCTAACTCCATGTTCAAAATTCGACTCATTTCCGGCGAGACAGTTTAATCAAGCTACGAATAAATAAAAGATCGAACCGATAAAATACGCAATGGCGCTTGTTATTTTTTTAATACATATTTTTTTGAATTCGAGGTTAACGGAAATTGGCCCGAAATCTTATCTCAGGTTATCTACGCCAATATTATCGTCCCAAACGAGGTTTCTATGTTGTAATAATTCTTATACGTGCGACGAGAGATGAGATATGATCCGAACCAATCATATTTTGTCTTAAACTGCCGAGTCACGACGCCCCCCTCTACGCAAAATCACTCTCTCTCTCTCTCTCTCTCTCTCTCTCGTTCTCTTGTTTTCTATCTGTCCGTCCTCCTTGAGACTTGCATGCTAACGTATCCACGAACTCGCACACAACTATCTATCGAGTCGCTAGCGCTATTTGCGAAGTTACGTATTAACTTCTTGAGCCATGTATTATTTATACGAGTCGACTCTTCGTTTTCCTCTTCATCGTAGTCTTCTTCTTCTTCTTCTTCTTCTTTGAGTTGGCTGGGTGAAAAAAATCTATATTTCCTCTTTCTCTTTCTCACTCATTGACGATAACATTTCCAGTCGCTCGTGGCTGCACCAAAACGTTTCACGCTTATGTTTACCATCCGCCATTAGCACGTTATTATCATAATCAAATAGTTTCGTTCGGCTTGCAGCGGCGGCGTGAAAAAAACGTCGATGTGAACAAAAAAATTGAGGGACGAGAGAAAATAGCACGACGGCTTGTGAGATTGCACCTGGGAGAGAGGAAAATGAGTTAGAATGTCGGTTTATGACGTATCGAATATATTTATTTTTAACGATAATGTTTCGACCAACTTCCGGTTTGTTGTAAAATCGCGTTTTATGATAACGAGAGAAATAATTCGTTTAGATTTTCGACGGAATATAGCTTGAAATATCTCGGGAAACTACGCATGGAGCAGGACAAACACGTCGTGTGAAGTCTATTGCTGCGACGCTCTTCTCGATGACCGTGAATGAAAAACGTTATAGAGTTGAGATTAAGCGTGATTTTTCTTGATTTTTTGTAAACGAAGGTGTAAAGGCCGTTTATAGAAGCGTATTGTTTATACCTCGTTTGTAGATAAACATTTAATACCGGAAAGCCCTGTCCGATGACGTTACGGTAGTGGCCACATGCTCGGAGCGACTGCAGCGCCCTCTACAACTGAGGTGGCGCGCCTAACCCGCGTCATTCTAGTTTATCGTCTTTGACACAAGACTAGGCAACGAGATTCAATGGACGTCTGAATTTATTGATTCGAGTTAGGTTTCTAATACTCTGACCAACGGTAGGACTCTTCTAGACAATATTTACCTAAGTTAATCTTGAATTTAGGCTTTAAATTAACTTAGGTTATTGTCCTGTTTAACCATATTTCGACTTAGTTTCGTCTTCTAGGTTATGTTAAATCAAATGGCTCAAATAAAAGATTTTCTCATCAAGAAAATTGGACTTAAATCTAAGCTTTGAGGTTAGAATGACTTGGTGCTACCTTTAATAAACAAAGTACCTGTACTAATCTAAAAGTAATATTGCGTCTGTTAACTAAATTAACTTAGGTTATTTCAACCTAAGTTGAAATATGGTTAAACTAGGACAATACAATACCATATTTCAACTTAGGTTGAAATATGGTTAAACTAGGTCTTTTAGGTTATGTTAAATCAGATGGCTCAAATAAAAGATTTTCTCATCAAGAAAATTGGACTTAAATCTAAGACCTTCAGCTCATAATTACACTTGAAACTAAGCACGTGCTAATGGCTACATATTTAAATCTAATGAAAAGTTAATTAATCGAACGGAATTAAAGTAAAAAAAAAAAAAAGAAAATTGTTTGTCGAGTTTCGAGAAACTGAGGTAACGACATACGTCTGACGAAATTTAAGAGAACCTTGCGTGTTATACTTGGTCAAGAAATCACGAAAAACATCTAAAATACGTTACTCGCGTGTGTCGTGGTACCTTAAGGGGAATCTTCGATCATAATTCCCCGAGCTCGACGACAGAGAAAAGCCTATATTTACATTTCATGTTGCGCATGTATTAGCCTCGTATTCGTGATTTTTTACAACGTTGACTTTTTATTCGGCCATTAAGTGCAACTGGCTATGAAAAACAAGTTTTATATTGTATTATGCACGATTATTATACATATACGCTGTTCCTAATTACTAGAAACAGTGCACGAGTCGTTCCGTCCCAACTCGGTCAACTTTCGTCCTTCACTCAATTTTTTATATCATCCTTGAATCATTTTTATCAATTTATTTTTATTAATTCATTCTACAAAAAAAACGACCAATTCTACTTTCTTTTTTATTAATTAACAAAAATGTTGAAAATTATTTCAAAAATTGAAGAAAATATTAGTAAAGTTAACAACAATGAAAAATTACACAATCATCGTGTTTAAAAAAAAATAGTGATTTATATTTCTTCCAGCTCAACGGATTCGAGAAATTTGGTAAAATTCAAGAATTGATTTTATACGTAAACTAAAAATATTATCAAAAATCATGTTACCAGTAAGAAAGGGTCGTATCAAGGTCAAACTGTTCGTTCGTTATAAGAATATCTCGTATATAACACGCAGCGTGAGAAGAGAGGAAAGAAACCAGGCGTTAAGCGTATGCATAGTTCGCAACGTCCTATGACGTTTCGTTCGCTATACACAGGATGTTCCATGTTAATTTATCGATGGAAACGAGTCGAGAAAATAAGGTCGAACAAGAAAGAAGAGAAACAAACTATATACTACCCACGAAAGTTTTATAGTTTCAATATACAAACACGCCATCTTCCTATCGTGATTTGTTACCGTCAAAACGTTAAGGTCGCGCCAAGGTCACCGTAGAATTTTCAAACGATAACGTACAATTTTTCCCCCGTCATATCGTAGCCAGAGTCGTAACGAACGCAACAAAAAAAATATAATGTTTCTAACTTCAAAAATGACTGAGTTACAGCCTTTTGAAGTTTTTTGGAAAATGGCGGAACGACGCCGTCGCGTCCTTCGACCGCGTAGAGGTGGAATGGCGTAAAACGAAACGTAAACAGACAGTTCCGGCCGAAAATATGCCATGGAAAACCTACCTAGGTCCTGTTTGGCGATCGGGCACGTGTCTTGTCTTTCTCGGTCATATTACCGCATATATATATGTACGCGGTAAGATGACCGAGAAAGTGACACGACACAAGCATTTATACCTATAAACATATATGTAAGCATAAATGTGTACATAAGAGGCAGGTAAGCGACGAACTGAACAGGAACTTCGAGGCATGTGTACCAGTGAGTGAAAGCGATATGAAATCATGGAATTTTGAGACTACCACATAACACTACTTTACAACGTCGTAAACGAGAGAGAGAGAGAGAGAGAGAGAGAGAGAGAGAGAGAGAGAGAGAGGGAGAGAAGAAAGAGAGAATGGATTCAACGCATCTCACTTCTGTGGTCAAAAAATAAAGCCTCTGGGTATTCGCTGCATGATGCGACTCATGAATGACTCGCTTATTTTTATTCCAGGACTAATATTTCTTATAGCTTGATATTTTATTTTTTATTAATAAAAAACAAAATTCGAACGACGATGAAGAGCAATTGAATTTTGAACTATTTTCTTAATTTTATTTTTCTTACAAAATCCTTAGATTTTGTAAGAAAAATAAAATTAAGATTTTCTTTGTTTCTGAAAAATTGATTTTTTATTTATTATACTTTTGTTTTTTTTATGAATTTTGCTGATGATAAAGATATTTGTCAATTTCTTATCAATAAAAAACAAAATTCTATCATCGCCTGGTTTAAGTTTCGAGACGAATAAAACTCTGAACAACGACGAAGAAAAATTGAATTTTTAACTGTTTTTAAGGATTTTTTAAGAAAAATAAAATTAAGATTTTCTTTGTTCCTGAAAAATTGATTTTTTATTTATTATACTTTTGTTTTTTATGAATTTTTCTGACGATAAAGATATTTGTCAATTTCTTATTAATAAAAAAAAATTCTATCATCGTCTGGTTTAAGTTTCGAGACGAATAAAACTCTGAACAACGACGAAGAAGAAAAATTGAATTTTTAACTATTTTTAAATATTTTGTAAGAAAAATAAAATTAAGATTTTCTTTGTTCCTCAAAAATTTATTTTTTATTTACTAAACTTTTGTTTTTTTATAAATTTTCTGATGATAAAAAAATTCGTCAATTTACAAAGAACGTCCCATACATCGCATCCTCGCTCAGATGCGTGCTTTTTTAATTAGCACTGGAAAAAAAACTCTCACATCCGTCGATTTTTCCTAACGTGGATCGAATGATTTATCTATTTACCGAGAAAATTCAATACCGTGAAAGAAGAAGAAGAAAAAGTAGAAGAAGAAGAATCGAGGGACAAAAAAAGAAAACGTTCCGTCACGATGGATTTCCGTGAACCGCGATGATGCGGTAGATTTTGTTTGCCCAATCATTTTGCAATTTTTTAATGGATATGTGCACGAGTTATTACCGTCTTTACGATATATACATACATACATACATATATATATATATATATATATATATATATATATATATATATATATATATATATATATATATATATAAGTAAATACACATGGCCAGAGAAAATAAACAAAATTAGATCGTAACATTAAAAAATAAAAATTGCAAAAAAAAAATTAATAATAACAATAATAAAATAATTATAAAGTTGTAGGAAAAACCTCATAACTTTTGATAAAACTCTCGAAGACTTCGGTGTAAATTTACTCGTAACATTAAAAAATAAAAATTAAAAAAAAATAACAATAATAATAAAATAATTATAAAGTTCTAGGAAAAACCTCATAACTTTTGATAAAACTCTCGAAAAGACTTGGGTGTAAATTTACTTGGATCCTTATCTTCTTATCTCTACGTATACTTTATTATTTAAACAAAAATGGATCGTAACATTAAGAAATAAAAATAAAAAATAAAATAAATAATAACAACAATAAAATAATTATAAAGTTCTAGGAAAAACCTCATAACTTTTGATAAAACTCTCGAAAACACTTCGTTGTAAATTTACTTGGATCCTTATCGGCTTATCTTCACGTATACTTTATTAAAGATTGTTGTGGCAGATCTCAACGTACTTAAAAAGTACACACATTGTTTCAACGAGTCTTGAAACAATTGCACGTGCTTATCCGCAATTTTATTTTCCTCGTGTACGATAGGGGAGAGAGTAATCGGTGAGTATATATATATATATATATATATATATATATGTGTGTGTGTGTGTGTGTGTGTGTGTGTGTGTGTGTGTGTGTGTGTGTGTGTGTTTCCCCAGCGAGATTGTGACAAACGCGTGGAGTTCGGAGACGTAGTTATTTTTTTGATGTTTTCAAGCGTCTGCCAGGCACGTGTGAGGGTCTTCTCGTATCCGGGTTCCTCGCGAGGAGTAACGGACGTTCTTCGCCAAAACCGCTTTTTATTTTTGAAATTTGTCGGACGATGTCGAAAGCTCGGGGGAAAAAAAAAAACTTATCGAAATTCGAAGATTTTTGTTTGTTTGCCTCTTATTGTTGTTGTTGTTTTATACCGGTCGCAAAATTTTTATCAGATTTATGTATTTGCGAAATAGTGTTGTCACTCGTGAACTCTTCGTTATTCTCGAGTAACGCGAAATAATAATATTTTTTTCCATATTTAGAAATTTATTCTGTCGTTTTTGTTTGTAATAGTTTTATTTTGTACGTTTTTTTTTTAGATATTTATTTATTTTTTGTATTGGTTCTGTTGTAAATATTATCTCACATTGACAAAATTGCGAGTTTCTTCAACATGGAACTATTTTCTTTCTTTTTTTTAACGGTTCGTCGTGTTTTTTATTTTGATCAAGTTTTCACGGGTAAAACGACCTCGAAATCACGGAAGGCGAGTAATGTTTACAAAATATCCAAAAGCATTCATAACTCTGACGGGATTTGTTCGAACTAACAATAAAGTTAGCCGTGTTTACTTCAAATATATATATATTTGAAGTAAACAAAATGGCTTCAAATATATATATATATATATTTGAAGCCATTTTTGGGCAACTTTTTTTTTCTTCCTACTAACAGGCTTTAAACTTATTAAATGGTAAAAATAGAAGCCTGTATAAATTTTAGCTCAAAATATTAATATGTAGAGGTCGCTTAAACACATCCTTATTTCCCATTTAAATAACACAAGGAAAAAAAAAAATTTCTGTCGGAATTTTATAACACGGTCATGGAATATTCAACAAATAACCTGCCGGCAGATTCTTATGCAGAATTGAATGCTCTACAAAAAAGCCCTCTTACACTTTTTTGATAAACTTAGCCATTCAAGGGATATTCGAGTTCAAAGTGTATGAAAATTCATCGTGTTTTGTTAATATTACAGCAAATCTATCGACTCTATTGAAAAAGATCAAATGACTTTTGTGTAGATTATTAAATTTACTATCCAAATTCTCTAATTTATTGTTAATAAATATTGATAGATGGTTTTTTTAAGACTTTAGACACTTATTTTTTTCCAGAAAACTGACAAAATACTCACGACTAAAATATCATTCTTTGTTTCCAATCACAGAGAAAAACGATATTTCCTCAAATTTTTTAAAACAAATTTATTCATTAAAAATTATAAATATTTCATAATTTATTACAGAGCACAGGTATATATATATATATATATATATATACGATAAAATGTACATGTATATATATATATATATATATATATATATACATGTACATTTTATCGTCTAACCTACGAACGTATAAATTGTAAAATTTATACAACAGGCGATTCCGTAAATAACACATACCTGCGAGTCCCATCGCCAATTTGAAAATCCCGCTGGACACCAAAATTTTCCCTCTCCCACGTCGTAAATCTCTCAGTATTACGAAAAAAAAGAATTCACCGTCATTTGTTTGCGACCCTTATAATTTCCAAGATGGCGTCGGCCAATTGGCGCGCACGCGCTCGTCTCGCGCGATTCTTCGTTGTGCGGTTATGTATTTTTCGATAATTCCATCTAATCGTACGCGCAGTGATTCTCGCGCACGTCACATACGTCGTCACACGTACGTTTTGCATATATAAACAGACCTCGCAAGATATTGTTCTCACCAATTGTTAATTATAACGCAAAGATCAAGAGGAAGTGAGAGAGGGAGAAGACACTTTACACTTAACGCGCGCGCGCGCGCACTGAGTGGAGCAATAATTAATAAATTGAAACGATCGCGGCCGTTGACGGGGTCGAGCCAGTGCCGTGTCGTTTTACCAATGTACTTTCCTGCCGCTCTAATTTCACGCAATGTAACGCCTCTCTCATTTCGTCAAATTTCACTAACAAGCCTCCCTCCCCACCACTCTACTCACCGGGATTTCGCCAAGTTTACACAAAAAAAATCTTCACCATCGTCAGTCAATGTTTTCACACGGAAAAAATAACGTTGCACTTAAACAAAATTACGAATACGTAACGTAACGATGAAAAAACGATCCATCACACATTAGAGCCAGTCAGTATTATTTTGTTGGTTATACGAGGGATAATGGTAGTTCGTAAAACACTCGTTCCAAATCACACACGTAATCTTCGCTCCTCGCTAGCGATGTTTTCGGCTGTTATGCAAAAGACACTAAAATAACTTTTAGTTCGGGGACACATACGTCGGGGACGTTCTTTCAAGTACTTTATTTATTACATTTAACTTTGTTTTAACTTTAATTTGGCAATGTTCTTCGACGATATGGAATTACGTTCGTTATTCCAGCAATAACGTAGAATAATGGCACAACGATCAAATTCTCGTTAGCTCGTTCTCGTCTCTCGCTTCTGCCGATGAGTTTTCTAGTTTTGTTCGCGATCGCACGACGAAGTCACCACTAACTTGGCCCATCGTTATACACGTATGTGATATACACGGTTGTGTGTGTTCACTGTACATATATATCGTACATAGTGTTAAGATGAGACAGCGATATCTCTCACTGTGTTGACATGTAGCAAACGCGACAATCCTGAAGTTTCGTGGACAAGTGTCGCCGAACGACTGAGGGAGGCGGCTCTAGTGTACCGTCGCTCCCGTCGAGCTTTGCGCTCGTATTAGTTCCTCGCTGACGTCAGTAGTGCGTACACGTTTTGTGCGCAGCGTCTATATAGACAACGTGACGAGTGTCATCCCCTCTCCCCTCCGTCTGTGCCAGCGATGTTTTTGCACGAGACGGGACACGCGAATTATTTCTTTACGTCAAGATAACGTGTACAATATAAAAAAAAAGAAAGAATCGCGAGCAAGAAGAATGAAAAGAAATCGCGATTTTAACGTACGAAAACGTTAAATCATCATCTAATACGTTAAAAGAAAGAATACGAAAATTCTCGCGAGTATTATTACGTGTCACACGTGTTTTAAGTTTTATACGTTTGCGTGTACGTGTGTGTATACGAAGCTTGTGTATATTGTAATTGGATTTTTTTTCTTTTCGTGCATAGGCTTTGTGTATATCGTAACGAACACTTGGTTAGGCCGTTCAATGGTTCAGTGACGAGGGTCGAGTGACGACTGAGAAACAGCTGTAAACGCACGCCTGCATTGCGCGTGCGCGTCTTGTTCGGACCTCCGCCACGGTGGGAAGGCGAGAACGATCATCGCGACATTACACTAGCCCACGGCGACACGACGCGCGTTGGCGAGCGGGTGGAGGGGAGTGTATAGAGCGACCGCGAGAGGGAGGGGGGAGCGGGTAGAAAGAGGAGGGAACCGGGGTGATGCGTTTTGTCGCGGCGGCGCTAGTAACCTGTTTATATATATATCTATAGATTGTGTACGCACGAAATATTCTATATATATATATATATATCTATAGGCGTACAAACGGTAGATATATTTATAGCTATATTGCGTATAAGCGCTCCCGCCTCCGATTCGCTTATACCGCTGCGATTTTAAATGACAACAAAAACTCAAATATAAAATATCGAAATTATAAATTAAAAAATGTACGCTTCCAAAAATTCGAAATAAATCGCGTAAAATAAACTGTTGACAAAATCTAATATATGCAAAATGTTAAATTTAAAGTTGGGATTTTTTTTTTTTTTCAAAATTATCAAAAAATATATTCTTTTTTTTTTTTCGTTATAAAAATTAAGGTTAATTAAAAACTCGGGATTAAGTTTGATACCGTTGCCGATGACTTCCGGTTGAATATTTAGAATAGCGAGCAATTGAGAAATTCGATTATTCATGCGCCATGTTGAATTCATATGTGGTAGGCAACATGCGTATTGGAGAATTTTGACGAAGTCGGATGATCGAACGAAGATATTGCAAATTTTGATTATGTCATGAATCGATGACCCGGAAATTTTAACTTCACCTTTACAAAACTTATCATGCCAATTTATTGGAATGACATAATGATTCGAATTTAACACAAAAGGCCGGGAAACGAAAATTATGATGAATGTCGAAGGTCCTCGTTAGTAGAATTTTGGTTTCCATAGAGAAATATATGTATATATTTCTCTCTCTCTCTCTCTCTCTCTCTCTCTCTCTCTCTCTCTCTCTCTCTCTATATATATATATATATATATATATATATATATATATATATATATATATATATATATATATATATATATATATATATATGTAAATGTATATATATATGTGTATATATATATTTATATCAGACCTTCAAATTCGGATTGGACAATCAAATCAATTCGGCTATAATTATGTTGAGAGAGTCACGGTCGACCGGTCGTATTAGGGGAATACCAGTTACCTTGTTTTCATCTCGGTTCCCCATTGCTACGATAAAAACAAAAAATCATACACACGTCTTGGCGTAGTAGCCGGAAAGCCGTTGTTCGAATAAGGGAATCGATATTTATGGGTGTGAATTGAAGTTACACGTGTAATTATATCATTATTATCGTCATTAAGTGTGTAAGTATGTGGACAGAAGCGAGAAAGGGAAATGATTGGGTTTGTGACGCAAGGATAATGAGAAATCTTGGAAATTTTTATTCGAACGGGTATCGATGATTGATCGAATAATAATCGGGAATGTCAGGTTTTATGTCTTGCGGAACGATCTCTTTATTAGTATTGTTGAGAAAATACGTAGGGATTCGTTAGTTGCGAGGGTGAGTTGGTTTGCGCATGCGCGGTATGTATACGCGTGGTGTGAACAAAATGGCCGCTGGCACGTTCGCCTGCCACCTGAAATTTTGTTTTGTAGATTGTAGGTTGGTTTTTTGACGAATTGTTATGAATTTTTTTTAGAAGGCGTATCAAAGTGGCAGGCAACTGTATACGGCACGATGAATGATGGGAATTGTACAGTTAATTTATAATAAAATTAATACGAGTGACGCAATATCTGCCACGGCGTCCACCTCGAAAATTCGACGATTCATCGTAGTCTGAGAACATTTTTTTCAAGGAAAACAAGAGTGTATCTGGATTTGTGTTAATTGAACAATTTTCTGATGTATTTTTGATACGCGTTGCTGTAATATTTACGATGTAATCGGTGGATGAAAAAAATCGTAGTTCATTCTTCGACCACTTTGTGTTTCACGCGGCCATTGCTCTACGGCTTTCAATGACGTAATTTTCTAAGACAGAACATAAATATTAAATGATAAATTGTTTTTAGCCGAAGGGCGTGAGACGAGAAAAAAGGAGAAAGCACTGTTCGCTATCGTATTTCGTACGTTTGAAAAAAAAAAACGTATCAGTGAAAGTGCTATATCGCTAGGCCTGGTCTGCAAGTTGCAAATGTGTTTTGTCGGATAATATGCGATATGAATCATTTGCGATGCTCGTCATCATTGTCCGTCAGCAGGAACAAGAGCGTTCGCACTCGCGCACATTATTTATCGCAAAACTGACTCATTTCGTTGTCGCGCTTGCTCTCTCCTTCTCTCTTTCTCTCTCTCTCTCTCTCCCTCTTTTCTCTTTCGTATACCCTAACGCTTTGTTAAACGCGCGCAATGCCGTCAGGCTTGCAGCTACCGAGCGCTCTAAATTCCTCGATTAACTCTCCACCTGAAGCAATTTCCCGACCAAAAAAAGAACTAATTGGCATCTACATATCATTCGCGACACGCCAGATCGAATATCGCCCCAAGTAGCGACTCCAAGGACGTTGTTTCCGTTTCTAAACCTCCTACGGAATGGATAATGAGCTTCCGTTTATCGGATATACTTGATTAGTTAACAACAATTATAACGTGAAAAATCGGCCTCGTTAAGGTCATACGACGTGTGTCAAATTGGCTGTATGATAAGTCTATTTATCACGGACTTAAGGACAATCGTGTGCAACGTAAGAAAGCAAAGAATAAAACAAAAATAATTAACCATTTTTAAAATAGTTGTTTAAACAATTGTTTAAATAAGAAATAATTTCAGACAATGAATAACATCGAGCGCAATTGTATAATCGTAAATACGTGGATCGTAGACTTCTTAACGAGTCTCGTTGATCCCATTTGTAAGTTTGTACATCCGTCCGTCGGTCCGTGTCTGTTCCACGATTATTGACCAAACGCGTCGACCGATTTGAGCGAAATTTGGCAGGATTTTAGTTCGATCCTTGACCCCAATGCTCCGAGTGGAAAAAATTGAATCGATTCAAAATTCAAGATGGCAGCACCAATACATCGAACCAAAAAATTTCAGAATTGATCCGATTTTTCACATAAATCGGTGGCTGTGGTTTAAACAGCTCGTTGATGTCAATTTCAACATTGACATTTCGAAATCTAAGATAGCGCGTTCCAAAAAAACAACATGACGAAATTTCGATAACTCGTCGATGAATTTCGAGCAACTTCGTAAATTCCCCTTTCGTCCATCGCATCGATAACACGCTGATACTCGTCGAAACTCACTAGAAGATCGAAAACCTCGATCTAAATAACAACAATTAAAAACAAAAGAAAACCAAAAAAAAATCTTGTAGAAAATCAAATAAATTTCACGATGTATAATCGATTTCTTTATTTTCTCCTTGCCTCAAAACATTGCTGTTATTACGATGGAAAATTCGCGACTGTCGTAACGTGAAACGATAGGGAAGAGTCTACATGCTCTGCGCAATTGGCGATTAACCGATGGAATGGAAAGATTCGTGGCATCGATGATTTTTGTTACATACTTGTGTATCTCGTCGATGCATTAAAATTATCGTGACACTCGTATACGACCACTGACACGCTTATTATTGTACACAATATGAGCAGATTGCGACTGGAGGAGTATTTGCCAGGAACTCGATGAGCTCGCGAATTCAATTTGATACGTGATCCTGAACTCTCCTGACCTACACACGTATACGTGCATATATTATAATATATATATATATATATATATATATATATATATATATATATATATATATATATATATATATATATATATATATATATATATATATATATATATATATATATATATATATATATATATATATATATATATATATATATATATATATATTATATTACATTATAATATAATATTATTATTATTAATATAATATTATTATTATTATATAATATATTAATATAATAATTACATAATATATTATATATTATATTATTCGAATATATTATTTATTATATTATTATATTATATAAAAATATTATTATATAATATATTAATATAATAATTAAATAATATATTATTCTCATATATTATATACTCGTATTATATTATATTAATATATTATTATATAATATATTAATACAATAATTACATAATATATTATTCTATTATATAATATATTATGTTATTATATTATATATATTGTAATATATTATAATATTATATAATAATATATTATTATTATAGAATATTATTATAATAATAATATAGATATTATTATATTATAGTATAATATATTATGTTATTAATATTATTATTATTATATGTATGTATGTATGTATGTATTATTATTATTATTATATAATATAATTATATATATTATATTATATGTTATATATCATATAATATATATGATAGAGAGAGGGAGAGATATGTATATAAACATGTAAACGAGCTCATCAAGCGCAAATACTATAAACATTGTACATATACCGTGATACGCAACGAGGCCGATAATCAACGTGATTGGGATGAAGAAATTTCTCGGAACGAAAATTTTCAAATGAAAAAAAGTCACGAACGTTTAGCATAATTAATGTTGTTGTTGTTGTTTTTTTTCTTTTTTTAATAAAAACCAGCGAACGAATGTAATTGTTCAAGGTAGATTTTAGAAAGTCGAGAAATACAGGATGCACTTTAGGAAGAAATAAATGGACGCGCAAATTCGGAACTTTTTAATTTTTTTTTGGTTCGAGATTTGATCGTAAATTTTTTTGTTCGGATTTCTGTGAAGAAAAAAGGACAAAATAAAATGAGCTCGTCAGCTAGGTAGTTACGCAATGTAAATATTCCATTCGTCCTCGGTCGTATGCCACTCGTCGTAAGAATCGTACGAGCATTTGGCATTTTGACGTGAGTCTTGCAATTTTACGCGAGATATCATCTCGTTGGATTTCACGTACGATCGAATTCAGGTATAAACGCAACGAGCGATGTACGACATTGCGATATACTCGTGACGAACACACGTGCATAATTATCGGGAGCACATACGGTCGAGAGAGAGAGCAAAAAAATCTGTCTATAAGTTATTTTCGCTCGTACGTCGAGTCAATTGGTACACGTGACGTCCTCGAACGTGTGAAAAAGAAACGTGCCGATGCGTGATTATACTCGGGACGAACGTACGTAACCGCGCGTCTCCCACTTTAGCCCTAGATGAGAACAAAAAAAAATCGCGCTATATAATTTATGTAAGATACGTTACGTTCGACTTTTTTCATTTGCAATATTTTCGACCGCGACATCGTCTTCAACTAGTTTCTGGCATTGAAGTAGACGCTAGACCCTCGCTAACGCGGCGATCATTTGCGCATGCGCGGGAGCTAGCTCCGGTACGCGCAGGCGCGCGGGCTAGGATGCTCATGCGCGCGCACCTCGCGGTCGCGGTAGTTTCAAACGCTCGTATCTCGGGAACGACTCGCGCGATCGTGTTCAAATTTTGCACACGAGTTGAACATTGGGTATTGCTCGTTCTCTCCAAATTTCGTCAAAATATTTCGAGATTAATGGATTCGACAAGATTTTTGATTCGCTAAAAAAATGTTCGTTCTAATCTTCGAAAATTTGTCGGTATCGAGTCGTAACTAGTGACGCAAATGGGTTAGTGAATCAGCGTGTTTGCCATTCGGTTTGAGAAGACACGACACTCGGTGGCTCAGACTTTTAAAATTTTTTGAATATTTCAATGTTGTTTTTTTTTGTCCAACCCGGCACGAAACCGTTATTTCGAGTTAAATGGTTTTTTCGAGATTCTCGAGATGTTTTTGAAGGAGATTTGCAAATCAAGAACTGGAATTTCGGATCTTTTGGCATAATTTTGTAAGGTCTGGCGACGTTTCATTAATTGTTTTAACAAAAAAAAAATGGCAAAAAAATTGTCACCGTCTGACCGACTTGGCGTGAAACGTCTCAAATGCCTTAAATAATGTATGTATGTTTCGAGATTACTCAGACAGAGAGGAGACGCGAAGTATATTGAAAATATTATACGTTCGATGGAACACGCATTCGACACGCTCGCTATAAAACCATTGACACTTGACGTCGCGTCGTCGTACAACGAGAATCTTTTTTTCTCTTCTCTCCCTCTCTCCCTTTCTCTCCACTACTCGCACATTACCGTCACAGAGATCGCTCATTTGAAATTCAACAACGGCTTTTACATTTTTTAAATAATATTTGAAGTAGCCTTGCCTTTATGTACACACACAAAGTGTGTAAATGGGTAATTCATGAGAACTAGCTGTAACGATGACAGCGAGCCAAAGGATGTTTATTTCGAATAATATAATAATAATAATCAATCTTTTTTTTTTTATTGAGCATGTTCCACGCATATATAGATAATTATTACAATTATTCATCGATTAATCGTCAATGGACTATCGCTATTATTAGCGAACAGGATAGTTTGTATTTACATGAAAAGAAAAAAATAATAAAAATTGTGTGACGTGACCATTTTTACATTTTTTCTCATTTTTCTCCACAATATTTTTGACTTTTTGATTAAATGAAATGATGAAATAAGTCAAAACAAACTCGGTCTCTTTACTCACTTCTGAAAATATAGTTTCAGAGTTAAAAAAGTTTAAAAAACAACATTTTCATTGCAATTTTTTAGATTTTGGGGATTTGAAAAATTGAATTATTATCTTTTTATTCACCATTAATCGTCAATGGACTCTCACTATTATTATGGGCAATAATAATTTGCATTTACATGAAAAAAAAAACAAAATTGTGAAATACCATCGTTTTTTAGATTTTTTTTAGTTTTCCCACGATTTTTTTGACTTTTTGATAAAAACAAATGATGAAATAAGTCAAAACAAACTGGGTATCTTTACTCACTTCTGAAAATGTAGTTTCGGAGTGAAAAAGTTAAAAAACAGCATTTCCATTTCAATTTTTCAGATTTTACGGATTTGAAAAATTGAATTATTATCTTTTTATTCACCATATCGCGTCTAAATTTGTTCAATTCAACTTGTGTTTGCTAAAAGTTTGATGAAAACAACGACGTTCTTAAGACAAACGAAAAAATGCATCGACCAGTCGAATTAAAACGCACAGGGGCACCTCGTTTCGAAAAGTCAATTATTTTGGGGCACGTCGAACGTACATACCGTATCGATCGATAATGTATGCCAAAAAAAGTATTCAACAGGCAAAAGTATTCAATAAACAAAAAACAACAACATTTTTGGAAAAATTGAAAAAAATAATTCTAATCAACTTGTTGAGGCAGCCAATAATTATTTTCAAAAACAAATTCGTTCACGCGTAGTTCAAAAAACTTCCTCAATGGAAAATAAAGACAAATAATGGTTTTTTTTTTAATAATCGGAACATCTGGAAATTGAAATAATTCCACATGCTCGGCGCCTTACGATAAAGCGTAACGAGGAAAATTCTTTGAAAATTTACTAATTATACTCGTAAATATGTCAATAATTACATTCCGGTCATTCCAATCATCGCGCCAAAGAAAAAAGTAAAAAAAAAAAAAGAAAAATTAATCGCCTTTTCCAAGAAACGAAATGAATTATTCTCGAGCCTCGTCGTTCTCGCGACAAAGAATTAGTCAGAAAAATTCAACAATACAAAAAAGAAAAACAGTACTTACCGAGAATGGTAAAAAGTTGATCGTCGAAACGCATTTTTTATGCGAGTCTGATTCACTTGACTCGAGTGTCGCCAGCGATAAATCGAAATAATAATAACAAAAAAAAATTTGTAAAAATCCAAAGCAAAACTATCGTTCCAACGTCTTTGTTTTTTTCAAAAATATCAACGCACACACAATTTTTGGCTCATGCTCCAACGTTTCCACTCAATGTGACAAAAAAAAAAAAATAAAAACAAAAAAAAAAACAATCACCAAATTGTCCCGTCCTGGAAAAGCTTCGTTATTCTTTTCCTTCGTTCGAACTATTTTCACAGACCGATCGTCGAATCGAAGATCGTCGACCGAGCGAATCGAGATGATATTTTTCGATGTCGAATCTGCCAAAAAACGATTTTTGTTTTTTTTTGTTTTGTTTTCAAGAAAATATGGGGAAAAATGTTGTTCCCTTGCCGAAAAATTGAACGATTGGTTCGGGCAACACCGTGGACGAAACTAAACCACGAGCCTTAAGGAGTTTCAGTTTTGAGAGAGTAGGGAAAAAACTTAGCGTTCTGGTGGGAGAAACGTTAAAACCGATAATCTAATCTTCCCCGGAGGCTTTGAAGCGCCTTCGACGGTATACAACGCATACAGAAGCGGAGAATAGCAATCAGCTGAACTGCAAAGGATGAGAGAATGATGAGAAGGGAAGGGGGAGAAAGAGAGAGAGAGAGAGATTGAGAGAGACAGAAAGATCTGTGTGTATATAAGTGGCTTATCCCATCGTGTAAGATTGACACGAAGTGGGAGAGGATCATCATATTCTTATATGCTGTCGCCGTGATCTTCGACGAGCTAGAGCCAACAAATCAGATATTGCATACGCACAATGTTGAGAGAGGGGAGAAAACGAGATTTTACAACGAGGCGAGCTCGTCACTAATTTCTATGCACAAAATAATTCGTTAGACAAACTGTTGAGTCACGAAACTTTCGACGAATTTTCGTAGAAAGGGGAGAGAAAGAGATCATGAAATTTTGGGGCGAGAGGAGCAGGGATTTGTAATTAATTCACTTCGTTAGTAGAATTTTAATTAAATGATTCTAATCAAAGAGCATTAAATAGGATAATTTAATTAAAAATTAGAATTTATTTAAAAATATCAATGACAGATAATTGGGAAAGCGAACTAGATTGTAATTAAGCGAATTTTGATTAAATTATATTTTAATTTAAATAGAATTTAATAATTTTTGATAAGGTGGAATTTCATGGAATTTTGTTTAAATCTTGTTGATAAAATGTTAAATAAAATAATATTAATAATTAATAAACGCATGGTTATTAATTAATTATATTATTATATTATTATATATATATAATATAATTATATAATATATAATATAATTATATAATATATAATATATAATATATAGTATATAGTATAATATAATTATATAATATATAATACATGATTATATATTATATATATATAATTAATATTATATATTATAATATAATTATATAATATTTATATATTTTTATATTTTATTATATAATATATAATATAATATAATTATATAATATATAATATATAATTATATATTTTATATTATAATTAATTAATTAATTAATTATATTAATAATATAATTATATTATTAATATAATTATATATTATATAATTATATTATTAATATAATTAATTAATTAATTATATTATTAATAAACGCATGTTTATTAATTAAGGATGTAATTGGATTAGAAATTAAATCGAATTATAAATAAAGTAAAATATAAAATTTGTTCGAAATTTCAAAAAATCGATACCATGAACAGTTCGAAAATTTTCCATTTGGCAAACATTTGAATACTGTTAAGAGATGTTTATTTTCCATGGTTTATTTCTCGAGCACGGCATTTCACGTTGCATATAAAAACGTGCGAGCATCGTGAGTTTACTCAGAGAGGAGGGTAATCACTATCTTCATTCTGACAGGGAGATGTGTCACCAACGTTGCAAGTTTTCTTTGCCTACCATTTTTCTTCCTCTGCAACGTCATCGTCGTTACAGAATGAATCAGTTTTTTTTTGTCTCGAATATCGCTAGTTTACTCGATGCTGGATGACAAAATTACTTAAATTGAAATATTAAATTACACAAAGAAAATCAAAAACTTATCTAACCCAAAAAATGCGAAAACGATTTAACGAATTAAAAATCCCAAAGTCGTAAATATCAACAAAAAAGTCATCGAATTCGGTTAAAAAAGATCGCCACGTGTCGTCCACGAAACGAACGAATGACCGTGCAAGCTTTGTCGATACTTTATCAGCTAATTACGAGGCAGACGATTATATATCCACGGCGCATTAATTGTGCATCGTTAAAAAAAAGAGTCACGATTATCAATGCAGACGGAAGACTCGTGATATCGGATACGCCCGGTGTCTACGTTTGTTTTTTTGGTTTTATCCCGGAGGAAAATTTGGCATTTATTTCCCTCACATCGTATCAAGTGACTGTTTGAAATCGTGAATTGCAATCTGATTTTTGAGTAAAATAAATTTGTATTAAAATTTCGACGATTTTTTACAACTATTTTTTGAAAAAAATTACTCAAAGAAAATTTAACATCGTTTCTTCCGTATATTTTGTTATTTTTTAACGCATTATTGTTTATTGCTTCTTTTATTTTCATTCGTGATATCGATATAATACCACAAAAAAGTCATTTTTAAATACAGAATGAAACAAAGGATTTTGGTTTTTTTGTTCTAAAAAATTTTTTTATAATTGAGAAATTACGAATACAAAAACAATATTTAAAGTTAATTATTATAAACGTCCTCGTGATATCGGATACGCCCGGTGTCTAAGTTTGTTTTTTTGGTTTTATCTCGGAGGAAAATTTGGCACTTATGTCCCTCACATCGTATCAAGTGGCTGTTTGAAATCGTGAATTGCAATCTGATTTTTGAGTAAAATAAGTTCGTATTAAAATTTCGACGACTTTTTATAACTATTTTTCGAAAAAATTTTACTCAAAGAAAATTTAACATCGTTTTTTCCGTATTTTTATTTTTTTATTTTTTAACGCATTATTGTTTATTGTTTCTTTTATTTTCATTTGTGATATCGATAATACCGCGAAAAAGTTATTTTTGAATACAAAATGAAACAAAGGATTTGGTTTTTTTTTGTTTTTTTTTTTTATAATTGAGAACTTACGAATACAAAAAAAAATATTTAAAGTTAATTATTATAAACGTCCTCGAGCCTCCACGACGGACCTTGGGGAGAGATGCGTGCACAGTGTCAGAGGGACCTTGTGGTTTCTTTTGTGTAGAAATGATTTTTGTGTTAGGAAGATTTCAGTGTTTTGGGTCAAGTGCAAACTTCGGTCAAGATAATGAGGCGGCGGAATCATTAAAATAAATTTGATCGCCTGTTATTGGTCTACCTACGTCATTGTTCGTCGTGACGATGTTTCCCGGGTGAAAAAATTATTCGCATGTGTTCTCAGATGGGCGTTCGTTTGAAATAACCAAAATACGCGAATCGATCCGTTTGACAATTTGATTTAATATTATTTTCCATTTTCCTAAAGCTGTTTTAACAAATTATCAAATACGATTTGTTAAATAAATCAAATTTCATTTCTTCGATTTGTGTATTTTGGAACTTTTGGTTAATGTTTTCATCGATTCGGGACAGAAGGAAGAGTGTTAATGACGAAAGTATTGTAGAAAGTATAATATACAAAATAAACATTGATCGAGAAATATAAAAATCGTATACTATAACAAGTTTCTTGGTGAGGCTGTCGCACCTCGCACCTTTGACACCGAACACATGCGAGGTATAAAAAAAAATCGAAGGACAACCACGAATTTCGTAGAATGACTCGTATACAAAGGCCCCCTTCTTTCTCTCTCTCTCTCTCTCTGTCATTCTTTCGCCCTATTAGCGGAGAAACTTAATTTTAGAAATACTAATGCAAACGTATTAGTTCATTTATTTCGTTTTTCATTCTGTTGATTTTATTGAACAACTTGGAAATGCAGTCACGCGAACGTTTTTGAACGCGAACTCCAGGACCGTCCTTAGCAACGGCTATGCAAAAAAAAAGATGGCGCGCTTCTTTTGCGACGTTCTTATAAATGTCGAGTTCAATAGCTGAGAAACCGTTGATTTTCTTACTTTTTTTCACGGGCTCGTGGTTTCGCAGGATTCTCAATGTTATTTCAATCGTTTAAAAGCGTTATATTGCTAATTCACACCTGGGGAAAAATCTTTAGGTATGGTTCTTGCCATATCTCGCATAAGCATATAAATGCAGAAAAGAAAAGATAAAAGTGTTGCAAATTGAAATACCCGGCATTTTAATTTTGACATTCGCTGCGCCACGAAGCAGTTGAGACGCATATGTCCCTTCGGTCTACTTTCGTATCTCGGTGAATAGGCAACATTTTATTTTAGCTCAAAATTACGTAACCGGCTGATCACCGATGGGAAATTTCCCGTACAACACGAATAACATATTTTTATTTTCAGTTCGTTGCTATTTTGCGATAAAAACTCCAAAAACGAAAAATTTTTTGGTTTTTTCGTTTTTTGACCGATAAATTGTAAAAAATCGGAAACAAAAATATCATATTCGTATTGCGCTGGAAATGACCGATTCCACAAGTACCCACACGAATCTATTTTGTCGAAAAAAAAATTTACGTTTTTTTGTAGTTTTTGGTATTTTGTTCCCTCAGGAGCGGTAGTTTTTTTCATCGAAAGGGGCTTTATAGGGTACTCCTAGAATCGTAAATTTTACGTAGAAAACAAATATCGTATATTCGTTATAATTTTTTAACAATTTGTTCGTCAAATATTCAAAAAACCGCAAATTTCCATGATAAAAATTTTTTTTTTCCAATCATACACCACATGGTTTCTAGCACGTTGAATAATATAAGCCATTATAATTTTGTCGCCCATAATAATCTATAAATATTTTAACGAATTCGTTATCTATAACTTCCAAGAATAAAATTCAATCGTCGTGTCTTTCGAAATAACAATCGTACAATGTAAGAACACTCATAAAATCTCAATTCCATTTTATCACCTGTAACTCCGTGCTATCATTCTCTTTTTGAAATTTGTAAAAGAGAATAATTTTGCAAACGAAATTACTAAAATTTCCTATCTTTTAGTTAATTTCCAACCGACCTGTTTTAGGCTTGCATCGTCCTGTTATCATTCGAGTGGGTCTCGTTCAAAATATTGCTTCATTTTCAAGAATTTAAGCTTATCTGACTGATTATTACTCGTAAAGAAATACTGTATACACGTAATACGTATTGTAGTTATCGAAAATCTATTTTCGAGAAGATAAGGAGCGCAAGACCTGGATATCATCGCGTCTTCGAAAACGATAATATCATCGTCGAGTAAAAATTATTTACTTGTTTTCATCAAATCTCCAGCTTCTTTAACCACATTTTTTAATCTCACTATGAATTTTTCAAAACAATTCAGTCAAATATCAACGAAAAACCAAAAATGTAACTTGCCTCGTAATTTCTTTTGTTCTTCGGTCTAAAAAATCGTGCAAAACTAATAAAACGTGTGCGATACGTTATGAAAGCAGATCGTAGATATGCGAATAAGATTCATCGATAACTCGGAGCTGATACGAATTTTGTTCGATTGGAAGAAACGATCGATATTATCGATAAATTACTTTTAGATTGCCTGTCCAGCGACATATGTTCGGTGTTCGAGATACAAAAACGTATTATTAGAATTTTTAATTATGATCGAATCGTCCGAAGCGAGGCGACAATTATCTCGATCGAGTCCGTGTCGTTGAAAAAAAAATGAATTATATTTTTCACAAGTGGAAAAAACGATCGTTATAAAAATCTCTCGTCAAATATTTCTACTTTAATCCAACATTGCCTCGTAACAAAAATTGCTCAATCAAAAAATACGCGTCCTCAAAAAAACTCTGATAATCGATTAAAAGTTTTTTATCGAGAAGAGATTTACGTCGATTGTCGTTCCTTTTCCTCGTATCCTTGACTAGTGTCGCTCCCCTGTAAAATTATTAATATTTTTTAAATTATTCCTCAATTAACTTTGATTATCGATAAAATGTTTTCATCGAGATTTACGTCAATTTTCGTTCCTTTTCCTCGCATCCTTGAATGGTAAATACGTTTTTTTTTTATCGTATATCGTTCTAACGATAAAATATATTCCGAAATCGAGGAAACTCATCGAACAGGGCAACGAGGACGTTGAAGATGAGGAGGAACGAGAATGTCGAATTTACTGGTGAACGGCCTCCAATCCATTTCGTCATCCTCGACTCTCACTCATGGCTGCTCGTCCGGGTTATCTGCACTTGACCTCAGTACACCAAGCAACCTCGCTAACAACTTTACGATATCTCGTGAACTACAAACGAAGAGCTTGCACACCGACGTGCTTAACGTTTTTCTTCAATTTGTCATGTACTCGACACGTGGTCTCTTATCGTGGATTACAATGAAAAAAGAAGAAGGAAACAAAAATAAAAAAAAAAACGTAAGCAAAATTTATTTTTACAGATCGTAACTTAATCGTTCGCATCTCCCTTTGCCTATCTAAACAGTTCTTCGAATTAAGGGGATGAGGAGGATTATCGACGAAAGGTAATGGGAGCAATGTCGATAATATCTACGAACGCATTCAAATCGTAATCATCGAACGATCGAACAACTGTGAAACAAATAATTTGTATTTTACTTATAGTCGGAGCTTGATAAGATTGGGAATTTTATAAACAGTTTCGAGCATTACCGACTTTCATTATTGAGACGAAATTTTATTAATTTCAAATATAGACGACTCGGTAAATTTTACGATAATATTGAAGACAGATAATGATGGATTGCGTCTCTCGAGTTTGGATCAATTTTATCGTACGGTATCGAAGATATATCGTTATTAAGTTGACTCGCTTGACGCTGTGGGTAAGCCGCCATTACAGCGCGGCTACCGCGCGTCACGATAACAAAATGGTTGACACATGAATTGGACGAACGAATGAGAAATGATGCGATAAATATTTGGAAGTATAAAGAAAGAAGTATCGGTGTAATTTACCGTACGATATCACGATAAAAGAAATCATAGATCGCGGATCAAATACTCGTATAAGGAATACGCGTGCATAACCTCAAAAAATGGAAACTTTAGGGATCGTTTAAAATCTGATTTTTTCATCGTTTCGTGAATTGAAAAATTGCAAAAACGTTCTTTGATGTCACATGTACACGTGTGTAAAATTTCAGGGATCTTTATCGACTCAAAAATCATGATATTTATTCTTGAAAATCGTCATTTTTCGCAATCTTCTATAAGAGACCGTGGTAAATATGGCAACATTATACAACGAGAATCTCGATTATTTGGTCGATAAAGCTTGTTGAAATTTTGCACACATTTTTATCTGACATTGAAGAAGCTTCAATTAGTTTTTATAACAAATCTTATGGAAAACAAAATTCATGATTTTGTTTATTATATAACAAATAAATTTTACATAGGATTAATTTGAATTTTGAGTATGTTGTTCTTTAGTCGATTTGCAACAACTTTTCTTAATAAACTTAAACGCTCGGTCCACTTGGAATGTGAAAAAAAACGGGAATAAAATTCACCTTTAATTAGAACATAAATTTTATTATATTTGATCGTAACAATATTAGAAAATACGTGAACGATCGACCAGCGATTTAATATTATCGGACAGTCTGAAAATCGCTGTCTAGCCGATTTAAATTCAAATGACATTTACGGTCGTTCTTATCGTCGCTATTTTCAACAAACTGAAGATTCTCGTAAGCAAACAAACAAACAAAAATCAGAAACGTGATAAACGGAACGAAAAATTTCTCCGGTTGATAATCGTACCACGAGACAAAATGGAAACTCGATGGTCCGGGCGTTTCGAGAGAGTAGAAAAAAAAGAAAAAATTGTTTCGTTTTTTTTTTTTTCAGTTTTACCTTCGCATTCAAGCGCTTAATCAATTATGCCGCTATTATCGATCTAGTCGGGCGTTTAAAACGCTGAGGCTGTTTTACTTATGAAAAGTTCACCTCCGGGTCGTGTCCCGCCAAGTTGGGGATAATGACGAGACCGAAAGATTATTCATAGCGAATAATAATAAGCCAGTCTGTGGTTGCGAAATATATTCTTGCATCTCTTACATTCAATGGAAATGTTTTACATTTCAATCCGACGCGTGTATATATACGCGACGAGAGTGCGAGAAGGCGTTGTCTAGAATAATGTCGAATGGTACGAAATAGTATAACGAAGCACGAACGAAAGATCACGATTGAACGTAACGAAAGAATTGAATAATTTATTGAAAACAAAAAAGAATGAAGAAAAAAACGGTCAAATAATAATAATTGTAATAATGACGCGAGGCAAACGGTGCATTCGATTTGCCAGTATTTACGGTATTAATTTCTCTCGCTCTCTCTCCCTCTCTCCTTCTCTCCCTTGAGATTTATATTTTTCTCTATATTTATAATATTATTAATATTATTATATTATTATATAATAAAATTATATATATATATAATAAAATAATAATATATATAAAATTATAATACTATAATATTATTAATATTAATATACTATTAATATTATAATAATATTATAGTATTATAATTTTATATAATATTATATTATATTATAATATTATAATATTATATTATATTATAATATTATAATATTATAATATAATATTATATTATATAATATATAATATTATAATATTATATAATATTATAT